>JAVIAB010000041.1:15537174-16137174 GCA_032433765.1 Megaustenia siamemsis
ATTAAGCTGTGCCACCTGGTTCTAAAACCACTGATCTGATAATCCAGTTTCACTTCTACTTTTCAGCCTAAAATTCCAAGACAAATCTTGCATTTTTTTGAAAAGTGTGTTGGTCAGTGATTGTGTCATGTGGTGATGGTTGGCTGCACAACAACAAAATCTTTCTACATAGTTTAGGCGTTCATTACGAAGTACCCCAAATTTGGCCTCGCAATTTTCCATTGTATATAACAGGAAAAACCACGACAGCTCAGTAGTTAGTGAACTAGACTACAAGTGACAAGAGGTAGGGTTTGATCCCAGCCGACCGCTTCCGGGTTCATTCAGCCTTAAATGGGTACCGGATTTTTTCTGGGGAAGTAAAGCGGCACGGCGTAATACCGACCACATTACACCAAAAATCATGTGCTGAAGGTCTGTAAAATTATGGTCACTAACACCATATTCCCTATAGGCCACTTGGCGTGACGGGAGAACTTTACTTTTTTTTTTTTCAACTATATAACAGGAAACGATAAACTTTCTTCAATTAATGTCACTAGCGCACAAAATGTCAAATTGAATTCGCAAGTACATTTACAAAAAGAACACGGGGACTTGTTGGCTTCGAGGCTAGACGTCGGTCTCGTCACAGAGAGGTTGTAGGTTCAAATCTCGACTGAACGAATTATGAATTTGTTTCTATGATTTCTTTCTGCGGCAACCCACTCCTGGTCTCAGCAGCGAAGCCCGTCTTTTAAACGTCAATTACTCATCGATGGAAATAAATACGAGTACTTTCGAAGACAGAGTTATCTGCCTGTGCGGCGATTGATGGCTCCTATTCACACGGCTGCCAGGGAAATGCAGACACAACATGACACACAATATTCAGTTAGTAGTGTCTAGACAGTTCACCAGAGGTGAACGATGAGGAAAGCCAAAAACAAATATAAATTCATTAGTCCTGAAAACGTCTTGCTGTTGTTGGAGCATTCATTTAACCAATTTCCTAAGTTTCTTCAGAAACTTGAAGCCCCATGATAAGTCTATGTTTATTCCTATTTCACATTTTTGTTTCAGTTTAGTCCCTGGTCGTTAACTGTTCCCTTGTGATTCGGTTCTTTCTTAGTGTAGCGATTTTGTCATCGTAGCGCGTATGTCATCTTAGCGATTGTGTCATTGTAGTGATTGTGCATTGTAGCGATTGTGTTATTGTAGCGATTGTGTCATTGTAGCGATTGTGTCATTGTAGCGATTGTGTCATTGTAGCGATGGTGTCATCGTACGAGTGTGTCATCTTAACGATTGTGTCATTGTAGTGATTGTGTCATTGTAGTGATTGTGTCATTGTAGCGATTGTGTCATTGTAGCGATTTTGTCATCGTAACGAGTGTGTCATCTTAGCGATTGTGTCATTGTAGCGATTGTGTCATTGTAGTGATTGTGTCATTGTAGCGATTGTGTCATTGTAGCGATTGTGTCATTGTAGTGATTGTGTCATTGTAGCGATTGTGTCATTGTAGCGATTGTGTCATTGTAGCGATTGTGTCATTGTAGCGATTGTGTCTCATTGTAGTGATTGTGTCATTGTAGCGATTGTGTCATTGACGAACCGTCAAGTTGAGGTCAATGGCTATGAGAGGTGCTCGTGTTGATCAGTTGCTTGATCTGAAATTTTACGAAAAGTTTCAATTTAGATGTAGTCATTTTATTAAATACCTAGGACAGAATGTTGACATCGCAGTTATGCTAATGTCTTTGTTTTTGTAAGAACTAGTCATATATTTATGTCTTCTTCTTCTTCTGCCAATCAGCTCCCTGTGGAGCCTAGGTCTTCACAAACACTTTCCAAGTCGTTCTGTTTCTTGCCAATCTTTTAGGATCCTTCCATGTCTTCCCCATCATCTTCATCTCTGCTTTTATCTGTTTTCTCCAAGAATTCCTTGATCTTCCCCTTTGTCTTTTCCCCGGGGATTCCAAAAAGGATCTTTTGTGTAATACTCTCAGTTGCTTCCGTAGTGTGTGTCCTATCCATCACAATCGTCTTCGCTGTATCTCTTTTTCCACTGGTATTTAACTGGTACATTTCCATCATTCTATGTTAGTATGGTTGTCATGCCATTTCCATCCTTTATTCTGCGTAAACATCATTACTGAAAGTCTTTATCTTCACGACTTTCAATTTTTGTGTTCTTCATGTTTCACATCCATATCTGACTGACATAACATTGGAGTTGAAAAGTTTCATTTGTGTATTTATCCTAATTTCTTTGGACTTCCATATGTTTCCCAGTGCAACAAAAGCTCCTCTTGCTTTTGATATCCCTATTACAAAAACAATAACTTCACAAGCATATATTCATGTGGCTATCATTTATTCCAAATCTACAGTTATATACATAATTCGAATTTCACAAAGAACAAAACTATCATGAAGACTAAACGTGTTTTTGTTTTGATAACAGCGTTAAATATTAAAACAAATGAATCTTCTTTCTCTTCTTTCTCTTCTTTTCTCTTTTCACTGATACCTAAAGGTGTCGTGGTTTATATCATTTGCCGTCTTGAGCTGCTCGAATTGTCAGTATTAGTGATTTTCCTTTGTTGTTACATGTCTCTGTCACTGCATCTATCCATCATCTTCTGGGACTTCCTCTTGGTCTTTTTCCATGCATTCTCGAGAAGAACGCCCTTGATGGTGATTGGTGAGGGTTCATTCTGACCAGGTGGCCAAACCATTTAAGTTGTTGTTGTTCTATATATTCTTGGCAGGGTTTTGTTGCTACCATTTTTCTTATGGTTTCATTTGGTATTCTATCTCTTCTTGTGTTGTTTGTCTTTTTTCTACGGGCAATGAAATTCACTTATAACTTAAATTTGACTCCCATCGAAAATTGTGTCGTGTTGTCAGCACAGTCACACACTGGAAGCCCCACACAAATGAATGTGTGTATACAAATACTAAAATATGAAACGGTTTGCTGTAAAATTGTTAAATAAAATATATTATGCATGTGTTATATTGGCATTATGTTATTTTGTAGAGTGTTTAGTCCTAACAGATTTGTGAAATAATAATCTCAACAGCTTTGGGTGAACATGCAAACAGAACAAACAAACAAAATCTTATTACAAACACCTACATTTGGTACAGAGATTAACACTTTGTACAAACATCAAGAATAAAATATAACAAAGAGAACTCTACACCCATTGATATAAAAAGAGGAGTAAGACAAGGATACATCCTATCACCAAGCTTGTTCAATTTATACACTGAGCAAATCATTACAAACATCACAGAGATGCCAGGCCAAAACATTAATGGAAAGATAATCAATAACCTAAGATATGTTGACGATACTGTACTACTAGCAGAAAATCCTAAAGATCTACAACAATTACTTAATGAAATAAACATGCCAAGCAAAAAATATGGACTAGATATGAATATCAAACAGACTGAAACTATGATCATAAACAAAGACAATTCTCAAAACCCACAAGTGGATATCAAAATTGAAGGAATAGACCTGGGGACAGTTCAGAACTACAACTACCTTGGCCATACTATAACCAGTGATGGAAAATGTTCAACTGAAATAAACAAAAGAATATGAATGGCAAAAAAGTAATTTTAATGTCATGAAAAATAAAACAAATAACACCAGGGCTAAAACTAAGAATAGCAAAATATTATATCTTCTCGACATTCATATATGGTACAGAAACATGGACATTTAGACAAGAAAACAGAACAGCGAATTGAAGTCTTTGAAATGTGGATATGTAGAAGAATCGGTAGAATTGGATGGAAAGAATAGAAAACAAACGATGAAGTCTTAAACAACTAAAAATGAAAATAGAACTACTTAACACAATTAGAACAAGACAATTGCGATTTTGGGCCATGTTAAAAGACAGAACAGCCTACTAAAAGTAATAATGGAGGGGAAAATACAGGATAAAAGCGGCAGAGGCAGACCAAGATTAACATGGACGAGTAACATCAAAAGATGGACAAGTCAGCCTATGGTAATCCTGCACTATCAAAGCAAGAGACAGAGTTGGGTGGTGCCCCCTGGTAGCCAACCTTCGTTGCGGAGATGGCACTCAATGATGATGATGAGAAACAGATACCATTGGTACAAACGGCTACCCTATTTATCCTGACTCTTGTTTCTGTCGTATGTTGGGTATTCTGATAGCGCTTTTACGGATATATCTAACAAAGAACTTATATAGACTCTCGTTGAGATGGTGCTCGTAAATCTGGGAGGGCCAACCATCTAAGGGCAGAATCCCCCTAAAGAAAAGACAATCTGCTGCCTTGCAGGAAGATTGGGGACTATCAAAGAGTAAGGAAAGAAAACCTGAATAAAATGCTGGCAGAAATCGGATGCACTGGGCCACTATTGCAGAACACAGTGCAACCTTTTAATAGGTATTCAATCAGAATGGATGTAACAGAGTTTGGGGCAATCGACTCACTTAGACAGCTGACTTTATGAGAGAGTCTAGAATCCTACTCTGATTGAATCTTGCTCGCAGAGAAAGAGAGAGAGAGAGAGAGAGAGAGAGAGAGAGAGAGAGAGATAGACTCTAAGTCTATAGTTCGTACTGACGTCATCGAAGTGTGGACATTCCCTTATCCGCTTTATCGCCCCTTGCAACAACCATCGGAGTGTTTGTCCAACTTTTGATAAACACTTTTCGGCTGCTGTGACAATCGTCGTCTGCAACAAGTCCCTCAAGCGCTGGCGCCGAATCCGTGTGGACTCCGTGATCATTGAATGTATCGCGTTAACCGTTGTCTCTGCAGTCTCTTAAGTGCTACCTCAACCTGGCTCAGTGCAACTGGTAGTAGGCACATGGAACACTGCATAACCAAGGGACATCATTAAACGTAAAAGATTGAACTGCCTAGCATCCCAAGGAGGAATTAGCCGCATCGCTAGCTAAACAAGCGTCCATCTTGGTGCTTTCAAAAACTGGAAATTATACAGAGACTTGCCGATGGAAAATCATCATTATATACCTGTTGACATATGTGACGATGTCCTTCCACAATCTTCTATCCACAATGCATCGTATAATTCTACTGTTGATGTTTTTTCATGTCATATCTATCTATCTATCTATCTATCTATCTATCTATCTATCTATCTATCTATCTATCTATCTATCTATCTATCTATCTATCTATCTATCTATCTATCTATCTATCTATCTATCTATCTATCTATCTATCTATCTATCTATCTATCTATCTATCTATCTGTCTGTCTGTCTGTCTGTCTGTCTGTCTGTCTGTCTGTCTGTGTCTGTCTGTCTGTCTGTCTGTCTGTCTGTCTGTCTGTCTGTCTTTCTATCTATCTATCTATCTATCTATCTATCTATCTATCTATCTATCTATCTATCTATCTATCTATCTATCTATCTATCTATCTATCTATCGACCTTTCGAGCCGCAGCCGGCCCATAGGGCGTAGACCAAGATACTCCTCCTATCTGAATTTTTGTTCTAGAAGTTTTCAATTCTCTTAAAGATACTTTATCAAATCTCGCCATTTGTCTCTGTTCTGTGCAAGCAGCTCTCTCATTGAGGGAGCCGATTCCTGCTGCTCTTGCCTCTCTCATTAATGTTCTTCTCAGTGTCTCTCTGGGTCTTCATCTTTTTCTCTTACCTGTTGTTTCCCACATGAGGGCTTGCTTTACTATTCGGTTATTATCTCTTCTCATCACATGTCCAACATATGACCATCGTCTTTTCTTTATTACTGAAGATATTAGTGGTTGATTGGCGATTTCTCTAATTTCCTCGTTTGTTTAATTCATGTCATAACACAATGCTATCTTGTTTTTTTTCTCTCTTTGTCGTCTGCGATCTCTCTTTTCCTGTATTTTGCCAGTTGTAACCAATTATTAAAACGTTTCTCTTCTCATGATGTGCCCAAAAAATGTTGATTGATTCTTTCTGATATTTTTTACCGTTTTGTGTTGACCTCTTTGAGAATTTCCTGATTGGCCTTTTCAGCTCTCATGGAAACTTTCAACATTCTTCTGAGAAATCCCATCTCTGTGGCCTCTAATCGTAATTTTATTTTGTTTTCTACTGCCCATCATTCACTTCCATTGGTCCGAATATGCTCTATATGGCCTCGATGAACTCTCTTTCTCACTTCTATTGACTATGTGTCAGAATTACATAAGACGTTTTCCATTTGTGAAAGGCTGTTTTGCTGAGCTATTCTATGTTTTTTTTTTTTTATATCTGTGCTGCATCTTCCATCTGATGTTATTGTTGTGCGTAAGTATTTGACTCCCTAGCCTGTTTTAGATTGTATGGAAATGTCCAGAAGCAGTAACAGAGGCCCGTCTTTTACATGAGAGAACCTTCCCATTAACACTAACATCATGAGGCTGGTTTCTGTGTTAAGTTGATGAATATTCTCGGAGCATAAATAATATTAGTAAAACAAAGTTAAAATAATATTAGTAAAACAAATTTATAATACTATTAGAAAAAACAATGATAAAATAATACTAGTAATACAATGTTACTTAAGAATAAATCACACACACACATGCACCACACAAACACACATACACACACATGTACATAAAGAAATATAGATAGCAAGACAGAAAAAAGAAAATGCAAGAAAATAAAAAGACACTTTTAAATAAAATATATATCACAACTGCTTGTTTTAATATAAAAGTGGCACTTTTTATGTATGACATACATTCATATAGGGAAAAATAGAAGATCTGCAAGAACACTTAAATAAACTCAACAGTACAGGCACAAAATACAACATGAAAATCAACATCAACAAAACAGAAATCATGAATGTCGCCAAAAATAAACAGAACATCAACATAAATATAGAAGGCAAGCAGCTAAAACAAGTAGAGGAATTCAAATACATAGGAAGTTTAGTGACAAACGATAATTCACAAATAGCACAGATAGACTCATGATGCAACAAAGCTTGTCAAATCATTGGACAGTTATCACCACTATTGTTCAACAAGGAAATAACTCTGGAGGCAAAACGGGCACTATACAATACAATCTTCATCTTTATGTTGTGCTACCAATGCCAGTCTTGGACCCTAGACGCAAGAACAATGAGAAAAATAACCTCTACAGAGATGAAATGTGTTAGACGAATGACAGGAAACAGTCTGAAAGATAAGATCAGAAATGAAGAACTGAAAAAAGCTAGGAATAGCCCCCGCCATAGAATATATAAGAAACAACAGATAAAATGGTTTGGCCACGTGACAATGCAGAAAGAACAAAACACAACACAACGAGCCTTCAACAAACTTTGTGAGAACACCAGACCCAAGGGTCGACCACGAAAAAGATGGATCGATGGAATATTAGAAGCACTAAGAAACATAACAGCAGCAGAGGCGAACAGAAGAGCAAAAGACCGCAAATTATATCTCCCTTCGACGCTGAAAGGTAAACGAGGAAAGAAAGATGAGGAAGTGGCATTTTGTTACAAATATAATTTTTTAAACTATTACAGCATTTTTCCGAGTAAATGTACATAGTTTGGTACATTCCTCTGATCCTAAAAGTGTATATTTTATGGAAGTGGTTTTAATTTAAGACAAATTGATTTAGCAAAAGTGACCGTTTAAAAATAAATGTTATTTTAGTCCATTGATGATCGTAACTATAACGACCATTGACGATCGTAACTATAACGACCATTGACGATCGTAACTATAACGACCATTGACGATCGTAACTATAACGACCATTGACGATCGTAACTAAACAAACAGTGATGATCGTAACTAAACGACCAATGATGACCGTAACTAAACGACCAATGATGATCGTAACTAAACGACCAATGATCATCGTAAATAAACAAACAATGATGATCGTTACTAACCGGCAAATGATGTTTGTGACTAAACGTCCAATGATGGACAATTCTGAAAGTTTCTGGTGCGTAATATTCAATTTTTAACCACAACAATTTTTTTTAAACTATTTAGTTTTAAGATATAAC
Organism: Megaustenia siamemsis; assembly: GCA_032433765.1. NCBI lineage: Eukaryota > Metazoa > Mollusca > Gastropoda > Stylommatophora > Ariophantidae > Megaustenia > Megaustenia siamemsis. The sequence continues at coordinate 15,545,199 of JAVIAB010000041.1, forward strand.
TTCTTCTAATCAAATTGAAATAATAATAGAAGAAACATAGGCATTTTATATTTCTAGAAAGACATCAAAGAGTAAAGCAACTAAAGTAGATGTAACAAACCGCTGTGCTACAAGTTAAACTCACAAATCTTAAGAGAAAGTAAATAAGTAAAGGTTATCTCCCCTGCCTTGCTAGGCGTATGGTGATTGTTAGGGAACATTTGTTGTCCATGACGATTTCTTAATTGTTATGTAGAGCCACTCATGACATATGGATGTGAATCGTGGACAATAGGACAACAAGCAAGAAAATCACTGGAGGCTGCAGAAATGTGGTTTTACAGAAGAATGTTGAGAATAACATGGACAGCTAAGAAGAGTAGTGAAAACATTCTGAAAAAGGTCAAAGCAAAAAGAGAGCTTAGTTCCCGTATTAGGAAGAAACAATCATCATTTTATGGCCATATAATGACAAGGGAATAGCTGGAATATATTGTAACAACTGGGGAAATTGAAGGACGAAGAATAAAGGGAAGCAAAGAAAACAAATACCAGACAGCTTAAGAGAATGGCTTGGCAGAAGGTCAACAGCCGAAATGATTAATAACTGTCGAGATCTAAAGTTGTGAGGAGACATGATCACCTACGCCAGCAGGCATTTACTGACGATGGTGGTTTTTTCAATGACCAAGGGACATTTTTGGTTGATTTAGTCGGTGTCACGCCAGGCCGATTTTACTTCCTATAAAAATCCCTGCTACTTATTTTTAGTGACTGGGAGAACCCCGGATCCTTATTTAAAAAAAAAACCCAAGACTTTTTGCAATCGAAACTGGACTTTTCTGAATACGAAGCAAACACACTATACACTTAACATGCGTATTAATTATTGCAACAAATACTTACCTATAACGCAATGCACAATGTCTCGCCACAGATTTAACAACTCTATCTAGTCTATCTGGTATCTCTGTTCTCTCCCAAAACACTAGACTCACATACACCAGATGTGACTTGTTCCTCAACGACCTTGAGTTCTCCAGGCACTTAACTCTTTCAGTACGGAAGCTTTTTATCAATGCAATGGAAGTGATTTCGTAGACAATATGTTTTATTATTTTAAGAATCAATCTACATAATTATATTTATGTAACATATAACATAATATATGAATTTTAGATAAGTGAACAAGGTATTAGATTTCACCAATATCAAGATGATACAAGACGTGTAAAAAGAATATGGTTTAATGGCGGTTCACACTAATCAAATTGGGAGTGACGCATTGTGCGGTGAAACGTGCGGAAAGAGTTACGACAACACGGATGTGTTTCTGTCACGCACTGATCTATCTCTAGAGTTGCTAACTTCCTGATGAGAGTAGTTATTGCCGTACTTTTGTTTTGAGAATGTATTTCCTTCCTCTCAGAAATGTAACAACATCCGCCCGCTGTTTCAAAAATAAGTGAATTCAAACAAGCTGCATATGCAGTTATAGTTGTGCATCTTTGTTGTAGGATTAGGCCATACTGTTATATGTCCACCTGAATTTGCGCAAGGCGGATTAAGATTTAAATTGAAGCCTTTGAAATGTGGATCTATAGAAGCATAGGTAGAATTTGATGGAAAGAAAAGAAAACAAACGATGAAGTTTTAAAACAACTAAAAATTAAATGAGAACTACTAAACACAATTAGAACAAGACAAATGAAATTGTTGGTGCATGCTAACAGACACAACAGCCTAATAAAAGTAATATCGGAGGGGAAAATACAAGGTAAAAGAGGCAGAGGCAGGCCAAGATTAACACGGACGAGTAACATCAAAAGATGGACAAGTCAACCTACGACAATCTGCACCATCAAAGCAAGAGACAGAGTGGAATTGCGCTCTATGGTAGCCAACCTTCGATGCGGAGACGACACTCGATGATGATGATGCATTACGATTTTGCGATTAGTGACGGTCGTTAAGGCGACCCGGAAGTGTAAATTTTAAAATGCGCGCCATTTATACTTACGCAGCACGTTTAATATCACACTATGAATTTCAAAAAGCACTATTTTGAGAGAACACCACACGTTCAGAATAACAGTATGGATAATCAGGATGAACGCTTAGTCGGTTGTTGGAACAGGGAGCTGAGCGGATACGGGAATGTCTTGGTTGCAATGAAGACTTTCCGTTCTAAAATCTAAGGTTATGTTTCCATACCAAATGATATCTTCAGACCAGATTTCGTCTGAGACAAATAACGAGTTATATCTCTGGATCAGATGTTGATGGAAACAAATAAATTATATCTCTTGACCAAATGTTTAGTAAGATAAATATTAAATTATATCTCTAGATCAGATGTTGACTGAGACAAATAATAAGTTATATCTACAGACCAGATGTTGACTGAGACAAATAACACGCTCAAACTCTAGATCAGATGTTGACTGAGACAAATAACAAATTAAATCTCTAGACCAGACGTTAACTGAGATGAATAACAAGTTAAATCTCTAGACCAGATGTTGACTGAGACAAATAACAAGTTAAATCTCTAGACCAGATGTTAACTGAGACAAATAATAAGTTAAATCTCTAGACCAGATGTTAACTGAGACAAAAAACAAGTTATATCTTCCATGTTGTAAGATAAATCTCGACTCACACGAACATGGTTTCTGATACAAGAGAATATTAAGTTAAATTATCATCATCATCATTGCCACAGGAATATTCCATGGGGATTGTTGTTTTTAGTCGAAGGCTCCGGTATCATTGCAAACTAATAGAATCCATTATTACTCAATCACCCGTGCCTGTGGAATCATCCGAATTAACAACTCATCTTCTTGACAGATCCAAACAAAGACAGGTAGAAGCAGTCCCCATCTAGCAGCCACAGCACACGCCAAAAGACATTAAGGCGTAGCCGCACCGAGAAGTGAACGCAACCGAACTGTCCTTCGTCATACGATATCATCATTCATCGTAAGCAATCGGAATATCGAAACATGATTCGAATAAAAAACACAGCTCACAGTGTGCACAGAGCACTAAACTCGGTAGCTCCTGCAACAAGATGGACTAGGATATGAGGAAAAACCGCAACACAGAACACCTTTCAGACAGAACCTCAACAGTTCCTGACTGTCCCAAAGTGCTTCATCGAACCTGTTCTAATATATGGAAGTGAGTCATGGACGATAAGTAAGATAACACAATGAACATTAGAGGCAGCTATGATGTGATTTATCAGAAGAATGCTACGAATTCCATGGATAGCAAAAATGACATCTATCTATCTTTCGTTGGCCTGAAGTATTGTCTATTTCAGCAATGTCGTTTCCTGTATGAATTTTACTGTCTTTTGTAATTCTTGCAGTGGCCCATATAGTTTTGTCGGTAGTGTTGTATCTATGGGCCAATGGATTTTCTTCAGTCTACTATATTCAGTGCAGTCTTGAAGTATGTGTTCAGCAGTCTGGGGTGCCTGTCCACATGTACATGTAGTTGATATGCCGATCTTGAATTTTGTATACATGTGACTATGGAGTCGATTGTGTCCTGTTCTGAGGCGTATAATGATAACTTGTTCATATCTATTCATATTATGAAAGACATCCTGATTTGGGGCTTGTGGTCCTCTGATTGATTTGATTATCTGTTTCTTATGATGGTATGTAACTGGTGTATCTAGTTGTGTGCCTGTTGAACCTTCCTTTGCCAACTGATCTGCTTTCTCATTTCCTGGTATTCCACAGTGAGACGGGATCCACTGCAGGGCAACCCTGTGGTGCTTGCAGAGTTCAGTCAATAAGGTCTGCAGATGTGGTAATTTTCTGGATTGTAGTGCCTGGAGTACTGATCTTGCATCTGTCAAAAACACTAGATGCTGTGGGCTAAGATTACTGTTCAGCACTTTTTTATATTGCCAACTTTATTGCTTGTGTTTCTGCATCATAATTGTGACAATATTTCCCTGTTGCTATTTTATTCATATCCCTAGTGTTATTTGGGTACTCTATATATGCACCTGCTCCCCCATTCTTTACTGCATTCTGTACTGATCCATCTGTGTACACATGGATCCATAGGTCTTGTGTGTATTCTTCATCCAGGAAACTGAGAGTTATTGTTTTCGCTGTAGACTATTTTGTTCCTCTTTGTCAACTATTCCTTTCACTTCTGTCCGTATTTGAACTGATAATCCTGATTCATCTGTCCAGGGAGTCTGTTCTGGTATGGGCAGAAGGGGTTTAACAACTCTTGGCATGTCTGGTGTTTGTCTACTAATACGCTTGGCTTGGTGGATAAAGCTGCTTCTCTTAAGTCGTCCCAATGCAAGATTTTGGAATCAGTCCTTCATTGGATGTCTCGGCATGCATACACATTTTTCTGCCTGTATCAGCACCTTTGTGTCTCTCCGTTCTCTCAGTGCTGGTATCCTCCACAATTCTCAATCTCCAATATTGGTGTTGATTTCATTGCTCCTGTGATGACCCTAAGTGCCTGGTTTTGTACTTTATCCAGTTCTTGCAATGTGGTGTTTGATGCTGAGCACCATGCGGATGATCCATATTCTAAATTTGGGCGTATACTCTGTGGTAAACTTTACTGAGTATTTTCCCACTCGCACCCCATGTGGTTCCACACAACTTTCTTAGAATAGCCAATTTCCTCCTTGCTTTTTGGGTTGCCTTATTTATCGGCTGTTTCCAAGATAGTTTGTTATCAAATGTAACTCCGAGATATGTAGCTTGTATGTCTTCTTTCACAGGCATATTGTTTATGTAGATGGCTCCTGCTTTTTGTTTTGGTGAGAGTGTGAAAAGTGTAGTAGTGCAGTTCCTGCCTGTCCCAAAGTGCTTCATCGAACCTGTTCTACTATATAGAAGTGAGTCATGGACGATAAGTAAGATAACACAATGAACATTAGAGGCAGGTGAGATGTGGTTTATCAGAATAATGCTACGAATTCCATGGATAGCAAAAATGACAAATGTAGAATGTTTAAAACGAGCTGGAGAAACCAAAGATAACATCACAATCATAAGGAAGAGACAATCTACATTTCTTGGGAATGTCATGCTAAAAGAAGGCATGGAGAATACTTTAACAACAGGCAGAATGAATGGAATGAAGAACAGAGGAAAACCAAGAGAAATAACGATTAAACAGTTTATCCAGATAGCGTAATAAAAGATCACCAACTGAAATTATGACACGCGTGAAGGACCGTGTGATGTGGAGAGAGACGATCGCCTTCGCAACATAATGATGATGACGACCACCTGCTGTAGACCTTAGAGTTCAATGCAGTAGGAGATCGACGCATGGGAGACATGATCCCCTTCTGATGTTCAGATTCTCTCCTTCTGGGAAGATCTGTGTAGCGAGTTCCATATAATTGGAGAACCCCACGCGATTTGTCAGTCACTCTTCATGGTAATTCTCTTTAACACTCACGACCTCTTATCTATAACATTTAATGTGCTATCTATAACTTTTTACTGTTATCTATAAATTTTACTCTGCTATCTATAACTTTTACTGTTGTCTATACATTTCACTGCGTTATCTTTAACATTTACTGTATTATCTATAACTGTTACTGTTATCTATAAATCTTACTGTGTTATCTATAACTTTTACTGTGCTATCTATAACTTTTACTGTTATCTATAAATCTTACTGTGCCATCTATAACATTACTGTGATATCTATAACATTTAATGTTGCTATCTATAACATTACCGTGCCAACAATAACTTTTAATGTGCTACCTGTAACACTTATGTGTTATCTATAGCAATTCATGTTAATGTGGCAAAAAGTTTAATTCGCCATTTCGCCACCTTCAAACTGCGTGATTACTATTTCTTTAACAACTCAGTAGGTTTATAAATATGACCTCTAAACCTGTGTTTTCTCTCTCTCTCTCTCTCTCTCTCTATATATATATATATATATATATATATATATATTTATATACTCAGGATCATATTTATATTTATATACTCAGGAAACACAACAGAACATCAAAGGGGGGTAGGAATACTGATAAAAAGAGAGCTACAAAAATATATAAGTACCCACTGGACATACAGTGATAGGATTATACTACTCAAGTTGAAAAGCAAAACCATTCGACATAGCAATAATACAGACATATGCACCTACTCAAGACTACACAGATGAACAAATAGAGGCATACTATGAAGACCTAAATAAAGTTATGAAGCAAGTGAAATCTTCAGACATCTTGATTGTAATGGGTGACATGAACGCTAAAGTAGGAAAAGGTAGATATAAGACCATTATAGGAAATCATGGTTTAGGAAAAAGAAATGACAGAGGAGAAAGATTAATACAATTCTGTGAAGAAAACAGGCTGATAATATGTAACACCTACTTTGAGCAAGAGAAAAGGAAACTATACACATGGAAAAGCCCTGGAGATAGGAAGAGGAATCAAATAGACTACATAATGATAAAAGAAAGGTTCCGTAACAGCGTAAAGAAAGCCAAAACCTACCCAGGAGCAGATATTAGTTCTGATCACAATTCTGTAATGATTAAAATGAAAATCAAACTAAAGAGAAACAAGCAAAAATCTGATTCATCAACAAACCCACTCGACATAACAGCTTTAAATCAAAAAGATATTAAAGATACCTGTACAATACAAGTAAAGAACACATACCAGAAGCTGCTAGAGGAAGGAATTGAACAATACAGAAGAGAAAATCCTGATGAAAAAGTAACAACCAAATGGCAATGCATAAAGAAAAGCATACAAAAAGCCTGCGACACCTTACCCAAAAGAGAAAAGAACAAAAAACAAAAATGGATAACTAACACCATCTTAGAAAAAATGGAAGAAAGGAGACAAGCGAAGAACACTGCCCAATACAATAAAATAGATAATGAGATACGCAAAATGTGCAAAAAGGCAAAAGAAGACTGGCTCAGCCAAAAATGTAGAGAAATAGAAACTATGGAAAGCAAACAAGACCTAAGAGGAATGCACACAGAAATAAAGAGAATGACTAATAAAAATAAAAAAGCCACAGAAGGTGGATGCATTGCAGACAAAAAAGGAAAAATGCTAACAGACAATAAGGATATCATAGATAGATGGCAGGAATATATAACAGAACTATTTCATGATCAAAGGGACAAGAAACCAGTTATAAAATGTACATCAGGCTATAAAATCTTAAAATCTGAGGTGGAAAAAGCTATAAAAACAATGAAAAGGGGAAAAGCAGCAGGACCTGAAAGCATACAGATAGAGATGATACAGGCACTTGAAGATTTTGGCATTGAAGTGATTACAGACATATGCAACGACATATACCACACAGGATACATACCAAATGAGCTAAAAACATCAACTTTCATTGCATTGCCTAAAAAGAATGGTGCAGTTGAATGCAGTGACTTTAGAACAATAAGCCTAATGAGCCATGTTACAAAAATCTTGCTAAAAGTTATACAAGGAAGGATTCAGAATAAAATCAATACTGAATTAGATGAGCAGCAATTTGGATTTAGGAAAAATAGCGGGACAAAAGAAGCCATATTCTGCATGAGAACATTAATCGAAAAATACACAGAAGTAAACAAACCAATATATGCCTGCTTCATAGACTACACCAAAGCTTTTGATAGAGTACACCACAAACAACTTATAGAATGCCTAAAAGAGATACATCTAGATGACATGGATATACGACTAATATGCAATCTATACTGGGAGCAAACAGCAATAATAAAATATAACAAAGAGTTCTCTACACCCATTGATATAAAAAGAGGAGTAAGACAAGGATGCATCCTATCACCAAGCTTGTTCAATCTATACACTGAGCAAATCTTTAAAAACATCAATGAGATGCCAGGCCTACAAATTAATGGAAAGATAATCAATAACCTAAGATATGCTGACGATACTGTACTACTAGCAGAAAATCCTAAAGACCTACAACAATTACTTAATGAAATAAACACGACAAGCAAAAAATATGGACTAGATATGAATATCAAAAAGACTAAAACTATGATCATAAACAAAGAAAATACTCAAAACCCACAAGTGGATATCAAAATTGAAGGAATAGACCTTGAGACAGTTCAGAACTATAACTACCTTGGACATACTATAACCAGTGATGGAAAATGTACAACTGAAATAAACAAAAGAATAGGAATGGCAAAAAGTAATTTTAATGTCATGAAGGACATACTAACATCAAAACAAATAACACCAGAACTAAAACTAAGAATAGCAAAATGTTACATCTTCTCAATATTCCTATATGGTGCTGAAACATGGACATTAGACAAGAAAACAGAACAGAGAATTGAAGCCTTTGAAATATGGATATATAGAAGAATAGGTAGAATTGGATGGAAGGAAAAGAAAACAAATGACAAAGTCTTAAAACAACTAAAAATGAAAAGAGAACTTCTGAACACAATTAGAACAAGACAAATGCGATTCTTAGGCCATGTTAAAAGACACAACAGCCTACTGAAAGTGATCCTGGAGGGGAAAATACAAGGTAAAAGAGGCAGAGGCAGACCAAGATTAACATGGACGAGTAACATCAAAAGATGGACAAATCAACCGATGACAACCTGCACCATCAAAGCAAGAGATAGAGCAAAATGGCGCTCCATGGTAGCCAACCTTCGTTGCGGAGACGGCACTCAATGATGATGATGATATATATATATATATATATATATATATATATATATATATATATATATATATATATATCAACCACTAATATCTTCAGTAATAAAGAAAAGAGGATGGTCATATGTTGGACATATGATGAGAAGAGATAATAACCAAATAGCAAAGCAGGCCCTCATATGGGAAACAACAGGTAAGAGAAAAAGAGGAAGACCCAGGGAGACACTGAGAAGAACATTGATGAGAGAGGCAAGAGCAACAGGATTCGGCTCCCTCAACGAGATAGAGCTGCTTGCACAGAACAGAGACAAATGGCGAGATTTGATTAAAAATCTTTAAAAGAAAACTGCTAGAACAAAAATTCAGATATGAGAAGGTGTATCTTGGTCTACGCCCTATGGGCCGGCAACGGCTAGAAAGGTCAATATATATATATATATATATATATATATATACATATATTTATATATAGTAGCCTCCGTCAGTCATAGTTGACTATGGATTTTTCACTGCCCCTAGAAACGTTATTTTTTCCTTTCTTTTCTTTCGCCGTGTATTCTCTTTCTCTCTGAGTCTGTCTGCTTCTTCTTTGAAGTGAACCTTTAGAGTGTGTTTCCAGAGATTGCGGTCTGCAGCTATGTCTTCCCATGCTGCAGGGTTTATGTTCAGAGTCTTCATGTCGCGTTTACACACATCTACAAATCGAAGTTTTGGGCGGCCCCTTGTTCTTTTCCTATATGCATGTTGTCCGTAGAGTACATCTTTCTGTATGCGGCCATCTTTAAACATCTTTCATACGGTGTACATGTCCAAGCCAGCGTAACCTACATTGTTTGAGCATTGCGTAGATATTCGGTAGGTCTGTGCAAGTCATGACCTCAACGTTTGTCACTTTATCCTTCCGAGTGATACCAAGAATACAGCATAGATATCGCACGTGGATCGCATTTAGCCTTCTCTCCTGATTTACATAGGTTGTCCAAGATTCGCTACCATACAGAAGGATACTATAGCTTGTTTCATAACTCGTGCCCAACTTTTAAAATCGATAGCTTTTTAACCGCTTGTTGTAAGTTGTTCAAAATTTGCATGTAAAGTTATAATGATTAGAACCCAACAGGGAATTAATTTCATAAAAAAAAACATTTGGTTATTATTGTTGCTTATTTGATTTATATAAATTTATAACGACCCATTGATGTAGTCAAAACTTAATGTTTACAGTATTTTAAGTTAAAAATAGCGAGTAAAAATCCATACACGGTAAAATTGACGTGTTTGCACGCTTTCGCCGTGGTTTTTTGACACAATTAGACACTTGTAAAAAATACGAGAAATCGTGTGTTCCATTTCCGTTCATTCATAGGTGAGACGTGGAACAATAACATTTATCATGAGTCTTAAAATGAAATTCTGCAGTTTACAAAACATCGCAATAAAAATGTATGACTATTTTTGCAAAGAGGCTAAACGAGGAAGATTATTTCATTCTTTAGAAAACCCTGAGAATAGGACAAGACACATTTTCGATTTATCTAAACGGTCATTTAATCGCTGGATTCAAGCACGTGACCGTCAATGTTCAAAATATACAAAATAACAAGTAAGAGCAAACATGTTGGATAATTTCGACAGTGAACTTATTAGAAGTGAAATTCACAAAATGCTGGGTATGAATGAAACTGTTACAATAAGAAAATTAAAAATTTCGCTGAAAAAGAACAACAGTATTGAAATATCAAAGTCTACATTATGGAGGAATGTGAGAGCTGCAGGCTTTACATTCAGAAAGTATTCCAATGTACGAAACATCATCTGTGAGAAGCCACATATGGTAGTCATGAGAAGCAAGTACTTACGTGAAGTAAAAGAGGTGCGCAAGCAAGGTTATGATATTGCGTACTTGGATGAAACATGGATCAATGCTCACCACACTAACCAAAGGGAATGGCAGTCATCAGATGGAAATATTAAGAGATTAATACCTAGCAGCAAAGGACAGCGCTTGATAATTGCTCATGCAGGTAGCCGACAACATGGACTAATACAGAATGCAGAGCTAATTTTTCTTTCAAAATCCATAGACAATCGGGATTATCACTCTGAGATGAATGGTCACATATTTAGACATTGGATTGAAAATTCTGTTCTCCCATCACTAGATCGACCCTCTTGCCTAATAATGGACAATGCAGCGTACCACGACATTGTTGCACTTGAAGATAAAGTCCCGACGTCATCCAGTACAAAAGATGCTGTTAAGATATGGCTCACAAAGGAGCACATACAATTTAATAACATGTACTTAAAACCTGAATTACTATCTCTAGTAAAGCAAAAACAAAGGACAAAGATTTTTCAAATAGATAAGATTATCCAAGAGCACGGTCATATAAGTTTGAGGCTGCCACCTTACCATGCTCATTTAAATCAAATAGAACTAATCTGGGCAAAATTAAAAGGACAAGTGGCAGATGAAAATACAACATTCAAAATATGCGATGTAAAGTCTCTTGCTAATCTCGCTTTATTAAATATAGACAAAGATTATTGGGCTAAATGTGAAGACCACGTCTTAAAACAGGAAGAGGAATATTGGAAAAATGATGGTTTGTGGAATGTTCAACCCCAAACAGTTATTAATCTTTTAGACTCGTCTGATTCAGAATGAAAGTATATAGCCCCCACAATGTTGGCCCCTATATTACCTTAAATTAGTTCAACAAACGGTCCTTATCAGGACCACACAACTATGACAATTGGACATACAGGTATACCTTGATATTATCGTCCGTCCTCGAACTGAGAAGACAATAATTCTCCTGGTGTTTTGTCTTATTAGGTTATTTCCCCATTACGGCCACGCCTTTACCTAGTGAAAATTAATCATAGACCAGCAACTACGGTAATTTCTATTATTTAGGGGTTCACAATTTACAATTGTGACAAACATCAAAGAAATTCGCCGCTTTAAGAAAACTGCAGCTGCAATATATTTGTTAAATATACATTTAAAGGGTCTTTTGCATTCTAATAACATTAGGAAAATTTCAACAGTTATTAACAAACGGTTACTGAGTAATAGCGTTTTGATGTTGGGCAAGTGATTTGAAACGAGCTATAATTATGCGGCATTTATATACACACACAATACAAATTATCTTCCACTGCACTGCTATCTTCCGTGGCTGATGCTAAATCAGAGCCAGGGCAAGGAGTATGATTTTCACGACCTACACCGACCTTGAACTTCTATTAATACAAATTTCATCGTCATGAAATCTCAAGAGACGATACAGCTCTAGACGTTTTTCGACCATTATGTGAAACCAAATCCCATATTTTACTGCTCTTGTTTGGGGCACTGGTACTGGGACAGCGACATGGTGTTGAACTAAATGTTTACGGTATACACCGTAAACGCCATATTTTGATAGCTCAAAGGTCACCACCTTCACAATACAGACATACACTGACATTATTTATAGATTGATATCACTTCCTTGAATACTCATAACGTTTCCGGACTGAGATTCACTATGATCACGTAATGTCTTAACTTTCGCCTTCACAAAGTCAAGAACAAACTATGTCCGTTATTGTTTTTTTGTTAAATCAGGACGTCTGCCCCCACCACAAAAAAAAAAAAAAAAAAACCCTCGTAAGCAGTGGTTTCCATACTGTTAATATATGCGAACCGCTCTCTTCCCGCTGGTCTTATACCGGGGTAGTCTTCTTTACAGTTACAATTGAATAAGTTGAGTAAAGGCTTGATTCGTATTTATTATTGACTTGGTTATTACTGTTGATGCACTGTAGTCATCAACATCATCAAGTGATATGCCTGCTGGCGTAGGTGATCATATCTTTCCACAACTTTCGATCTCGATAGTTATTTATTATTTCTGTTGCTGACCTTCTGCCAAGCCATTCTCTTAAGCTGTCTGGTATCTTTTCTCTTTGCTTCCTTCTATCTCTTCGTCACTCAAGTTCCCCAGTTGTTACAATATATTCCAGTTGTTCCCTTCTCATTACATGACCAAAAATAATGATTGCTTCTTCCTAAAATTTAAAATAACTCTCTTTTTGTTTTTGCCTTTCTCAGAACGTTTTCATGACTCTTCTTAGCTGTTCATGGTATTCTTAACATTATTCTGTAAAACCACATTTCTACAGCCATCTGTTATTTTCTTACATGTTGTCCTATTGTCCATTAATTCATTTCCATATGTTGTTGGCTCTACATAACATTTAAGAACTCGTTTTCTTGTTTTCATTGGCAATAATGTAAAGGTAAGGTGAAGGTAAATTACGAGACTTGAACCGGCGTCTTAGCACGCGAGTTTCCACCCATATGTGCTCGGCCACCAAACCAGAAATGTTCAGAGATTTCTGGATAGTGTCGCTTCAAGCATCCAAACTCACGATGCGAGGCGACATTCCTCACATTCCCAGGGTAATACCCTGGTACCCATTTCTGAAAACGGCTGGGTCGACCGTGGGGGTATTTTTTTTCTCCAACCACAAGTAAAACTCACACTCCTTCCAGCGGGAATCGACCACAGGTTGTCCGAACGTCGGTAGTCCAGTCGCGTGGTTTTGCCAACTAGGCTACCAAGGACCCCGTTGTCAATAATGTCTTGCACAGTATCTTCCTGGGCTATATAGTATCTGTGGTAAACTCTAACGATAGTATTTCTCCGCCTACAACGGTGATGCTATCTTATATATGTAGTGTATCATTGCGGTGGTATTTCTATATCTCTTTATGCTACTCTCCTAATTTTTGCCTTTCCCATGAACGCTTCTATCATGTGATAGTATCATGCCACCCAGTGTGGGAACCGGGTCTCCCACAGTCAGAAAAGAAAAGAATAGAGCCAATGTTACCTGCCATGCGTGTCGTAAGAGGCGACTAAGGAGGCGACTATAAGCTGACCTACTCATATAACGTAATCTTTATTAAGCTGACCTACTCATATAACGTAATCTTTATTAAGCTGACCTACTCATATAACGTAATCTTTATTAAACTGACCTACTCATATAACGTAATCTTTATTAAGCTGACCTACTCTTATAACGTAATCTTTATTAAGCTGACCTACTCATATAACGTAATCTTTATTAAGCTGACCTACTCATATAACGTAATCTTTATTAAGCTGACCTACTCATATAACGTAATCTTTATTAAGCTGGCCTACTCATATAACGTAATCTTTATTAAGCTGACCCACTCATATAACGTAATCTTTATTAAGCTGACCTACTCATATAAGATAATCTTTTTTTAAAATGTAAAATTGTTTCACAGGGGTAGTGATTGACATTGATCACGTATAGATGAGGAGAGTAAACATATCATTACTTTCCTTTTCTTTATCATTACTTTCCTATTCTGTATCATTACCTACCTTTTTGTATCATTATCTTCCTTGTGTTACAACCTTTATATTTGAATATTTGCGTAATGGCAACAGTTCGTTGTTTGACTGGTTTCCTAGCCATTTCTTGTTTTCATGAACGAATCTCCCAATCTGAGTGATGTATACCAAATGTGTTCTAAAGTTAAAATCTGATATTATTTCTTCCGATTCTAATCTGACTAGGATCCCGCTGTGGAACAGAGGTTAGTTAACTAGTCTACAGATTATAAGAAATCAATTCCATCCAAAATGGGCGGATTATAGATTTATAAAGCCTTAAATATTTACCACATATTTTAGGCAAGGGAAAAAGATTTAGCGTAATACTGTCCACCTTGCTCAAATTTGTGCAGCGAAGGTTAGCAAAAACAGCATATTTACAACACATCATAAACCAATACGGAGGTCTGTAGATTCTTTCCTAAGCTTATAGTAGTGCCCAGACCACACGGGATGAGAACCTCTGGTTTATAATTATTATAGTCAGAACAGGGTGTCTCTATTAATTCCTGGGAAATCCGAGACTAGTTCCCTTATAAGAACTCGAGACTGCAGCTTAGTTCATCTACTGCATTCATTGTCAGAGAAATTACCCACGAAACAAAAGCCAGTCTACTTCAGCGTACTGTGGTAGCGGCTGCTTCATGACAATTTGCAGCTATTGAAGATTCAGAATTCGTGAAGAACTTTGTGGTAAGTTCATGAAATGTTTACCTGTTTTAGTTGTGTTGTTCTTTCAATCTGTGAAGAAACAGTTTAATAATAATGGTTGCGATCACAGGAAAATATTGTGCCACTAATAGATGAATATCAAAAAGACTAAAACTATGATCATAAACAAAGAAAATTCTCAAGACCTACAATTAAATATCAAAGTTGAAGGAATACATCTGGAGACAGTCCAGAGCTACAACTACCTGGGACATACTATAACCAATGATGGCAAATGCAAAACTGAAATAAACAAAAGAATAGGTATGGCAAAAAGAAATGTAAAGGCCATGAAAAATATACTAACAACAAAACAAAGCAGGGCTGAAACTAAGAATGGCAAAATGTTACATCTTCTCAATATTCCTGTATGGTGCAGAAACATGGACATTAGACAAGAAAACAGAACAGAAAATTGAAGCCTTGGAAATGTTGATTTATAGAAGAATAGGTAGAATTGGATGGAAACAAAAGATAACAAACGATGACGTTTTAAAACAACTGAAAATAAAAAGAGAACTACTAAATACAATTAAGACAAGACAAATTACATTTTTGGGGCATGTTAAAAGACACAACAGCCTACTAAAAGTAATATTGGAAGGGAAAATACAAGGTAACAGAGGCAGACCAAGACTAACATGGACGAGTAACATCAAAAGATGGACAAGTCAATCTATGACAGCCTGCACCATCAAAGTAAGAAACAGAGTAGAGTGGCGATCCATGGTAGCCAACCTTCGTTGCGGAGAAGGCACTCGATGATGATGATGAATAGATGAACAGATGAACAAATAGAGACATACTATGAAGATCTAAATACAGTTATGAAGCAAGTAAAATCTTCAGACATCTTGATTGTCATGGGTGACATGAACGCTAAAGTAGGAAAAGTTAGATATAAGACCATTATAGGAAATCATGGTTTAGGAAAAAGAAATGATAGTGGAGAAAGATTAATACAATTTTGTGAAGAAAAGAAGCTGATAATATGTAACACCTACTTTGAGCAAGAAAAAGAATATTATACACATGAAAAAGTCCTGGAGATAGGAAGAGGAATCAAATAGAATATGTAGAATGGATGGAAAGAAAAGAAAACAAACGATGAAGTTTTAAAACAACTAAAAATGAAAAGAGACCTACTAAACACAATTAGAACAAGACAAATGAATTTTTTGGGACATGTTAATAGACACAACAGCCTAATAAAAGTAATATTGGAATGGAAAAAACAAGGTAAAATAGGCAGAGGCAGACCATGACTAACATGGGCGAGTAACAACAAAAAAAGGACAAGTCAACCTATGACAATCTGCACCATATCAAAGCAAGAGACAGAGCAGAATGGCGGTCCATAGTAACGAAACTCCGACGCGGAGACGGCACTCAATGATGATGATGTGCAACAATTCAGTGACAGGCCTTTGGTTGCTGGCGCCCTGGACAGGGTGAACTTCGGCGCCCTATTGAAGAATAACTATAACAATTTATAGTATACGAATTATAACAATTTATAATATAAGAACTATAACAATTTATAATATATGAACTATAACAATTTATAATATATCAACTATAACAATTTATATTATATGAACTATAACAATTTATAATATATGAACAATAACAATTTATAATATATGAACTATAACAATT
The DNA here is from genome assembly GCA_032433765.1 of Megaustenia siamemsis. Classification (NCBI taxonomy): domain Eukaryota; kingdom Metazoa; phylum Mollusca; class Gastropoda; order Stylommatophora; family Ariophantidae; genus Megaustenia; species Megaustenia siamemsis. Next base: position 15,561,681 of record JAVIAB010000041.1, read on the forward strand.
TATAATATATCAACTATAACAATTTATAATATATGAACTATACCAATTTATAATATATCAACTATAACAATTTATAATATATGAACTATCATCATCATATGCCATACCGGTTGGCGTAGGTGATCATGTCCCTCCACAATCTTCTATCTACAGTGCATCGTATCAATTCTGTTGTTGACTGTTTTCCATTCCATGACACCACGCTATCCAGTATCTTCTCTCTCTGTTGCCCGCGATCTCTCTTTCCTTTTATTTTGCCAGTTGTAACCAAGTATTCGAACTTTCCTCTTCTCATGATGTGCCCGAAAAATGTTGATTGTTTCTTTCTGATGTTTTTTAAGAGCTGCCTTTTTGTGTTGGCCTCTTTGAGAACTTCCTCATTGGTCTTTTTAGCTGCCAGGGAACTTTCAACATTCTTCTGAGAAATCCCATCTCTGTTGCCTCTAATCGTCTTTTCATTTGTCTGTCTACTGTCCATGATTCGCTTCCATAGGTCAGTATTGGTTCTATATAGCACCGATGAACTCTCTTTCTCATTTTTACTGACATAGATTTCTTGCATAAGATATTTTTCATTTTCTGAAATGCTATTTTGGCCTGAACTATTCTGCTTCCATATTTTTGTGGTGCATCTCCCATCTGATGTTATTATTGTGCCCAAGCATTTCAAACGTTGCACTTGTTTCAGATTTGTCTCGTTTATTTTTTTGCTGCATGATGGTGCTGATTGTTTCTTCGATATAACCATTACTTCTGTTTTCTTACTATTCAGACTGAGACCTTTCTTGTTGCTTTCTTTACTATTATGTCTATCATTTCTTGTAGTTCGTTCTCTGTCTCTGCTATTAAGACTGTGTCATCCGCATATCGTAAATTATTTATGTTGTGACCGTTGACTTCAATTCCTTTTTTGTCTACTATTGATCTTATAATATATTCTCTGTAAAGTGAAAACAAATCCGGCGACAGAACACAGCCTTGTCTGACTCCATGGTTTATATATTGGAATTGTCCTGTTTGGTTGTTAATTCGTATAGCTGCTGTTTGTTGCCAGTACATGTTTTTTATGATTCGCAGATCCTTGCCATCAATGTTTAATTTCTCCAGCATATTGATTATTTCCACATGCTTTACTTTGTCAAATGCTTTCGTGAAGTCTATAAAGCACATATATAGATCTTTCTTTACCTCTATAGATCTTTCTATCAATGTTCTTAAGATGTATATTGCATTATTGGTGCCCTTTCCTTCCACAAATCCACATTGTTCCTCACTTATTTCTGGTTTTATTTTGTTCCTTACACGTCTCATGATTATATTTAGTAATATTTTATATGAACTATAACAATTTCCACAAGATGTAAGATTTTGCTATTCTTAGTTTTAGCTCTGGTGTTATTTGTTTTGATGTTAGTATGTTCTTCATTAACCTTACTTTTTGCCATTCCTATTCTTTTGTTTATTTCAGTTGTACATTTTCCATCACTGGTTATAGTATGTCCAAGGTAGTTGTAGTTCTGAACTGTCTGCAGGTCTATTTCTTCAATTTTGATATCCATTTGTGGGTTTTGAGTATTTCCTTTGTTTATGATCATAGTTTTAGTCTTTTGGTATTCATATCTAGTCCATATTTTTTGCTTATCATGTTTATTTCATTAAGTAATTGTTGTAGATCTTTAGGATTTTCTGCTAGTAGTACAGTATCATCAGCATATCTTAGGTTATTGATTATCTTTTCATTAATTTGTTATTTCGTGGGAGTTGCTTTAATTTGTGACAGTACAAACACACACAGAGTTACATTTTTAGCTTAAATAAATATTTATGCACGAAAGATAATGTAGTAGTTAACGCTCGTACAAAAACAAAATATCAAAGATTGGCAAAACTGTTTTTCCGGGGAGCCCTATTCAATTTTTAACCATAACAATTATTTTCTTAAAATTTACCATCTTGAAATCACTTTGAATGTAAAATAGAAGAAAGAAATGTAAATATGTTTCTGGGATGTAAAATAGGAGAAAAAAAATGTAAATATGTTTCTGGGATATAAAATAGAAGAAAGAAATGTAAATATGTTTCTGGGATATAAAATAGAAGAAAGAAATGTAAATATGTTTCTGGGATGTGAAATAGAAGAAAGAAAATGTAAATATGTTTCTGGGATATAAAATAGAAGAAAGAAATGTAAATATTTTTCTGTGATATAAAATTGAAGAAAGAAATGTAAATATTTTTCTGGGATATAAAATAGAAGAAAGAAATGTAAATATGTTTCTGGGATATAAAATAGAAGAAATAAATGTAAATATGTTTCTGGGATGTAAAATAGAAGAAAGAAAATGTAAATATGTTTCTGGGATATAAAATAGAAGAAAGAAATGTAAATATTTTTCTGTGATATAAAATAGAAGAAAGAAATGTACATATTTTTCTGGGATATAAAATAGAAGAAAGAAATGTAAATATGTTTCTGGGATGTAAAATAGGAGAAAAAAATGTAAATATGTTTCTGGGATATAAAATAGAAGAAAGAAAATGTAAATATGTTTCTGGGATATAAAATAGAAGAAAGAAATGTAAATATGTTTCTGGGAAGTCGCAAATGTGTAAATCAACTAATGTATCAGCGATAAACAACTGTGTATTCACCCCCACATTACATTTCTCATTTATAATGACAAAGCTAAATCTATTTTTTTTTAAATTCCTACACTTAATGTGACCTAGTGAAACATCTGCTACCACTGTATGCGATTATCAGAAACACCGATCTTCTCAACCTGAAGTGGTAACGGACATGTGTCCTCTATGCCTGTTCAGAGATTTGGAAAAATCGTTTTCTTTTGTCAGTTTCTTCTTTGCCTCCATCCCATATCCCTTTTAACTCTTTCCACACGTCTCGACGCACCAGGCGCCATGCTAATTTCGGTCGCGTACGTTTAGCCGCACAGTGCGTCACTCTCAATTTGATTAGTGTATACTTTCATGGAAACTTATTCATTTTACAAGTCTTGTATCACCTTGATATTGGTAAAATACAATTCCTTGATGAGTTATCTAAAAATTAATATATAACATGCTGTGTGTTAGATAAATATGAACATGTAGATTGATATTCAATACCATGAAAGATTTCGTCTCTGAAACTCTACCGCAGAATTGATAAAAAACATTCCGTATTGAAAAATTTAAGTCCTTATATCGTCACTGACAGACATCGTCAACCTTCAATATGTCTCTCTATTTACAGCCGTTCTTTGGGACTGTAATGTTGAGGATTGTCCTTCCTTTAATGTTATTTTCAGATCTCTTTATCTGCCGACTTCTTCATCACTGTATTGTCATCACTGTTTAGCAAATTATTATTTTTAAAATATTGGTTGAAAAAAAAGTATCGTATTTGCGTGTTACTTTTTAGTTTTTTTTACTGTTTCCTTTCAAAAGCCGAAATAATGTGAACATGTCATGTAATCCCTTTTGCCGGTGATAACTGCATCGCGGAGCTGCTTCAGAAACGATAACGGTAGGTTGTCGACCGCTATTTTGTTCACGTGACTTCATTATTTAACTCTTATTGGACGCGTATAGAAACCATGTTTCGCTGCACGTATTTTTGTAGCACAAGTTTGTACACGTTTCAGCTGCTGCGTGTTTTGTAAATGGGTGTATGGCCTTTGGCGTCGTGACAGACGGTTGGTAGCAAGCAATCATGATAAGTTAGTAGTTTGGTAAAGTATTAGTGTCTTGACAGACGGTTGGTAGCAAGCAGTCATGATAAGTCAGTAGTTTGGTAAAGTATTAGTGTCTTGACAGACGGTTGGTAGCAAGCAATCATGATAAGTCAGTAGTTTGGTAAAGTATTAGTGTCTTGACAGACGGTTGGTAGCAAGCAATCATGATAAGTCAGTAGTTTGGTAAAGTATTAGTGTCTTGACAGACGGTTGGTAGCAAGCAATCATGATAAGTCAGTAGTTTGGTAAAGTATTAGTGTCTTGACAGACGGTTGGTAGCAAGCAATCATGATAAGTCAGTAGTTTGGTAAAGTATTAGTGTCTTGACAGACGGTTGGTAGCAAGCAATCATGATAAGTCAGTAGTTTGGTAAAGTATTAGTGTCTCATACTGGGTGCTGCTTTACTGAACATCTTTTCTCGTGGCTGAATTTGCCAATCCTGGACAGACAGATCCATCCACAGAACGAGCAAGGTGCGCCGTGGTACCCAGCCTTGTCTCTTTTCTCCTGCGCATTTTGTCTTCTTAATTTAACATCAGCACTGTCTCGAAAGTTGCTGTGCCATTTTTTATGTTTGCTCTTCATGTGCTACGATCCGCAGTCACATTTTCCCAATTTCTTTCACTTATAGAAAATTCCGCCAAGGAAGCCCTGCAAACATCCTTATATCTCAGCACTTGTTTGCCCGTTGGTCTCTTTCCGTCTTTAAGTTCGCCATACAATATTTGTTTGGAAATATCATTGAAATAAAATATCTACTTAAAATTCTGCTTAAAAAATCCCGACACCAGAGTTTACATACAAATAAACTTTCTCCTCATTTTCAATTCACACCTATGTCTTGTGATAATTGTAATTCACTTTGTAACAGAAATAACATATGTATTACCAAAAATGTAATGTGATATGTAAGGAATATATTTAATGCATACATCTTTTTGTTTACTGAAATAAATCAGAAATACAACCTTACCCAAATAGACATAAATAATTCACTCTGTCTCTATTTACATTAGAAAGGAATATATCGAATTTATTTGCATCTAATTCTATTTGAAACACAAATATATATTTAGAGCTATTCACAAAAAAGGAAGCCGCGATAGCTCAGTGGTTAGTGAACTGAACTACAAAGGACAAGATCTCGGGTTGGATCCTGATCGACGACTTCCGGGTTCACCCAACCTTAAATGGGAATCAGATTTTTTCTTGTAAAGAAAAGCTGCACGGACGTAATGCCGACCACATTACTCCAAAAAATCATGTGCCGACGATCTATAAAAATTATGGTCACTAACACCATATACCCGTATACGCCACTTGGCGTGACGGGGCTCTTTACTTTTATTCACAAAGGCATCTTACCGACGAGCTCAATAAACAAAGCAAATAAGCCATCTCTAAACCATCAGATGTCGCTGATTAAAATTAAATAAAAACATCTGCGGCTAAGGACACGATGTTTTTGGTTTTGTTTTTCAATCAACAACACCGGAACTGACGTCAATTTAAAACAGATTTGGTTAAGTTGGAGTGTTTTCAATGGAATCGACTTAGTGGTTGGCGCATAACCGTGTAGTCACTTGCGTTGAAACATCGGGTTGTCCGACGTTTCGTTTGCCCATTTGGTTTAATAAAATTACATAAAACGTCCACGTCACACCTTCGGATGAAAGACATTGGAGTTAAGATGGGCACAGCCAGAAACGAGAAACATAGTGGGGATATGTCTAAGAAGACTTATCAACCAACACAGAACTGGAGTCGTCAGTCGCTGGACACTGCGAGACTTGCTGAGGAGGGAATCTGAGCACCTATGTTTGGAGTGCAATGATGCTGACCCGCAAATAACTCAATAACTCAATAAAATTACATATTTAAAAATAGGTTTGACAGGAATATTCGGTACTCACAGCACCACAAGTATATGTTGCGTTCATGATATAAGGAGTATGTAAACGTGACGTAATTCTCACTGAACACATTTTTGTTTTCCAGATGGAGAAACAGAAGTGATTCTCAAATCAACAAGGGGGGGAACATCTTGTCTTAGCATCACTCACGTTTTCAGAAATACTCAGCTGAACAGAGAATAAGTCATGGGGCAGCAAAACACAAAACATGAAGTGGAAAAGTGTCCTAGTAAAGTAGGCGTGACCTCACAACAACATCAGGTTAACAACAATCAAACAGGTGACCATACAATGTTCGAAACTCTAAACGACTTGAGATCCAGAATAACTGAATCCCACTTCATTATTGGAAGCATTGTCGTTGTTTTGATTGTTTCTATAATGTATTTATCTTCGTCAAACAATCATCATGTGTCTAAGCTTAACAATGAATTAATTTCTGATCGTGTAGTAAAATTAGAAAAAGAAGCAGATGCAATGTTAGAGTCTGTGACGATAATGGAAAACCAACAGCAGATGATTAGGAACGAAAATAAACACATACAACAGTGGTTGCAACTTGTAGAAAAGCAACAACATCAACTTGAAAATGAAAACAAGAATCTACAACAGCGGCTACAACATGTTGAAAACAGGCAACGTCAACTTGGCATTGAGATCACGCAACTACAACAGAGGCCGCATCACTTTGACATGCAACCTATATATCAATCAACTGCTATAAATGACAACCAAGTAAATCAAACGAAATTTTATTGCTTGTATTGTGCTTTGGGTATAATGTCCGCTTTGGTTACCATTTTGTTAATTGTTCAATGCAATAGCAAGAAAACTACAAATGAATGCCGCAAATCATGTACATTCTCAAACATGCAGTCAAAGAAACTAAAAGGCGCCCATTAGCAAAAATATCGAAACGTGCTGTGCATTTTATTTTCTTCATTTTCACGTTAAACTCTTTGTGTCATTGGTTGTAATAAAAGTAAACATTACTAAACATACAAATAGGTCTTGATATAAACATTGCTAAACATATAGAGATCTTGATATACATATTACTAAACATACAGATAGGTCTTGATATTCTTCTACCTCATATTTTGCCTTTCAGCTCCCTGTGGAGCATAGGCCTTCAACAAACACTTTCCAAACCGTTCTGTTTCTTACCATTCTTTTAAGATCGTTCCATCTCTTCCCCAACACCTTCATCTCTGCTTCTATCTGTCTTCTCCAAGAATTCCTTGGTCTTCCTCTTTGTCTTTTCCCCTGGGGATTCCAAAAAGGGTCTGTTGTGTAATACTTTCAGTTGGCTTCCGCAGTGTGTGTCCTATCCAGCGCTGTCGTCTTCGCTGTATCTCTTTATCCACTAGTATTTGACTGGTACATTTCCATAATTCTATATTAGGTCTTGATGTAAACATTACTGAACATAGAGATAGGTCTTGATATATATATATTAATAACCATAAAGATAGGTCTTGATATAAACATTACTGATCATACAGATAGGTCTTGATACACAAATTACTAAACATAGAGATAGGTCTTGATATATATATATATATATATATATATATATATATATATATATATAATTATACTGATAGGTCTTGATACAAACATTACTAAACATAGAGATAGGTCTTGATACAAACATTACTAAACATAGAGATAGGTCTTGATATGTACATTAATAACCATACAGATAGGTCTTGTTATAAACATTACTGAACATACAGAGAAGTCTTGATTAGGCACTTGAGATAATATCTATCTATCTATCTATCTATCTATCTATCTATCTATCTATCTATCTATCTATCTATCTATCTATCTATCTATCTATCTATCTATCTATCTATCTATCTATCTATCTATCTATCTATCTATCTATCTATCTATCTATCTATCTATCTATCTATCTATCTATCTATCAATCTATCTATCTATCTATCTATCTATCTATCTATCTATCTATCTATCTATCTATCTATCTATCTATCTATCTATCTATCTATCTATCTATCTATCTATCTATCTATCTATCTGTCTGTCTGTCTGTCTGTCTGTCTGTCTGTCTGTCTGTCTGTCTGTCTGTCTGTCTGTCTGTCTGTCTGTCTATCTATCTATCTATCTATCTATCTATCTATCTATCTATCTATCTATCTATCTAACTATCTATCTATCTATCTATATGTCTGTCTGTCTGTCTGTCTGTCTGTCTATCTATCTATATATCTATCTATCTATCTATCTATCTATCTATCTATCTATCTATCTATCTATCTATCTATCTATCTATCTATCTATCTATCTATCTATCTATCTATCTATCTATCTATCTATCTATCTATCTATCTATCTATCTATCTATCTATCTATCTATCTATCTATCTATCTATCTATCTATCTATCTATCTATCTATCTATCTATCTATCTATCTATCTATCTATCTATCTATCCATCTATCCATCCATCCATCCATCTATCCATCCATCCATCCATCCATCCATCCATCCATCCATCCATCCATCCATCCATCCATCCATCCATCCATCCATCCATCCATCCATCCATCCATCCATCCATCCATCTATCTATCTATCTATCTATCTATCTATCTATCTATCTATCTATCTATCTATCTATCTATCTATCTATCTATCTATCTATCTATCTATCTATCTATCTATCTATCTATCTATCTATCTATCTATCTATCCATCCATCCATCCATCCATCCATCCATCCATCCATCCATCCATCCATCCATCCATCCATCCATCTATCTATCTATCTATCTATCTATCTATCTATCTATCTATCTATCTATCTATCTATCTATCTATCTATCTATCTATCTATCTATCTATCTATTGCCCTTTAGAGCCGAAGAAGGCGCATAGGACAAAACCACAATCTAAAAAACAGAAACCTTGCGTGCCAAAATGGCACATATTGCAGAGATCATTGCTCTAAAATCTATGGCTCTGTTTCCATAACCATGTTACATCTTTACGATGACAGCTTGTCAAGCCATCGATCAATCTCCATAGTCGCCTCTTACGACATGTCTGGAAAGTCACTATTCTTTACTTCCCTCATAATGAGGCCCCGTTAACACACAGGTTAATACACCGGTTGAGATAATATGCGCACTTCCTCGTCCACGGAAAAACGAAATCTGTATTTAGCCAAAACGTTTTGTTGATGTTTTGAGTATCAGCAGAAAAACACAGATTTTTTGACAGTCCACGGCTGTATTATGCAGAAAAAACCTATATCTTTATGCAATATTTTTATTTTCCCTACCTTGTCATTTTTATAAAAATGAAAAAAAGAACTACTAAACACAATTAGAGCAAGACAAATGAAATTTTGGTCATGTTAAAAGACACAACAGTCTAATAAAAGTAATATTAGAAGGGAAAATACAAGGTAAAGATGCAGAGGCAGACCAAGACTAACATGGACGAGTAACATCAAAAGATGGACAAGTCAGCCTATGGCAATCTGCACCATCAAAGCAAGAGACAGAGTGGAATGGCGATCCATGGTAGCCAACCTTCGATGCGGAGAAGGCACTCAATGAATGAATGAATGAAAAATGTCATTTTCTTATGCTTTTTGGTGTTTTTAAGGAAGCCTCGGTAGCCTAGTTTGAAAACTACCCGACTGGGCAACCGACGTTTGCACAACTTGTCTTCGTTTCCCGCAGGGAGCAGTGTGAGTTGTACTGAACGTTAAAAAAAAAAAAAACCCGCGGTCGACCCAGCTGTTGGCAGAAATGCGTAGCAGAACATTAATCTAGGAAGGTGAGGAGTGCCGCCTCGCATCGTGAGTCTCGATGCTTGAAAAAACACTATCCAGAAGTCTTCGAACAATCCTAGATAGGCGGCCGAGCACATGTGTGTGAAAACTCGCCTGCTAATACGCCGATTTAAGTCTGGTACCTTGACCTTTATCTTTAAAGCAAATATTATGAATCCCTTCACCACCTACTCCACAGGCTTCTCCACTTCTATCTATCTATTGACCTTTCGAGCCGTAACCGGCCCATAGGGCGTAGACCAAGATACACCTTCTCCTATATGAATTTTTGTTCTAGCAGTTTTCTTTTAAAGATATTTTATCAAATCTCGCCATCTGTCTCTGTTCTGTGCAAGCAGTTCTATCTCATTGAGGGAGCCGATTCCTGCTGCTCTTGCCTCTCTCATCAATGTTCTTCTCAGTGTCTCCCTGGGTCTTCCTCTTTTCTTTTACCTGTTGTTTCCCATATGAGGGCTTGCTTTGCTATTCGATTATTATCTCTTCTCATCACATGTCCAACGTATGACCATCGTCTTTTCTTTATTACTGAAGATATTAGTGGTTGATTGGCGATTTCTCTAATTTCCTCGTTTGTTTTGAATTCGTTCCATTCTATACCAAGTATTTTCCTTAGACATTTATTTTCGAATGCGTTCAACTTTGTTTCTATATCTCTTGTTGTTTTCCAGCTTTCACACGCATACGTAAGGGTTGATAGTACATTTGATTTGAATAGCCTAAGTTTTGTGTTTGTGCTAATGAGTTTTGATTTCCACAACTTTTCAAGGCTTCTGAAAGACATTGCTGCTTTAGCCAGTCTGATTCTAATTTCTTTGCTCGTATCCCCTTCTCGATCAATGTGACTTCCAAGATAGATGAAGTGATCGATCTCTTCTACTGGTTTGTTTTCCATGTATATTTTGTCACTTGTTGGAATTAAACTTTTCATGACTTTAGTCTTTTCATGATTGACCTCAAGCCCAATTTTGCTGGCTATTGATGATAGTTCATTTGTGTTTTCCTGCATCGTTTTTATCTGATTGCTGATGAGAACTATGTCATCAGCAAAGTCCAGGTCCTCCAAATGGTCTCCTTGTATCCATTCGATGCCTTTATTACCAGTGCAGCATTTCTTCATTATGAAGTCCATAACAATTCCAAATAACAAGGGCGATAAAATACATCCTTGTTTAACCCCAGTTTCTATTGGGAAACATTCGCTCAGTCCTTCCTCTGTTCGAACTGCACATGTGTAACCATCATACATGTCTTTGATAATATTTATGATTTTTGATGGTAAGCCATATTGCTTCAGAATTTTCCACAAAGAGTCTCTATGAATACTATCAAATGCTTTTTTGAAGTCGATGAAGTTAAGTACAAAAGGTTTTTGCTTTTCAATGTGTTCCTCCAATATAAGTCGTAGAGTGAAAATGTGGTCAAGACAGCTTCTCCCTTTTCTAAACCCAGCCTGTTCTTCACGCATTACTGTATCTATTGAATCCTTTATTCTATTTAGGATGATTTTACAGAATAATTTTGAGGCAACTGACAAAAGTGTCACGCCTCTCCAATTGTTACAATCTCTAAGATTGCCCTTTTTTGGGATCTTAACAATGATTCCTTTTTTCCATTTATGAGGCGTCTTCTCTGTTTTCCAAATGATGTTGAACATTTTTTGGAGATGTATTAAATTATGGCTATCAATTGCCTTGAGGATCTCAGCTGTTAACTTATCCTCTCCAGCAGCCTTGTTATTGGTCATTAGCTTTAAGGTGGTTTCTATTTCACTCAAGGTGAAGTCATCTAAATTTACATCTAATTCTGCTGCTGGTGTTTCAGCTTCAAAATCTCCACTTGCTGCATCATTTTTGAAGCGTCCACTTCTCATTGAAATGATCCTAAAGTGATGATTCCTTCCTTCTTGGTAAATTTTGTATAGCGGATATTCATAAACAGCCAAACTCTAAAAATACACGTACAGAGATAATACAACCATTAGACGCTCTTACTTCACACTAAATTACATCTCTTTCAGGACAGTATAGTAAAGGCTACCTCCCCTGCCTTGTTCGGCGTTTGTGGGGAATATGATGTTATTGGGGATCTTTTTCTATGACCACGCTCATTTTTTGGGTGATGTGGTCGGTATCACGCCAGGCCGCTTTTACATTCATTAAAAAAACATCTGTTACACATTAATAGAGGCTGGGTGAACCCTGGAGAATTGTCCGTAACGAAAAAAAATAGCAATTTTTGTGAATCTAGCCCGGACTATTCTGATCAGGAAGCGAGCACACTAACCGAGCAGCCACTGCTGTTTCCTCAGCTCATCCTTTCAATATCATCTTCTTTGAGTGCCGTCTTCGTATCGAAAGTTGGCTACCATGCAGTGCCATTCCGTTCTGTTTCTTGCTTGGATGATGCAGGTTGTCATAGGCTGACTTATCCTTCTTTTGATGTAACTCGTCCACGTTAGTCTTGGTCTGCCTCTTCTACCTTATATTTTTCCTTCCAAGATTACTTTTAGTAGGCTGCTGTGTCTTTTAACATGCCCCAAAAATTTCATTTGTCTTGTTTAATTTGTATTTTCTAGTTCTCTTTTCATTTTAGTTGTTTTATGACTTGATCGTTTATTTTCTTTACCTTCCTCACAACTAAACCTATTCTTCTATATATCCACATTTCGAAGGCTGCAATTTTCTTGTGTTTTCTTGTTTAATGTCCATGTTTCTACACCATACAGGAATATTGTGAAGATATAGCATTTTGATATTCTTAGTTTTAGCCCTGGTGTTATTTGTTTTGATGTTAGTACATCTTTTTAAGGCATTATAATTACTTTTTTGTCATTCCTATTCTTTTGTTTATTTCAGTTGTACATTTTCCATCACTGGTTATTGTATGTCCCGGGTAGTTGTAGTTGTGAACTGTCTCCAGGTCTATTCCTTCAACTTTGATATCCACTTGTAGGTTTTGAGTATTATCTTTGTTCTATGATCATAGTTTTAGTCTTTTTTTATCTTCAAATCGAATCCATATTTTATGCTTGTTATGTTTATTTCATTAAGTAATTGTTCTAGTTCTTTAGGATTTTCTGCTAGTAATACAGTGTCATCAGCATATCTTAGATTATTGATTATCTTTCCATTAATGTTTAAGCCTGGCATCTCTGTGATGTTTTTAAAGATTTGCTCAGTGTATAAATTGGACAAGCTTGTTTATGCATCTCTGTCTTACTCCTCTTTTTATATCAATGGGTGTAGAGTTCTTTGTGTTATATTTTATATTTGCTATTTGCTCCCTGTATAAATTACATATTAGTCGTATGTCCGTGCTCTGAGAATACACGAATAAATAGACATACATCTTTGGTCTTTCTTATTTAACTAAATTACATTTGTTAAGAACTGTGTGAGATATTAAATAAAATGTTTGCATAGGAAATTAACTGGAATTAATTACGTTTACTATATGAGAACTCGGTAAATGTTTATATACTCATAAGTGTTACTGTATATATTATATTCTGTTTCAGGCAGATATAGACTGAAGAATCCCGAGAGTTTATTCACAAAATCAGAGAGTGAAATCTTTAGTTACAGCTTCAGTCACACATTTGGAAGACCGCTGTTGAGCATACAACCTGTCATGGGTCAGACACACGCAATACAACAGGGCCAGACGGAATCTATCGACAAGGGTTTAAAGATAACCACATCCCATCTAATAATTTCTGCCAGTATTATCTGCGCTGTGATTGCTGCTATAATTTATTTATGTATAACCAACTTTCATCAAGTGTCAGAGCTTAAAAATGAATTTGTTTCAGATCGGGTGATGAAGTTAGAAAAGGAATTATCGATGATGAAAGCGATGGTAAATAAAATTCCAATACAGCTTCAGGCACTTGAGAAGGAAGTGGAAAAACTTCAAGAGCGTTTACGACAACTTGAAAAACATCTTTGAATTCTGAAACAGCTACTTTCAACAACAACAGATAGCATGTACATGTAGCAACATCTTATGTCATGTTTGGTGTTTGTACCACAGTTTTTGAGTTGGATAATTCACTTTATTTTCATATTCTACGCAGCAACTGAGAATCTACATACAAGCGCAGCAAAACATTGACACCGAAACAAAATGTTAAGGATGAGAGAAACGGTTCTTAAGCTAACATTTTTGTAACTGTTTTCTTCTTCCTCTTCTCCTTCTCCTTTTCGCTTTTCACTGATACCTAAAAGGTGTCGTGGTTTATATCATTTGTCGTTCGTTCTTGAGCTGCTCGAACTGTCTGAATTAGTGACTTTCCTTTGTTGTTACATGTCTCTGTCGCTGCATCTATCCATCTTCATCTGGGTCTTCCTCTTGGTCTCTTTCCATGCACTCTCGAGAAGAATGCCCTTGGTGGTGATTGGTGAGGATTCATTCTGACCAGGTGTCAAACCATTTAAGTTGTTGTTGTTCTATATATTCTTGGCAGGGTTTTGTTCCTACTATTTGTCTTATGGTTTCATTTGCTATTCTATCTCTTGAAATAGCACAAGAACGCTTGAATTTCTTAAACTACGAGCATTGAAATTCACTTATAAGTTAAATTTGACTCCCATCGAAAAATTGTATCGTGTCGCCAGCACAGCCACACAAAATGTTTTGTTTCCTTTAATTTTCATAATATATTATTTCTCTGGGAAGCTGTCATATACTATCATCATCTTGTGACATACCGGTTGGCGTAGGTGATCATGTCCCTGCACAATCTTCTATCTACATTGCATCGTATCAGTTCTGTTGTTGACTGTTTTCCATACATACCATGACACCAAGCAATCCAGTATTTTCTCTCTTTGTCGTCCGCGATCTCTCTTTCCTTTTATTTTGCCAGTTGTAACCAAGTATTCCAACTTTCCTCTTCTCATGATGTGCACGAAAAATGTTGATTGCTTCTTTCTGATGTTTTTTAAGACCTCCCTTTTTATGTTGGCCTCTTTGAGAACTTTTTCATTGGTCTTTTTATCTGTCCAGGGAACTTTCAACATTCTTCTGAGAAATCCCATCTCTGTAGCCTCTAATCGTCTTTTCATTTGTCTGTCTATTGTCCATGATGCGCTTCCATAGGTCAGAATTGGTTCTATGTAGCACCGATGAACTCTCTTTCTCATTTTTATTGACATAGATTTGTTGCTTATGATATTTTTCATTTTCTGAAATGCTATTTTGGCCTGATCTATTCTGCTTTTTATTTCTGTGGTGCATCTCCCATCTGATGTAATTATTATACCCAAGTATTTGAAACGTTGTACTTGTTTCAGATTATATATATATATACTATCATATCATATCATGTCATACACTGTGGAATTATTTAATAAACATAATTATTTACAACTGATTGTTGTCTTTATCAGTTTGCTGTAGTTTTTTCACTCGTTGACGAAGTAAAGTATGTGGAAATAACCATTACGCTAGAGAAACGAAACATCCATGACATGGATCTGAGAATCATTAAAAATAAAACAAGTATTAGCAACAATAAACAGTTATAAAGATTTGGCAACCAAACAGGACAGTTCCAAAATAGAAAAAAAACAGCAAGGAGTCAGACAAGACTGTGTTTTGTCGCTGGATTTGTTATCACGTTACAACAGAAATATTATGAGACCAATCATCATCAGGTGCCGGGCCTGCTGGCGTAGGTGATCATGTCTCTCCACAACTTTCGTTCTCGACAGTTATTTATCATTTCTGTTGTTAACCTTCTGTCGAGCCATTCTCTTCAGATGTTTGTTATCTTTTCTCTTTGCTTCCCTCTATCTCTTCGTCCCTCAATTTTCCCAGTTGTTACAATATATTCAAGTTGTTCTCTTCTCAATACAAGGCTAAAAATCATGACCGTTTCTTCCTAATATTGGAAATTAGCTCTCTTTTTGTTTCGGTCTCTTTCATAACGTTTTCATTACTCTTCTTAGCTGTCCATGGTATTCTCAACATTCTTCTGTAAAACCACATTTCTACAGACTCCAATAATTTCCTTGTCTTTTGTCATATTGTCCATGATTCATTTCCATATGTTAATACTGGCTCTACATAACATTTAAGAACTCTTATTCTTGTTTCTATTGTCAAAAATGGATTGCATAGTATCTTCCTTATTTTTTGGAAAGTTATTTTTGCCTGAGCCATTCTGCATCTCACCTGTGTTGTACATCCTCCGGCTGAGTTTAACAAATTTTCCAAATATGTAAATTCATTTACTTATTTGAATATTGTTCCACTTGTCTTTAATTTGCACTATGAGATAAATAGTAGACAAAAAAGGAAAATTGAAGTCAACGGTCGCAACATAAACAATTTGCGATATGCGGATGACAGTCCTAAAATAACAGAGACGGTGACTGAACTACCAGAAATGATAGACATAAAATAAAAGGAATACAACAAGTAAAATCTCAGTCTGAACAGTAAGAAAACCCAAAAAGTCATATCAAAGAAAAACATGTTAATTGTTTGTCCGCCTGCCTGTCTAAAGTCCTGCCTATCTAAAGTCCTGCCTGTCTAAAGTCCTGACTGCTTAAAGTCCTACCTGCCTAAAGTTCTGCCTGCCTAAACTCCTGCCTGCCTAAAGGCCTGCCTGCCTAAAGGCCTGCCTGTCTAAAGTCCTGCCTGTCTAAAGTCATGCCTATTTAAAGGCCTGCCTGCCTAAAGTCCTGCCTGCCTAAAGTCCTGCCTGCCTATGGGCCTGCCACATTTATGTCTATCTATTGTCTTTTCGAGCTGACGACGGTACCTGGCGCAAAAATTCAAGATTATATTTGTCCGACTGTCTGTTATTACCTGTCAACATTGTAAGCATGGCCCACATTTTATCTGGCCGCACGTATCTATTCGGGTGTCCGGTTAGCGCAATCGATAGGCGGTTGGCTTACCACGGCAACAGCCGGGGTTCGTAATCCTGGCGAGGACACCTGGGTTTTACTAATTCCCTAAAAATTAGTAGGAGCCGCGATAGCTCAGTGGTTAGTGAACTGGACTACTACGGACAAGGGGTAGGGTTCGATCCCAACCGACGGCTCCGGGTTCACCCAGCCTTAAATGGGTACCGGATTTTTTCTGGGAAAGTAAAAGCAGCACGGGCGTAATACCGACCACATTACCCCAAAAATCATGTGCTGAAGGTCTGTAAAATATAGGGTCACTAACACCATATTTCCCTATACGCCACTTGGCGTGACGGGGGGTACTTTACTTTTTTTACTTACGTATCTATTCTAGACGAGTCGTTCAATCTTGGGGAGGGAGTTGATGACTGTTGTTGTTATCTCTCGTCTCAGTATTCTTTTTTGTGTATCTCTAAGTCAACTTCTTTTCTTTTACCCTCCGGTTCACATTTGAAGGCCTGCTTTGAGATCGATCTATCTGTCTGTCTGTCTATATATACATATGCATCTTCTTCTGCTTTCCTTCCTAATTTGCCTTCCAGCGTCAAGGGGAGATATAATTTGCGGTCGTTTGCTCTTCTGTTCGCCTCTGCTGCTGTTGTTTCCTAGTGCTTCTAGTATTCCGTCCATCCATCTTTTTCGTGGTCGACCCTTCTGGTATTCTCACAACGATTATTGAGGGTGCATTGTATTGTCTTTTGATCTTTCTGCCATGTTACGTGGCCAAACCATTGTATCTGTTGTGTCTTTATATATTCTATGACGGGGGCTATTCCTAGCTTTTTTCTCAGTTCTTCATTTCTGATCTTATCTCTCAGACTGTTTCCTGTCATTCGTCTAACAGATTTCATCTCAGTAGAGGTTATTTTTCTTAATGTTCTTGCATGTAGGGTCCAGGGCTGCCATTGGTAGCACAACGTTGGGATGAAGATTGTATTGTAGAGTGCCTGTTTTGCCTCTAGAGTTAAATCCTTGCTGTACAATAGTGGTGATAATTGTCCAATGTACTTTTGTTCTCTACTTTTGTTTGTTTTAGATGCCTGCCTGAAATAGGTATGTTGATATATACATATGTCCCTATGTATGTCAATCCATCAAGTTTTATATTTCAATTGATACGATTATTGTTACATATGTGTTGTTTTATATATGGATTTTCTTTTCTCATGCAGCATAACATCATCATCACCTTCATCATCGTCATCATCATCATCAGGTGTCATGTCCTTTACAGAACACTGCATTTTTCACAGCCCGTCTGAAAGAATTTCTGCCTCTAGTCAGATCTCCCACAGAACGTTACATTCATCACAGCCCGTCTGAAAGAATATCTGCCTCTACTCAGATCTCCCACAGAACGTTACATTCATCACAGCCCGTCTGAAAGAATCTCTGCCTCTAGTCAGATCTCCCACAGAACGTTACATTCACCACAGCCCGTGTAAAAGAATCTCTGCCTCTAGTCAGATCTCCCACAGAACGTTACATTCACCACAGCCCGTGTAAAAGAATTTCTGCCTCTAGTCAGATCTCCCACAGAACGTTACATTCACCACAGCCCGTGTGAAAGAATCTCTGCCTCTAGTCAGATCTCCCAAAGAACGTTACATTCATCACAGCCCGTCTGAAATAATCTCTGCCTCTAGTCAGATCTCTCACAGAACGTTACATTCACCACAGACTGTCCGAAAAAATCCATGCCTATAGTAAGATCTCCCACTGCAATGGTTTGTTGTTAAATGTTATTTATCTTCCATGATTATATTAAGTTAGATTTTACTATTAGAGCCATCACAGCACATCATATTGATTGTCAACAGCGTTAATCATCACATACTTTTCTCAGTCATAATTCATATTCAAGTTCATTGATCTTTAACTTTGGCACGTGATTCATAATAGTGGAAGCACTTCGCTTAGAATTACTGGTTTTTTTTTTTCTTATTTCTGGACATACAGAGATTAACACCGAATATTCATTGAACTGTCCTGAAGTGCGTATTGTAAATTAATCTCTCTCATAACGTATTTATTACTTTGTTCTCAGAAGCATGAATTTGAAACACTTTTAACACAATTTTCACAACTAACTGTTTTATATGTTCTAATTCACTGTTCTGGTTCAAAAGTCAGGCTGCTCAACTAATTTCCTAAGTCACTGTTATTTTTCCTATGTTCTCTACTCTAAGCTTGGCTAGCCCCACATTTATGATTCTAGTCTGTTTCTTAATAACTTCTCAACTAACTTAAAACTGGAAACTACTAACTGTCTAACAGACTGCTCTAATTTGCGTGCCTAACTTCTGAAAACCTATTGTGCGAAGCTTAAATTCCCCAAAATAAATATGAGTGTTGAATACCTGCACACAATGAAATTGTCGCGAAGCCATCGCGAAGTGGCAACTTGCAACCCCTGCGACTAATCAGAATCCACAATACTGAACCATATTTAACCTATATCTCCACATTTTCAAAACAAGCTTTTAATGACTCCGAAGTGACCTCTGGCAGCTAGACCTACACTGAGTTTCAAATAATGATGTTTACTTCATGACTTTGACCTGTCTTGGAAGTTGTTTGCCAACCTATTTACCTGACGGGTCAAGCCATGTGTTAACTCACTTTCACAACAACTATACATTTTCCATTCTCCCTAAACTTGTGTCTGACGTCTACCTTACCCTTCATCCCCACCTACTCGTCCACTTGCAGCTAGAAGAATTTTCATTCGCACAATTTCCCCTTGCCTTCCCATTGCGTACGTTCTGCCACTAACTACTGATGATCGCTATTTTATGCCACTGTTATTGTCTGTGAAGAAATGGGTACTGGCTAAGTTACTGACTCATGCTTTAATTCACACATACTGTTACACAACATAACGTTGCATTCACTACAGACCTTATGAAAGAATATTTGTCTCTAGTCACATCTCCCACATTATGTTGCATTCACCACAGCCCTTCTGAAATAATCTCTGTTTCTAGTCAGATCTCCCACAGAACTTTGCATTCTCCGCAGCCCTTCTGAAATAATCTCTGTCTCTAGTCACATCTCCCACAGAATGTTGCATTCACCACAGTCCTTCTGAAATAATCTCTGTTTCTAGTCAGATCTCCCACAGAACTTTGCATTCACCACAGCCCTTCTGAAATAATCTCTGTCTCTAGTCACATCTCCCACAGAATGTTGCATTCACCACAGTCCTTCTGAAATAATCTCTGTCTCTAGTCACATCTCCCACAGAATGTTGCATTCACCACAGTCCTTCTAAAATAAGCTCTGTCTCTAGTCAGATCTCTCACAGAATGTTGCATTCAACACAGCCCTTCTGAAATAATCTCTGTCTCTAGTCACAATTCCTACATATTGTTGCATTCACCACAGCCCTTCTGAAATAATCTCTCTAGTCAGATCTCTCAAAGAATGTTTTTTTTCCTGAACTATCCAGCGCTATCGTCTTCTCTTTATCTGTTAATCCACTGGCATTTGACTGGTACTTTTCCATAATGGGAGAACAAACAACGGGAGAACAAACTATGGGATAACAAACAATGGGATAACAAACAATGGGATAAAGCGATGGTAATAAAGTGTTCTGGCGTGGAATAGCACACACACTGCGGAAGTCAACTGAGAGTATTACACAACACGACCTTTTTGGAATTACCAGTGAAAAAGACAAAGCGGAAGATCAAAGAATTATTGGAGCAGAGAGATAGAAGCAAAGATGAAGATGGTGGGGAAGACACGGAATTGAGAGTATTACACAACAGACCCAATTTGGAATTACCATGGAAAAAGACAAAGAGGAAGTTCAAGGAATTATTGGAGCAGACAGATGGAAGCAAAGATGAAGATGGTGGGGAAGACATGGAACGATCTTAAAAGAATGGCAAGAAACATAACGGCTTGGAAAGTGGTTGTTGAAGACCTATACTCCACAGGGAGTTGAAAGGTAGAAGAATACAGTGGTCAATTGATTACATTAAAAACATAAATATTTACAGCAAACAAGAAAGTCCATAACAATTACAATAAATTTACTACACAATCTACACATACTACACAATGAACACATTCATAACTATTCCATTAGGTAACAAGTAAATTGTAATACCATGAAAAATATACTAACAACAAAACAAATATCAGCAGGGCTGAAACTAAGAATGGCAAAATGTTACATCTTCTCAATATTCCTGTATGGTGCAGAAACATGGACATTAGACAAGAAAACAGAACATAAAATTGAAGCCTTTGAAATGTGGATTTATAGAAGAATAGTTATAATTGGATGGAAAGAAAAGAAAACAAACGATGAAGTTTTAAAACAACTGAAAATAAAAAGAGAACTACTAAATACAATTAAGACAAGACAAATGAAATTTTGGGGGCATGTTAAAAGACACAACAGCCTACTAAAAGTAATATTGGAAGGGAAAATACAAGGTAACAGAGGCAGAGGTAGACCAAGACTAACATGGACGAGTAACATCAAAAGATGGACAAGTCAATCTATGACAGCCTGCACCATCAAAGCAAGAAACAGAGTAGAATGGCGATCCATGGTAGCCAACCTTCGTTGCGGAGAAGACACTCGATGATGATGATGAACAAGTAAAAATCACATTATCTTTCAGTGCTTATGTCTATCGATTTTCATCGACTGTTATTATTTTATTTTCTCTAACATCAGATGTTTAGGGTCGCTCTCTGGAGGTATGAATTCACCAGGATGAGAATCGCTGACACCTTGCGGGTTATGATGTGGAAGTTACCGGGAATCCCCGCTAGTCTTATAAGGTCGTCTTCCCGAGAAAGTCACGTCTAAATAAAGACGCAGACACGTCAAGGGAAATTACCGATTAGATAAGCGACCGGAAATAAGTGGGTTCTCTATATTAATGTCAAAAACAAGGTTATACACGAGGTCTTCTATGGTTCCCCTAGTTTGTCGTGCTCAAGTACACACTGTATGTACACATAATTCCAATGAATCAATTGTGTACACATTATGGGTGACTATAATAGACAGAGATCGCTTTCTGATGCAAATGTTGGACTAAAGAATTTTCTATCATTGTCCTGATTGTTTTTTTAAGATAGTGGGAATAGTTATATCATCATCGTGTGCCGACTCCGAGTCGAAGGTTGGCTACCATGGAACGCCATTCCGCTCTGTCTCTTGCTTTGATGGTGCTGGCTGTTATATGATGAGTACAAATAATAATACATAAATATTATTATATGTGGAACTTCCGAGGCGATAATAGGGAATAATAGAACAAAGAAATATGTGTTAGTATGTGTGCCAAGCGTTCGGCTTCTCGTGGCAAGGCGCGGTGCCACTGAGTACGGGTTCGATCCCACTTCGGACCATATATTGTTCTTCGTTTATTTCTATTGTTGTTTGTCTGTCAATTTTTCCGAGTGCTAACACATACTTCTTTGTTATATGATGACTTATCCATCTTTGTTATGTAATTTGTCCATGTTAGTTCTGGTCTACCTCTTTTCTTTCCATCCAATTCTACCTATTCTTTTATATATCCACTTTACTAAGGCTTCAATTTATCTCTTCTATTTTCTTGTCTAGTGTCCATGTTTCTGCACCATACATGACTGTTGAGAAGATTTTGTTACTCTTACTTTTAGTCCTGATGTTATTTGTTTTGATGTTAGAGTATTTTTCATTGCAGCAAAATTACTTTTTGCTACTCATATTCTTTTGTTTATTTCAGTTTTAGATTTTCAATCACTGGTAATAGTATGCCGAACATACTTGTAGTTCTGAACTGTCTCCAGTTATATTCCTAATAGTAATATAACTACTTAAATACTACAACCGAAAAATAAAGATAAGACAAAACGATGACAATTAAATGTTACAATTTAAAATTAGAAATTACAATACAAGTGAAGCAAATAGACTGGGAAGTACACAATGATAACAAATATGACAAATCTAGATTATTGCAAATCGTTTCATATAGATCAGAATTTCGCATATTATAATATGGCATTTGGTGTTTTGATAGACGTTTGGTAGCAAGCAATCATGATAATTCAGTAGTTTGGTAAAAATATAAGTGTCTTATGCTGGGTGCTGTTTTGATGAACAGCTTCTCTCGTGGCTGAATCTGCTAATTTTGAATAGACAGATCCATCAGCAGAACAAACAAGATGTGTTCATGGTGACTAGCCTTGTCTTCTATCTCCCGCGCCTTTTGTCTTCTCAATGTGATATCAACAGTCTCGAAAGTTGCTGGTAAAAAAAGTAAGTAAAGTACCCCCGTCACGCCAAGTGGCGTATAGGGAAATATGGTGTTAGTGGCCCTATATTTTACAGACCTTCAGCACATGATTTTTGGGGTAATGTGGTCGGTATTACACCCATGCTGCTTTACTTTTCCTAGAAAAAAATCAGGTACCCATTTAAGGCAGGGTGAACCCGGAAGCCGTCGGTTGGGATTGAACCCTAACCTTTGTCCTTTGTAGTCCAGTTCACTAACCACTGAGCTATCGCGGCTCTCAAGAAAGTTGCTGGGCCATTTTTTATTTGTTCTCATGTACAACAATCTGCAGTTAGATTTTCCCAGTTTCTTTCACTGATAGAGAATTCCCCTCCCCCACCCCCACCCCACTAAGGCCTTGCAAACATCCTTATATCTCAGCACTGGTCTGCCCTTTGGTCTCTTTTCGATATCTAGTTCTCATATTTGGCAAGACAAATGTAATAAATAAAAAGTAAAGACGCCCGTCACGCCAAGCGGCGTATAGTTAATATGGTGTTAGTGACCATAAATTTTACAGACCTTCGGCACATGATTTTTGCGTCGGCTGGGATCGAATCCTACCTCTTGTCCTTTGTAGTCCAGTTCACTAACCACTGAGCTATCGCGGCTCCCAAGAAAATTTAATACAAATCTTAACAAGAAATAATAAAGGAATAATAGTTTTAAAAATACTTAATTTAATACAAAAAAACAAACAAACATGGAATACAATTATCCTGAACTGAATTGATTTTAATGAACTAAAAACATAATTAAATCAAAATTACTTAGCTCAAAACAAATGTTTAGGATTTTTAAAAAAAATGTATCCACTCTTATTTATTCAACTAAAGAAATAGAAATCAAACATGTAGATAGAAAGCAAACTAGTGGAGAGAAAGCAAACTAGTAGATAGAAAGCAAACTAGTGGATAGAGAGCAAACTAGTAAATAGGAAGCAAACTAGAAGATAGAAAGCAAACTAGTAAATAGAAAGCAAACCAGTGGAGAGAAAGCAAACTAGTAGATAGAAAGCAAACCAGTGGAGAGACAGCAAACTAGTAGATAGAAAGCAAACTAGTAGATAGAAAGCAAACCATTGGAGAGAGAGCAAACCAGTGGGAAGAAAGCAAACCAGTGGAGAGAAAGCAAACTACTGGAAAGAAAGCAAACCAGTGGAGAGAAAGCAAACCAGTGGAGAGAAAGCAAACCAGTGGAGAGAGAGCAAACTAGTAGATAGAAAGCAAACCAGTGGAAAGAAAGCAAACCAGTGGGAAGAAAGCAAACCAGTGGAGAGAAAGCAAACTACTGGAAAGAAAGCAAACCAGTGGAGAGAAAGCAAACCAGTGGAGAGAAAGCAAACCAGTGGAGAGAAAGCAAACCAGTGGAGAGAAAGCAAACTAGTAGATAGAAAGCAAAATAGTAGATAGAAAGCAAACCAGTTGAGAGAAAGCAAACCAGTGGAGAGAAAGCAAACCAGTGGAGCGAAAGCAAACTAGTAGATAGAAAGCAAACCAGCGGAGAGAAAGCAAACTAGTAGATAGAAAGCAAACCAGTGGAAAGAAAGTAAACTAGTGGAGAGAAAGCAAACCAGTGGAGAGAAAGCAAACTAGTAGATAGAAAGCAAACCAGTGGAGAGAAAACAAACTAGTGGAGAGAAAGCAAACTAGTGGAAAGAAAATTAACCGGAAGTCGTCGATTGGGATCAAACCCTACCTCTTGTCCTTTGTAGTCCAGTTCACTAACCGCTGAGCTATCGCGACCCATTCTATTAAGCTGTCTGGTATCTTTTCTCTTTGCTTCCCTCTATCTCTTCGTCCCTCAATTTTCCCAGTCGTTACAATATATTCCAGTTGTTCTCTTCTCATTGCATGGCCAAAAAATGATGATTGTTTCTTCCTAATATTGGAAATTAGCTCTCTTTTTGCTTTGGCCTCTTTCAGAACGTTTTCATTGCTCTTCTTAGCTGTCCATGGTATTCTCAACATTTTTTTGTAAAACCACATTTCTACAGACTCCAGGGATCTTCTTGTCTGTTGTCCTAATCTCCATGATTCACATACATATGTTAAGAGGTATTATATGTACAGCAATATTAAAAATATCAAATAGCAGAGAGAGGAAAGAAAGAGAAAGTGAGATAGAGAGAGAGAGAGTAAATTCATATTTTGAGACCATTGTTAGAAAGTTATAGAAACTAAACCATCAGGTAGACTGCAACGAATGAAAGATAGATAGATCAGGTAGACTGCAACGAACGAAAGATAGATAGATCAGGTAGACTGCGACGAACGAAAGATAGATAGATCAGGTAGACAGAAACAAGAGGTGTTGTCAGATAGTGTATCTTTATGTGTGTGGTGATGATAGTAATAGTAGTGTGAAGATAAGTGTGTGGTAATGATAGTAGTGTGAAGCTAACAGTGTAGTGATGATAATAATATGAAGCTAAGTGTGTGGTGATGTTGTAGTGTGAAGATAAGTGTGTTGTGATTTTGTAGTGTGAAGATAAGTGTGTGGTAATGATAGTAGTGTGAAGCTAAGTGTGTGGTGATGAAGTAATGTGAAGCAAAGTGTGTGGTGATGATAGTAATGTGAATCTAACTGTGTGGTGATGATAGTAATGTGAAGCTGTGTGATGATGATAGTAATGTGAAGCTAACTGTGTGGTGATGATAGTAATGTGAAGCTAACTGTGTGGCGATGATAGTAATGTGAACCTAACAGTGTGGTGATGATAGTAATGTGAAGCTAACTGTGTGGTGATGATAGTAATGTGAAGTTAACTGTGTGGTGATGATAGTAATGTGAAGCTAACTGTGTGGTGATGATAGTAATGTGAAGTTAACTGTGTGGTGATGATAGTAATGTGAAGCTGTGTGATGATGATAGTAATGTGAACCTAACAGTGTGGTGATGATAGTAATGTGAAGTTAACTGTGCGGTGATGATAGTAATGTGAAGCTAACTGTGTGGTGATGATAGTAATGTGAAGTTAACTGTGTGGTGATGATAGTAATGTGAAACTGTGTGATGATGATAGTAATGTGAAGCTAACTGTGTGGTGATGATAGTAATGTGAAGCTGTGTGATGATGATAGTAATGTGAAGCTAATTGTGTGGTGATGATAGTAATGTGAAGTTAACTTTAGGGTGAAGATAGTAATGTGAAGTTAACTGTGTGGTGAAGAATCAAACAAAAATACATATTTCAACTTTAGTGACCATGTCCTATATTGAGTAAAAACAATGATAAAGATGCATTACCTTTCAAGTAATTTGTACCACACAAGATGTCTATACCGTTCATGTATTCCTTACACACATAATCATTATGTGCCGCACAATATATCGGACTGTGATAGTGTTGTGACACTTAGCTATGCAACTACAAAGACGCAAAAAAAAAAGGTTAGATTTTTGTGGTTCAGCCAATGAAGTCTGATACATGACTGGGTGTTAACTCAAGTACTTGTTTCTATCTATCTATTGACCTCTCGAGCCGTAGCCGGCCCATAGAGCATAGA
This sequence comes from Megaustenia siamemsis, assembly GCA_032433765.1. NCBI lineage: Eukaryota > Metazoa > Mollusca > Gastropoda > Stylommatophora > Ariophantidae > Megaustenia > Megaustenia siamemsis. The sequence continues at coordinate 15,587,886 of JAVIAB010000041.1, forward strand.
CCAAGATACACTTTCTCTTATCTAAATTAATATTCTAGCAGTTGTCAATCCTTGTAAAGATCTTTTATCAAATCTCGCCATTTGTATCTGTTCTGTGCAAGCAAATCTGTGTCATTGAGTTAGTTGATTCCTACAGCTCATGCCTCTCTGATTAATGTTATTCTCAGTGTCTCTCTGGGTCGACCTCTTTTCCTCTTACCTGTTGTTTCCCACACGAGGGCTTGCTTTGCTATTCGGTTATTATCTCCCATCACAACATGTTAAACATATGACCATCAGTTTTTCTTTATTACTGAAGATATTAGTGGTTGATTGGCGATTTCTCTAATTTCCTCGTTTGTTTTGAATTCGTTCCAGGCTATACCAAATATTTTCCTTAGACATGTATTTTCGAATGCGTTCAACTTTGTTTCTATGTCTCTCGTTGCTTTCCAGCTCTCACATGCATACGTAAGGGTAGATAGTACGTTTGATCTGTACTTGTTTCATTATTTATATTTTGTCTACTGTTCATAGCAGCATGAACAACATAAAGTTCAATTGCGGAAAGTGAAGAAAGAAACTTCCGTCGGCTCCATATATTCTGGCTAATGTGCTAGTACCGTATTGCCTTTCTGTTACTGTCATTCACACTCCCACATAAACAACAACAACACCAACAAACTGATAGAATAATACACGCAACAACTGTATAAAAAAACGAATGATTAAATTTGACTTCAGTCATATCGTCTTTCACTTTGTCCAACGACTCTTTGTGATACACGCTTTGTGCCTCAATTTGATGTGTCCGCTCTAGGAAATGTTTGTTATCGTTTTCAAGAACTTTTTGATAGTATTCTATTCGATTTGTCTGCTGCTGAATATTATTCTTTTCTTTTCCAAGAAGTTCTTGCTCTTTTTCAAATCGCTGTAACCGCTGTTGAATGTTCTTTATTTCGTTTTTTTGTTCTTGATGAAGGTATGCAAATTGCTGTAACTGCTGTTGTAGATTACTGTTTTCCTTTTCAAATTTTTGTAACCGATTTTCATGATGATTGTTTTTTGTTTCAAGAGCCTGTTGATGTTTTTCAAATTGATGTAACCGTTCCTCGAGATTCTTATTTTCATTTTCAACTTTTTGTAACCGATTTTCGAGATGAATGTTTTTCGTTTCAAGAGCCTGTTGATGTTTTTCAAATTGATGTAACTGCTCTTCAATATTGTTATTTTCATTTTCAACTTTTTGTAACCGATTTTCATGATGAATGTTTTTCGTTTCAAGAGCCTGTTGATGTTTTTCAAATTTATGTAACTGCTCTTCAATATTGTTATTTTCATTTTCAACTTTGTGTAACCGATTTTCAAGATGATTGTTTTTCGTTTCAAGACCCTGTTGCTGTTTCTCAAATTGATGTGACCGCTCATCAAGATTTCTATTTTTATTTTCAAATTCTAGTAACTTCTGCTCGAGATGCATGTTTTCCTTCTCAAGATCCTGCAACTGGTTTTGCAATTTATTCACCACTTTTTTCATGGAAGTTCCTCCATTCTCTAATTTCTCTACACGACCGGAAATAAACTCATTTTTAAGTTCCGACACATTATAATAATTGAAGAATTGTGAACAAAGGATAACCAAAATTAAGACACTGATAAATTTGCCCCTAATCTGTGACAATGAAAATATTGACGACATCAAGTAAATTAAAGTTTCCCACATTTTGCGGACGCGAGTTTGGGAGTAAACCTTTGAAGGTTTGCTCTTTCGTCGGTATTTCCTGGATTCGTCGTCATCTTTATCGTGTGAAGATGTTCCTTTATAAGCTGTACACAATTTTCACTTCGTTCTTGCAAAAATCATGAGTGACGACAAAGCGAGATTTTGTAAATTCCTGATTTGGGAACCAGTTAACACGTTCTTCTGTGATCTGCTCAAAGGAAGGAAAAACAAAACTTGTCCCGTATGAATTAAGTAATAATATATATATATATATATATAGTATATACATAGTATATATACATCAGTGCAAAATAAAGACAAGTGGAACAATATTAAAACAGGTAAATGAATTTAAATATTTGGGAACTTTAACAACTTTGTTAACCTCAGACGGAAGATGTACAACAGAGGTGAGATGCAGAATGGCTCAGGCAAAAGCAGCTTTCCAGAAAATAGATAGATATATAGACAGACAGACAGACAGACAGACAGACAGACAGACAGACAGACAGACAGACAGACAGGTAGGTAGGTAGGTAGGTATGTAGGTAGGTAGGTAGGTAGGTAGGTAGGTAGGTAGGTAGGTAGAAAGACAGACAGACAGACAGACAGACAGACAGATAGACAGACAGATAGATAGGGGAGTAGAACTAACATTACGGTAGTGGTGATAAGAATGTAGACCTAAGTTTGTGTTAAAGAATCGATTGAAAGATATGTATACTAGAGTTATCATACTGTTTTAAAATCATGTACAATGAAATAAATGTATTCTCTAGCAGTACAAGTTTTTTGTGCTATAGGGGCATTCTGTAAGATTTAACACAATATATTTTACCACACGGACATTATATGCCACACGGACATTATGTACCACACAGATATTTTGCACTACACAAATATTATATACCACACAGACATTATATGTGAGCTGTGTGTCTCAACCGTTTTGATCATGTTTCGATATTCCAATTGTTTACAATGAATGATGATATCGTATGACAGGGAATAGTTGGCTGTGTTCACTGTTTGCGCGGTTAGACTTATGTCTTTTGGCGTGTGCTGAGACTGCTACGATGGGGACTACCGTTACCTTTCTTTGTTTGGGAGATGATATATTAATTCGGATGTTTACGCTGGCACAAGCGGTTGAGCGATTATGGATTTTAATTCGTTTGCTGTGATACCGGGGCCTTCCATAAATAAATAACATTGTGTACTCATCATCATCATCGAGTGCCATCTCAGCAACGAAGGTTGGCTATCATGGAGCGCCATTCTGCTCTGTCTCTTGCTTTGATGGTGCAGATTGTCATAGGCTGGTTTGTCCATCTTTTGATATTACTCGCCCATGTTAGTCTTGGTCTGCTTCTGCCTCTTCTACCTTGTATTTTCCCCTCCAGGATTATTGTTGGTAGGCTGTTGTGTCTTTTAACATGGCACAAAAATAGCATTTGTCTTGTTTAAATTGTGCTTAGTAGTTCTCTTTTCATTTTTATTTGTTTTAACACTTCATCGTTTGTTTTATTTTCCTTCCATCAAATTCTACCTATTCTTCTATATTTCCACATTTCAAAGGCTTCAATTCTCTGTTCTGTTTTCTTGTCTAATGTCCATGTTTCTGCGCCATATTGGAATATTGAGAAGATATACAATTTTGCTATTCATAGTTTCAGCCCTGGTGTTATTTATTTTGATGTTAGTATGTTCTTCATGACATTAACATTACTTTTAACCATTCCTATTCTTTTGTTTATTTCAGTTTTACATTTTCCATCACTGGTTATAGTATGTCCAAGGTAGTTGTAGTTCTGAACTGTCTCCAGGTCTATTCCTTCAATTTTGATATCCACTTGTGGGTTTTGAGTATTTTCTTTGTTTATGATCATAGTTTTAGTCTTTTTGATATTCATATCTAGTCCATATTTTTAAATTTTTATGTTTATTTAATTAAGCAATTGTTGTAGGTCTTTAGGATTTTCTGCTAGTAGTACAGTATTGTCAGCATATCTCAGGTTATTGATTATCTTTTATTATATACTACACAAGCAGTATATACAACACATATATTATGTATCACTCAGGCATGATGTACCACACATAAATTATATACCACACAGCCTCTATGTACCACACAGACATTATGTACCACACATCCACTATGTACCACACAGCCTATATGTACCACGTAGACATTTTCAAGCCACACAGACATTATGTACCACACATATATTATGTACAACACAGACATTATATACCACACAGACATTATGTACCACACATATATTATGTACAACACAGACATTATATACCACACAGACATTTTCATGCCACAACAATTATGCATTTCACAGTTATTATGTACATACATTAGACAACACTAACAAGTACTACATGTCAACGTGTTTAATCTAGGACCGTTCACGTGCCTCTGTTCACTGATTATAAAGCCACTACCACATAGCGTTTAACGTGAAAACATACAAGCATTTCCTCCATATGTTCTGGTTATTGGGCTAATCTCATATTGTTTTCTCTTTGTGAATATTCAACGATGTGAATGTATGAGACTGTGGCTTACCTTTGTGAAGTTAATCTCTTGATAGCAATAAAACTAAAAAAAAGGCAACCACACACAAAAAAACCACGAAAAATTTGGTGAAGCAAATTGTACTAACTGCTGTTGAAGATCTTTGTTTTCTTTTTCAAATTGTTCTAACCGTTCTTGAAGATCATTGTTTTCGCTTCCAACTTGTTCTAACCGCTGTTGTAGATATTTGTTTTCGTTTCTAACTTGTTCTAACTGCCTTTGAGGATCTCTGTTTTTGCCTCCAACTGTTGCTAACCGCTGTTGAAGATCTTTGTTTTCATTTTCAAATTGTTCTAAACGCCGTTGAAGTTCTGTGTTTTCATTTTCAAATTGTTCTAACCGCTGTTGAAAATCTTTGTTTTCGTTTCCAACCTGTTCTAACCGCTGTTCAAGATCGTTGTTTTCATTTTCAAATTGTTTTAACTGCTGTTGAAGATTTTTGTTTTTGTTTCCAACTTGTTCTAGCCTCTGTTGAAGATCTTTGTTTTCGTTTCCAACTTGTTCTAACCTCTGTTGAAGATCAATGTTTTCGTTTCCAACTTGTTCTAGCCTCTGTTGAAGATCTTTGTTTTCGTTTCCAACTTGTTCTAGCCTCTGTTGAAGATCTTTGTTTTCGTTTCCAACTTGTTCTAGCCTCTGTTGAAGATCTTTGTTTTCGTTTCCAACTTGTTCTAGCCTCTGTTGAAGATCTTTGTTTTCGTTTCCAACTTGTTCTAGCCTCTGTTGAAGATCAATATTTTCGTTTCCAACTTCTTCTAACTCCTGTTGAAGATCAATGTTTTCGGCACGATAGAGGTACAACATTACAACAACAGAAATGACGATAGTAAAGACGGCAGTTTTGTCACGTGTCCACTCAAAAAAAAATATTTTTGCCATTATAGAAGTTTCACAGATTTTACGAAACTAGTGTTTGTGATTAAACCTTTTTGTGTCTTTGTCTCGATGTCTGTTTTATGTAGCCTCCGCCGTTCTTTCTTTCTTGCCTAGAAACGTGTTCGTAGTTCAGTTCGGTTCCTCTAAATTGTGAGTGAAGACCACACGGGACTTTGACACTTGTTGGTTTGGGGAGCTGAATTCGGCTGTTCTCAACCTAGAGAGAAGAAGTAAAGTGTGATCATTCATAATTAACGTAACATTTTACATTTCTCTTAACACGAAGACATCTTATTCTTCGTATCTTCCTCATTTGCCGTTCATCTTTGAGTGCCGTCTCCGCAACGAAGGTTGGCTATCATGGAACACCATTCTGCTCTGTCTCTTGCTTTGATGGTGCAGATTGTCATAGGCTGGTTTGTCTATCTTTTGATGTTGCTCATCCATGTTAGTCTTGGTCTGCCTCTACCTCTTTTATCTTGTATTTTCCCTTCCAAGATTACGTTTATTAGGCTGTTGTGTCTTTTAACATGCCCCAAAAATTTCACTTGTCTTGTTCTAATTTTGTTTAGTAGTTCTCTTTTCATTTTTAGTTGTTTTAAGACTTCATCGTTTGTTTTCTTTTCTTTCCATCCGATTCTACCTATTCTTCTATAAATCCACATTTCAAGGGCTTAAATTTTCTGTTCTGTTTTCTTGTCTAATGTCCATATTTCTGCACCATACAGTAATATGGAGAAGATGTAACATTTTGCGCATCTTAACTTTAGCCCTGGTGTTATTTGTTTGGATGCTACAATATTTATCATGGCATTAAAATTATTTACCTTTCAGCGTCATAAAAAATGTAGAGTAAAGTGCCTCGTCACACCAAGTACAGTATAGTGAATATGGTATTAGTGACCTAATTTTTTACAAACCATCAGAACATGATTTTTTGAGGTAATGAAGTCGGTATCGGTATTAAGTCCGTGCCGCTTTACTTTCCCACACAAAAAAAATCCGGTACTCATTTAAGGCTGGGTGAACCCGGAAGCCGTCGATCAGGATCGAACCTGACATTTTGTCCTTAGTAGTCCAGTTCATTAACCACTGAACTATCGTTGAGCGTCGAAGGGGGATATATTTTGCGGTCTTTAGCTCTTCTGTTCGCCTCTGCTGCTGTTTTGTTTCCTAATGTTTCCAATATTCCATCGATCTATTATTTCCGTGATCGACCTTGGGTCTGGTGTTCTCACGAATACATGAAATGTTTATAAAACTATGAAAAGAAAACAATTTCTTGTCATGAAGAAGAAATTGTAATAATGTTTTTTTTTTTTATTATTTTAAGTCAAACAAATAATGCAGTTATCAGCAACCTACGTCTACTGCACAGAAGCGGCCAGAGGAGGAATTTTGACAGGCCAGCAAAGTTGATTGAAAATTACTATAGTAATATACTATTATTATAAAAGTACTATACTATTACTATACTAAAAAACGGAAATAAAAAGACAACAAACAGATTCGCAATTGTTTATTAACCAACATAAGAAATCATGATTTGTAAACAGTGACGACCAAAGATAAATGATTATAACAAATCTCTTATCGGGTCAGTTGATCACGTGACTCCTAGGGGACGTAAGTGTGGGGATCCCAAATACAAGTGTAGGTGTGTCGTTAGAGCTTGATGGGCAGTGGGAAAGGATTGCTTGGCTGGTGTGTGTGTGAATGTTATGTAATATGTTTAGATAATCTTCTTTTCTTCCAAATTTGCATTTCAGGGTCGGGACCTATCCTGGACGTTGTTTGTCAACATATTTACCTGACTTGTTAAACGATGTATTTATCCACACTTTTACAATAACTGTTAGGAAAATTTCCATTCTCCTGAAACTTGTATCCAACTACTACCCTTCCTTTACCCCCACCTAATCGTTACCCCAACCTAAGCGTTACCATCCTTCCTCCTCGGCTTTGTCCATTACCCGCTATGAACTTGCCACCGCTTACCTACTGTCACTAACTGCTGGCTACTGCAATTCTATACCACTTTTATAAGACTTTAAGAAATGGGTAACGTCTGAGTTACCTGAACAATGCTGCAATTCACCTATTCTAAAGCAGATTTCCAAAAAAATAAGGAAGATACTATGCAATCCATTTTTGACAATATAAACAAGAAAAATAGTTCTTAACTGTTATGTAGAGCAAGTCTTAACATATGGATGTGAATCATGGACAATAGAGATAACCGACAAGGACATCACTGTAGTCTGTAGAAATATTGTTTTACAGAAGAATATTGAGAATACCATGGACAGCTAAGAAGAGTGATGAAAACGTTCTGAAAGAGGCCACACCAAAAAGAGAGCTAATGTACAATATTAGGAAGGAACAATCATCATGTAATGAGAAGGGAACAGCTGGAATATAGTGTGACAACTGGGAAAATTGAGCGACGAAGATATAGAGGGAGGCAAAGAGAAAAGATACCAGACAGCTTAAGAGAATGGCTTGGCAGAAGGTCAACAACAGAAATGATAAATAACTGTCGTGATCGAAAGTTATGGAGAGACATGATCACCTACCCCATCAGGCCCGGAACTTGATGATGATGATTCTGTTACACCCTGGTCTCTGGGTAATGATACCCGATGTCTAGTGCACTCTGACAACGACGATAAAAAGGAGGTCCCGTGTGCTTTCTATGCCTTTTTTGTCAACATTTTAGTCTGGACAAACAGAGTTTAACATTGTTATGTCTTTATTTCCTTTGATCTCAATAGTTACTGTTAAAATTGTTAAAGCTTAGATTTTAAGAGCTACTCAACACAAAACAATAGACATTAAAGCAGTTATTTTAATGAGCTAATCCTGAAGTATTTAGATGTGATCGTCGCGCCATAACTGTAAACAGATAACACGTGACAAATTATAACAGAATAATTTATTAAATTAATCACAGTTGGATAATGATGATTACAATTAAAGTGTTGAATTGTGATTAAAGATGGTAATTGATTAATCAACTTAGTGACTTTTGTTCCTCTCATTTCCTCGAATGAGTAATAAAAGCATATACTCTACTTTACTTTCGACGTACACTCCAAGATATGGTGACAGCTTTATAAAAAAGGAATACAACAACATACTGACGTTTCGGCCGGCGTCCTTCTTCAGAAGACGGGGACAACGACAACAATCGGCGATGCATATATATCTATAGCTACATGTTCTGTGCATCACTGTTTGTTGTCTTTGTCCCTGATAACTGAAGAAGGCCACCGGCCAAAACGTACAGTATTTTGTTGTATTCCTTTTTTAATAAAGCTGTCACATATCTTGGAGTGTATACCACACCCTAATACTGTCTCCTTGCTCACAGCTTTACCGCAGCACTGCATTTAGTTGCCTGTTCCCTTTTACTTTGACGGATAGGGATGAAAACTAGACTATCGCTGTTGGATAAGTCACTGTAGCCGTGTATTATGCAACAAATATAATTGGATAATTTCTAAGCAAGGACATAGAACAAAGATAACCACCAGATAAATGTATATATTTAGAACGGTCACAACTAAGGAAGTTGAGAATAAAACCGCTGTGACTGATCGAACGTGACTCCAAAAACTGTGACTGATCGAACGTGACTCCAAAAACTGTGACTGATCGAACGTGACTCCAAAAACTGTGACTGATCGAACGTGACTCCAAAAACTGTGACTGATCGAACGTGACTCCAAAAACTGTGACTGATCGAACGTGACTCCAAAAACTGTGACTGATCGAACGTGACTCCAAAAAACTGTGACTGATCGAACGTGACTCCAGAAACTGTGACTGATCGAACGTGACTCCAAAAACTGTGACTGATCGAACGTGACTCCAAAAACTGTGACTCCAGAATACAGAGGAAGAAATAGTTTAGAACTCATTAAAGTTGCAAACAGAACATGAACTTAGCTTTCTCTGTGGAATGTTGAACGGAAACTAAAGGCAAGTCACATAGTAGAAGGTACTCCAAAAACAGGAATTGTAACATTCGCCTTAGAGTTCAGGAGAGTATGATAGTATTAGACATCGCTTTCTGAAGAAAGACTAGTCATCATGGGAAAGTAGAAACATTTACAAAAATACAAATTACCAAGAAAACAGAAGCGGCCTCTTCCAAAGGTAGAAAGATGCGAATATCAGCTTACCTGAGTACCAAAAATACAAAAGTCCTTGTTAAAGAAAGGTCCTGTCCAACTCAGATAGTAGCAGATTTTAACCTGACTGACTGAACTCAGGATATTTCCAGATCTTTGTTTAAAAGTTCGGTCACAATAAGGAGACAATGAGAACCAGAATTAAAGTGATTGTCTGGTCAAAATGTTGGGGTATATATACTAGTGGACTAAGATCTTGGGATAACACAGCTAGATACAGATATAACTAGAGAAAAAAATAGTCTACTTTACATCATAATCTCTATCTCTATCTCCCTTGTATCTAATCTACAAATCATTCTGTGTTCAACAGTCTATAGCCTGTCTCATGTCTTAATGAACCAGCTAAAAGAAGTGTTTGTGAGTTTATGTGTACGTGTGACTTCCGTATAAACTGTGTGGAGATTTGTCCGTTTTTCTGGTTGACATGGTCATTCCCGGTCATTAGGCTAGAATCGTCTCTATATTTCTCCAGACTGCATCTAGCTGTCATGTGTTCGGCAAGTGACCCTTAGTGTCAGTGTCCCTCACATTAAAGATGTAAGTATCTTTTTATTGTCTTATTTGTAAGTGACATTTACCTCAGAAGTGAATTCTCAAATTAACCTGTAAATGTTATTTAGGAGATTAATTTGAATCATTTATTTGCTGAAGATTTCCTCTATCATCTCATCATTCTTTCTATCTATCAAACTTATCCCTTTATATCATGTTAAAAGCAAATGCTATCACATACCAATTTTCACCATTGTTAAGACATCCAACCATTTTTATAGCAGCTAAGCAACAAACGATAAATAACATTTTTATACCAACTTTGTGCTATGAAAGTCAAACATGGACCCTTTCTAAATCCCATTTAAGAAAGATCAATACATGTGAGATGCGATGCCTCAGAACAGTAACAAACAACACAAGAAGAGATAGAACACCAAATGAAACCATAAAAAAAATGTTAGGAACAAAACCCTGCCAAGAATATATAGAGCAACAACAACTTAAATTATGCGGCAACCTGGTCAGAATGGATCCTCTCCAATCACCATCAAGGGCGTTCTTCTCGAGAATGCATGGAAAAAGACCAAGAGGAGGACCTAGAAAAAGATGGATAGATGCAGTGACAGATACATGTAACAACAAAGGAAAATCACTAATTCAGACAGTTCGAGCAGCTCAAGAACGACAAATGATATAAACCACGACACCATTCAGGTATCAGTGAAAAGAGAAAATAAGAAAATCCTCTTAATCATTTTAATCATGTCAGATAATATTACAACAAAACGTCATCTCGTTGGTAAAAGGTCCCCTATAATTGCAGAAAGTTATACATAAATTATGGTGTTAGGCACCTTAAATGGTACATTTTCAAGTGATGTCAATATCACGCTATGTCGCCTTTCATCATCGTCATCATTAAGTACCGTTCCTGTTGGCGTGGGTGATCATGCCTCTCCACAACCTTCGATCTCGACAGTTATTTATAACTTCTGTTGTTGACCTTCTGCCAAGCTATTTTATTCAGCTATCTGGCATATTTTCTCTTTGCTTCCCTCTATCTCTTCGTCCCTCGACTTTTCCAGTTGTTACAATATATTCCAGCTCTTCCCATTTCATTACATGCACAACAAATGATGATTGTTTTTTCCTGATATTGCCTTTACTTCACATAAAAATATCTGGTACACATTTTTAGAGTCTGGGTGAGCCCCGAAGCCTTGTGATCCGAAATAAAATTCGCCAATCCTGGAATTATAACCGGACCTTTCCGGCCATTAACGAGCAAACTACTCAGTTATTACCCATCGAGACTTATAAACGTGAACTTACCCGAATCCTCTCAAAGCACGTATCCTTGATTTCTCAAACAGCTGCAGGTTGTTAGAAAGCAATTATCGCCACAACACACTGGGAATAAGAAAACACGTTTAGTAGATAATTTCACTTAACTTATATACTATATATAAAGGGCTGTAATCACAATCCCTGATAAAGTCCTAGACTCAAATTTTCCAGCAACACTTGGGATAAACCATGGTCTAAATATAGTTATTTTAACAAGCGGTTCTCACCCTATGTTTTATCGACGCCCTGGTCATATTTGTTCTTTCAAACAGCAGCTCCTAAATAAAAAAAAAAAACGAGGCCTGGAACATTTCGTGAAGTTGAAGGTGCGTGCATATAGAAACCGTTGCTGGGGATTGAACCCAACTCTTGTTGTCATTAGGCCAGATCACTACCACTTCTCTACAGCAGTCCACGGTCAATTAGGGTTTGAGGAAATATTATCAGATTTTTACGTTAACAAATGCTTGGCAAACATTGATAACAAAGGTTTTGAGTACGGAGAAGTTAAAACATCATGTACCTTACCATTTGGCATAGGCCATCATGTTTTTCCACACTTTTCTATCTACAGTACATCGTATCAGTTCTATTGTTGATTGTTTACCATACCATGACACACAGCTAGTAGTATAGTAATGATGTAAGCCTAATAGGCTGTATTATTGGGTGGGGGGGAGGGGCAGGGTTTGCCTTTATAAAACATCTAACCCAGGAAACCCCCTGCGCCCCGGCGGTTCAGACAGCTCCGTCTGCGGTTCCGTGACCACGGCCGGAGTTGGCGGGCTACAAGCGGATTATGGTGTCTGGTGGGTTGACCTGGTTTGTTGCATAATGGTAACGTGAGCGGTGTGCTGATTTTGTAAACATAGCAGTTACCATAAATAGCGTGTTGTGATGTGGTTTCTTTAAAAAAAAAAAGTATCCTCTGGTGTTCCCCTTTCTCATCTCTCTCGCTCTCTCTTCATAGCTTATTTTTTCAGTGGTACAAATCATAAAGTGGTTTTAGCCCTGTGACCAGATGGGCTTTGCAAATCTTGAAGCACTTGGGCAGAACGTTTTGATATAAGTTTAAATAGTGGGCATTATAATGAAAAAAAGCAAAAATAAAGGACTCAATCTTAATAGCAAAACGACAGAAGTAATGGTAACAACAAATAAAAGACATCACCTCAGTGCAATATAAAGATAGGTTGGACTATATTAAAACAGGTAAATGAATTTATTTATCTGGGAACTTTGTTAACCACAGACGGAAGATGTACAAAAGCGGTGAGATGCAGAATTGCTCTGGCAAAAGCAGTTTTCCAGAAAATGAGGAAGATACTATGCAATCCATTTTTGACAATAGCAACAAGAAAGGAAGTTCTTGAATATTATGTAGAGCCAGTCTTAACATATGGATGTGAAACAGGGACAATACGACAAAAGACAAGAAAATCACTGAAGTCTATAGAAATGTGGTTCTATAGAAATGTGGTTCTACAGAAGAGTGTTTAGAATACCATGGGCGGCTAAGAAGAGTAAAGAAAATGTTCTAAAAGAGGCAAAGCAAAAAGAGAGCCACTTTCCAATATTAGAAAGAAACAATCATCATTTGTTTGGCAACGCATGTAATGAGAAGAGAACAACTGCAATATATTGTAATAACTGGAAAAATTGACGGACGAAGAGATAGAGAGAAGCAAAGAGAACAAAATATCAGACAGCTTAAGAGAACGATGGAGCCGCGATAGCTCAGTGGTTAGTGAAGTGGACTACACAGGACAAGAGGTAGGGTTCGATCCCAACCGACGGCTTCCGGGTTCACCCCGCCTCAAATGGGTACCGGATTTTTTTCTGGGAAAGTAAAGCGGCACGGGCGCAGTAGCGACCACATTACCCCAAAAATCATGTGCTGAAGGTATGTACAATTTATGGCCACTAACACCATATTTCCCTATACGCCACTTGGCGTGACGGGGATACTTTACTCTCTTTTCTTAAAGAGAATGGCTTGGCAGAAGGTCAACAACAGAAATGTTAAATAATTGTTGAGATCGAAAGTTGTGAAGAAACATGATCACCTACGCCAGTAGTCATGGTACTTGATGATGATGAAGTTATCGTACATGAAGAACTGTATTCTTGGCTTGTTTCCTGGATCTATTATGATCGATGACGTCATATGACACTACATTAACATATTCTAGCGAGTGTATGATATACCAGATCGAGGTCAACGACACTGTCCTCACTGCCAGGTTGACTCGCCATTCTGGTGGTACAATCACTATTGATACAGACCACATCTAAATCTCCAAGTGTATATTCAAGCTCTTCCCATTGTTTGTTGGAAGAGATCTTACCCTGAGATTTGCCATTTGTATTGAAGTCACCACGGAGAATCACATTGCTCTCTTCAGAAGTAAACTCACATTAACAATGTCATATCTGTTAGTCCATTTCTTCATTGCATACGTAGAGGCTGACCATCACAAAAGGCTTTTCTTTTTGGAGAGACTTCTCATGACCTGGGGCTGTATATCATCGCAGTCCCATTGAGACATGTCCATCTCAGTCACCACCATGCCCTTTCGTGCGAGGATGGCTGTACCCAAATATGGTCTGTTGTAAAAACAAATGTTGCCATACATCCGTAGTGCACCATCATGCAGACGCGTTTCATGGGCTCTGTAGACAAGACGATCACGTACAGGTCCACGATGTCTGACACTTGCACAAATCCAATATATAATCCGAAGATTATATAGTCCAAGATGCATGATCTTTAATTTCGTGCTTGAACATTTTACTGAAAAAGGCATTCTGTGAAAAAGGGAAGGTGAAAACCAGCAAACTTTAAAATTTTAAAATGTTGTAAATATGATAGTGTCTTTTGATGAAGTTAAAACTGTCATTAGAAAACACCATTCTCGGAGAACAGGAAAGTGTATGGACTACACGTTAAGACACTACTCAATCTACCTCCATATTTGATGATAATGATCGCTGTGAGCAATGTAACAACAATGTAACCAACATTCCCCAGCTGCTCAACGTGTACAATCCAATGTGAGACAAATGTTGGACTTCTGAGATTTATATTTAAGCTCTCACCGGGACTCCTTTGGAATAGTTAAAGTTGATCTTACTTTACCCTGTTGTACACGTATTGTTCTCATGTTTTTATTTCAAGCAGCCACGAAAGCTGTCGCCCAATCCCACGGCCTTGTCTATTTTCTGGTTATGTAATTTAAGACCCGTTAAGATGAAATCACATTATATGAATAGTGTGTCCTATTTGTTGTTATTTTAGCTTTGTATTAATTTATCTTCCTGTTGTTTTCACCAACAACAACTTATGCAGTCCACACTTACAGCGCTTTATTATTTTATTGTGAATCCCCCTTTTACTAAATGCTTTCATAAATTATGTTCTGCATCGATCTAAGCGTATGGGTTTATGCAATGACTGATGTTGACTAATCAGCAGATTTTTGCAGGAACAATGCCAAATGTGTACTAGCAAGATAACGTGCAGACTGTAGCAACTTATCATTCTCACGATTTAGGAAAACTAATTTAAAGTGTTGGAGTTAATTGAAGTTACCCGCTATAAATAAATCTGATGTCAGGTGTGGCATTAACCAAAGATAAACTATGAATAAATAACACTGGACACAATTTGTAGGAACAATTTAACTTATGTTAAAACAATACCACATATAGGATATAGAGATGACGATGTGCGTGTATTTGGAAGAAGACGAAAACAAAACTAATGAGATTATAGAGGACATTTTATTTTTATCACACTTCATCTTACTCCAACATAGGAATAGGACATTTTGTAAACATAGACTGAAGTCCCTTTCAAAACCTAAATAACCGATACAATTATACACAGTGAGGCAACGTCGTCCAGTATAAAACTGTTAAAATGAAGTATACAGAATATTTGCAATGTTTTGATACATACGTGATTGGAACCTGTGCATACATATCCTCATCATCATCATCATCATCATAAAATAGTGCGTCTGTTGACGTAGGTCATCATAACTTTCTAGCGTTACTGTTGTTTATCCTGTCTGCTGTTGATGTGTCACACACTTTTCGCGTAACGTTTCTTCAAATAAACAATTCACACCGGCCACATTGTTCACTGTATCACTAACAGACAGTTCAAGGCAATGGCTAGCACAATGTACAAAAATAACACCAGGAAATTTTTCTTGCATTAGCTCCCTTACACCGTTACGTACACCAGATGACACCACTGCATACTCACATGTTACAGACAATGAATACTCCTTTTAGTAAACTTCAGAAAATTCTAAACAACAAAATATGACAAATTAAAGAGTTGAGAATTCCTCTAGCAGTGACATCCGATAATAATCTAGGAGAAGAATCGCTGGAGCCGAAAATTCAGGAAGGACTACGCAAACAATAATAATCAATGTTGATTTGTTGCTCACAGTTGTCAACTCTTTAAGAGTAAAAAAAAAAAAAGGTAAGTAAAGTACCCCCGTCACGCCAAGTGGCGTATAGGGAATATGGTGTTAGTGACCATATATTTTACAGACCTTCGGCACAAGATTTTTGGGGTAATGTGGTCGGTATTACGCCCGTGCCGATTCACTTTCAATGAAAAAAAATCAGAGGTACCCACTAAAGGCTGGGTGAACCCGGAAGCCGTCGGTTGGGATCGAAACCTACCTCTTGTCCCTTGTAGTCCAGTTCACTAACCACTGAGCTATCACGGCTCCCTCGACTCTTTAAGAGGTAACTATAATTTGTTTTTGGTGTTCATTATAGTGTCTCTTAATGCTTGTCTCATTTCATTTGAGATATGGCCCACTATGTTAATGCAGGCATTTGCCGAATGTAGAATGAATCCCATCTCCAGACCATTAAGTTCCTACAACTTTATTTCATCTTCAAAGTTGTTGAATGGTTGATTTTTCGTCACAACTTTGTAACTAGTTCGTAACACGTTTCCTGGGAATATCTTTGATAAGAGACAACGTACTTAGGAAAACCGTTTCTAATGTTTCGTTTTTAGCTTCAGTTTTGATTTGTTTGCATGCTTTGTGCCCTACACTCTCCTTATGATCGTCAATCTTCTTTCATAAAGGCATTAGGTATTGTGTCCGGGATTCTTCAAAATGATAATTCTCGGCATTCTCTACAATTTGCCCACTCCACAGAAATGTTCATTCTCATCTGTTTAATGACTCCCAGACTTCCGATATCATGACATTCTTACAACCCAAAATTATATTCTTGACATAAATCTACACGTTTCTATTGCAAAAATAATGTGTCAGCAAAAGTGTCAAACATTTTCGTGTGTCTTTACCAGAATGTGATTTCCTTTTACTACATGGATCTTCTGTCTTTGTTTCGTGAACCTCTTCCCTAGACATAATTTAAGTTCTAGTTTTCAGTTTTACAATCTCACGGGAAGACTCCAAATGTCTGCTTCTTCAGGCTTCCTTTGGTTACTCATAGTTCGCACTTACTGAACACGTCAAATGTAAGACGCGCCGTTCAGAAAGTAGTTTTGTCGTTTGCTATTTATTGTGAAAAAAATGTGTAGTATCTTGACAAAATATTTACTTTTAATGTGTAATCCTTTATATGTATAATTTGTAAGCTATTATGAAGTGACTACTTGCTTTTTATATATCATGAAGATTTTAAAATGCACATTCATACCTATGCAATAGGTAACTGTGTTGCTGCACAGGAAAGTAAACTAAAAGGGGTCGGTGATATTACAATGTCAAAAATCCAGAAATAAGAACCATGGCACTTCTAAGTATAGATATAAAGTCTTTCAATCGATGGATACAACATAACTTTGAATCTGTAGAGTTACGGTCAAGCAAGGAAGATAAATTAAAGTTGATGGTTTTGACAAAGCTGTTATTAGACGTGAGATAAAAAAAAAAAAGTTTAAATCGAATCAACTTGTTACACTGCGCAAACTTAAAGTTCAACTTTAATTAGAACATGCTATTGAAATCTCAAAAACAACTCTTTGGAAGATCGTAAGAAACATTTGTTTCAATTTGAGAATGTCTGCAAGTGGTAGAATTATTATTTCGAAGCAAATACCTGTGGCAGATCCGTGAGCGACGGATGAAAAGCTACGATATAGTATATTTGGATGAAACGTGGGTCAATGCTCACCATACATATGAGAAAGAAGGACAATCAGTGGACAGAGAAAATAATGGAAGCTTTCCCATCAACAAAGGACAACGAATTATATTAGATGCATTATTAACGCATTATTATTATATTATTATAATATTATTATTATTATTATATTATTATTATCATTACATACTGGCAGTAGAGAGAATAGACTTGTTAATGACGGACCATTAGTTTGCAATCAAAGTCTACTGACAGTAGGGGCTACCACACTTAAATGAATGGTCGAATTTTCAGAGACTGGATAGAGAACACTCTACTCCTCATTCTGACGAATTCGCACGAATTTCGGAACGAACTATTGCATTTTATCTCTTTGTCGTCTGCGACCTCTCATTTTCCTTGTATTTTGCTAGTTGTAACCAAGCATTTCCAAATTTCTTCTTCACATGAGGTGTCCGAAAAAATGTCGATTGTTTATTTCTGATGTTTCTTTTTAACCCTATTTTTTTCGTTGGCCTCTTTGAGAGATTCATTTCACAATAATAGTTAACACACAATGGGGTCTGAGTCGAAGAGTATTTTGAATCATCTCACACAATGAACATTTATCATCTAAAATAGATCTGAGAAAATAGAGAGATTGTTACCAAGTTATGATCAAATATATCAGCAGACACAGTATTTTACAATAATGTTACACGTAAACATGTTGCAATAATTTATATATCAACACCTGTAGAATATTTAACATTAGAATTCATTTGAAATGTTTTAAATTGGACCACATTGCCTCATTGTGTATAATTGTCTCAGTTTTTTAGGGCTGGACGGGTCAGATTGGCATGATCTTCACATTATTTAATAGCAAAAAATATAATATTTCTCTACTGGAGTATTGTCAAAGCTGACCAAGGTGGTATGCCCTCTGTAACCTCCTACGTTTGGTTTTCTTCGTCTTCCAACTATACACGCTTGGACGTTCCTAAACTCTTCATGTGGTATTGCTTATACTTACATTATATTGTTTTCACAAAATGTGTTGAGCCTTGATAATCCACAGTGCTTCTTCGAGTAATACTACATCTGACATTCTTTTTTATTTTTTTCAGCGGGTAACTGTAGATAACTTCAACACAGTTTTATATTGTATAGGATTCCTAATTCGTGAGCATGGTAAATTTCTACAGCTTGAACGTTGTCTTGTTTGTACACATGTTACATTGTTCCTGCAGAGTTTGTTTAATAGTCTACATTGGCTATTGAAAAAAACCTGTACGCCTCGCTTCATACAATGAATATTTTATGATAGTAGGTCAGAAAAGGGGGATTTAGAATAATATAATATGCGCAGTAAGTGGTAAGTGCGTAGATAGACAGTAAGTTTGTTGTTTAAAAAAACATGCACATACCTTAGTAGCGAGAGTTCAGCATAAGACCCCCCGAATTCCCGTTTGGAGGAACATTTTTCACTAGTTAAAAAGTCTACATGAACATGTTCTGATCGAGGATTTATTTTTTTTCTATATATGAAAGTCTACCCTAACATTTTCCTGTCGTAGTGACTTCTCGTGATGTATCGTGAAAGAGGGGGCCCGGTCGGGCATATTGGGGTGACATAGCTTTCACATTCTTTGTAAATTCTCTCAGGCAATAAAACATTCTCAAGCTTTATATATTTTTATTCAAGAGTATTTCATAATAGACAACATTATATCGATTTTAACTATTGTACATTAGTAGGTGAATATAAATTTTTCAGCGCCCGTAGAAATGTTATTTTTTTCTTTTCTTTTCTTTCGCCGTATATTCTATGTCTCTCTGAATCTGTCTACTTCTTGTTTGAGGTGAACCTCTAGAGTGTGTTTTTAGAGATAGCAGACTGCAGCTTTGTTTTATCATGCTGCAGGGTTTATGTTCAGAGTCTTCATGATGCGTTGCCACACATTTACAAATCGAAGTTTTGGGCGCCCCCTAGTTCTTTTACCATCTGCCAGTTGTCCGTAGAGTATCACTTTCGGTATGCGACCATCTTTCATACGGTGTACATGGCCAAGCCAGTGTAACCTACGTTGTTTGAGCAGCATGTAGCCTACATTGTTTGAGCAGCATGTAACCTACGTTGTTTGAGCAGCGAATAGATCATCGGGAGGCTTGTGCAAGTCCCGACCTCCACGTTTTTCACTTTATAATTCCAGGTTATACCAAGAATACGACGCAGACATCGCATATGGAAGGTATTTTGTCTTCTCCTGCTTTACATGGTTGTCCAAGATTTGCTGCCATACAGGAGGATATTAATTATGCAGGCATTGTACACTGCGGCTTTTATTTTAATTGTTAGTTTGCTGTTTAGCTTGACACGCCTAGAAAGACGGGCAAAGGTGGTAGCATCCTTACCAATGCGAGTGTCAATTTCTGTATCTAAAGATAGTCTGTCGCTGATGATGGACCCCATGTTATTATACTGCCGCACGATATCAAGTTTATAGTTGTCGATAGAGACTGCAGTTGTTGCTTCGACCGAGTATGTTAGTTTTTCTGCAAACTTATTGTTTGATCTCGGCAGGCATGTGAAAAGCGATGTACCATGCTGTGGAGTTCTTCCTGACTTTGCGTGACAAGTGCAACGTCGTCAGCAAATAACAAATCTCTAATAGTGATATGTCTGACCTTAGACCTTGCCTTTAGTCTTGAGAGATTGAACAATCGACTCAAGAGATAGTATGTAGAAAGACTCCTTCGTTCGCATGTGAGAATGCATGGATTAGCAGAACAGCGAAGAAGATTCCAATTAGAGTTGGAGCAAGAACGCATCCCTGCTTGACGCCGCTGCATATGCCGAAGAGTTGTGATGTGCTGCCGTTGTATTGAATGGTGCCCCTTATATCCTCATGAAACGATTTGACCAGTGTCAGCAAAGTGTGTAGGCAGCCTATTTTGTAAAGTTTTTTTTTAAAGACCCCTTCTCTGCTGACAAGAACAAATGCCTTTGTAAGGTCGATAAAGGCTATGAAGAGAGACTTTTTCTGCTCTCTCGACTTTTCTTGACGTAGACGTAAAGAGAAAATCATGTCTGCAGTTGATCTTCAGGTTTATAAAGCGGCATTGCGATTCAGGATACACGTGTTTTTCGAGTATTTGTAGCCGTCCTTAGATGACTCTGGCGAAGGTCTTGCCGACGATGCTGAATAAGGAGATGCCTCTGTAGTTGTTGCAATCGCTTCTATCTCCTTTGTTTTTGTAGAGAGTTTCAATCACAGCGTCTCTCATATATTAAGGAATGACTTTCTCTTTCCAGCATAGATGTAGTACTTAAAACAGGGATGTAACAAAGCACTTTTGAAGAATTTTATTTGGTCGGGAGGGATCCCATCTTTTCCTGGAGTTTTGCCAAGCTAAATATGGTCTTGCTAAGTTCCTCTACGTTTGGTTCAACGTCAAGCTCTTGAACTCGTTCAAACTAATGTACATTGTAGACAACTTTAATGTATGCCTACAGTTTCTTTGCCTCTAATGGTAACAACTTACTAAGTGCTTAACCGTAACACTGACACATGCCTAGGAATGTACATAAGGGCGGTTTAATGAGTTTAGCAGATGACAACCAAAGAGCAGTTCCTCGGCGAAATTTAACGCTTGAGTAACCGGCACCTAGATAAACACACGGGGGCCGCACTAGTGAGGTTACCAGGTGCCCTGCCAAAAAGCCTTTTATCAGGGAAATACTAGTGTGGTGTTATTTTTAAAGAGACGGTAAATTAATGGACTTGTGGTCGAAAGACAACTTAATAAAAAGAGTTATAACAAGACTATTGTTTTCTGTTAGTGTGGCTATGACAGAGGCGTAACTTTCATGAGTAGTTGAGTTAGGACGTGGAGTGTACTAGAATTCCACGGAAGTGATCGACTTTAAATCTGATTCATCTAGAGGTCGCAGTAATGAGTTTAACAGCTCAATGGCAGATGACATTAATGGATAAACTGAGCTCTTGACCATAACATTGACCACGTGTCAACCAAAATGACTACGCGATCAAGGGACTCTGATAGTGCCATAGTCCTGATGTCTTCTACCTTCGCAATTTAATTCAGCAAATAGGAAATTGTCTCAAATATATTTTTTTAAATTAAACAAATTTTTAAAAAGTCAAATAAAACAAATATGTTGCTTTTCCATATAATTTATTTTCACAATAAATCATAACATAAATTTATTTTAATACATTATCAACATAGACAATACATATAACACATTCAATTATTTATAATTGAACAATGATGATTGAAATAGTAGTAATATGAATACAACACAACTGAAAAAGTACACATATAACAACATATTCATGTGTGTAGTACATCCAAAAAATGTCACTGTCTTGCTGCAGAATTTATTAATTTTAGCCGTTTGGGCTTCCTTGCTTTGTTGGAATTGTCTGAGTTAAATGTCTATCAAACAGTGGGGCATATGAAGGTTGATTTTTGTTCAAAACACAACCACACTCTTTTTTGACAAATCCTTGATCAAAGACAGCAGAGGTAATTGGTGACTCTATTGAATTATTAGGGGGATCCATGGCTCTAAGTTCTTTTGGTCGAATACCAAGAGACATAGCGAAGTTAAGGTTATTATAATCTGATAAAATGACATCTCGTATCTCTATTAGTATGGTAGATTCATCTGTTGATAGTGTTTTTCTAGTTCTGGTAGGAAACTTTAACTGTCTTTCACCGCGATACGTACTTCTATTTATCAATGGACTGTTATAAAAGCAGAAACTGAGGCTTCCTTAACACTGTCCTTTGACAATGGAATTATATTCTTATTGCCACGGGACATGAAAATCCTTTGATCACAAACATCAAATGAATCTAAGGTGCGCTTGAGATGTGGCAGATGATTTGGCGCATATCTTGGCGTCAACTTATCGGTCAGACCAACCGTTAATTATGGCTTGGTCTAAATAATTTTTGAACGGCACTTTTGTGTCGCTTTTATTGTCTGAGCGGGAGCCGCGATAGCTCAGTGGTTAGTGAACTGAACTACCACGGACAAGGGATAGGGTTCGATCCCAACCGACGGCTTCCGGGTTCACCCAGCCTTAAATGGGTACCAGATTTTTTTCTGGGAAAGTAAAGCAGCACGGGCGCAATACTGACCACATTACCCCAAAAATCATGTGCTGAAGGTCTGTAAAATATAGGGTCACTAACACCATATTTCCCTATACGCCACTTGGCGTGACGGGAGTACTTTACTTTTTTTAAATATTCACACTAAACGACTCCATTCTGAAAACACACCACTAGGTAACAGGGCTCTAGTTTTCTGTATGGATCGGTACTGAGAACGACTGGTCTTTATACGCCGTAACGATGGGCGTGGTCCGTCCATTTATAGTAACTAACGCAATACGTTATTGGACGTGTTAAGACATGTTTAGAGAGTCGCCATTTAGGGTGAGTCACGTGAAATTTGTTTCCCGAATTTAACACGGGGAGGGGGGGGGCGTGGAACGTCTAATTATTATAACTAATGTAATACGTTATTGGACATGCTGAGACGTGTTCAGAGAGCCGCAAGTTAGGGTTAGTAACGGGAAATTTGTTTCACGAAGCCGATGTATCCACGGGGTCAACAAACGATAAATGATACGATCGTTAATATGTTGTCTCGAAGAAAATGCCATGAGAATTATGTTAATGCTCGCGCCACGACACTTCACAGTTATATAATAAACACAATATAGACCTTTTTTTTTTGCTTAACCAATTTTTTAAAACTCGCGGGTTGTAATCGAATGGAACGTGTGAATTACTCTCGATAAGTTTAAAAAATATGTTTGCCTGAGAGGTAAACAGTTAGAATGGAAATACTCGAGTTGTCCAAGGTCGTTGTCAAAGAGGGCTACCCAATGTTCACCTGGTTTATGTGCAGGGTATGTTTTTATGACAAATTCTGTAGTCTTGGTAGGATCGATGATTGGCCGCAAGTGGTTTCGATGGAGGACACTAGCAAGTGGACAACGTCGAACGAAAAAACTGACATCAAGATGCTGTAAATATCTGTAAATATGTTCATTTTCTCATACAGCGTTTTCTGTTAGAAGCTGTCGTGTCTTGGAAACATCGAATGCTGAATCCAACTCGGCGTAGACGATAACTTGTAAACAATTTGCTGTGGGAGCGGCAAACTTGAGCTCTATCACCAAGGACACACTTGTGGCTAGCTTAAATTGGGATTCACCTAACAGGCTGTGAGAGAGACAAAACCAAATAGACAAAATCCACCATTGATCTGTTGATAATCCATGTCATTTCCAGCGTCTCTACCAATCATCCCCATGGCAAAATTTCTACCAAAGAAGATTCGCGCATAGTGATTTCGTTCAAAGTCCATAGTTAGGGGCTTTCTGGAAACATATCTCCCACCAACCGTTATGTTCATATAAGTCAATCCAAAGTGTATCTAACTGAACGGGTTAGTGTTATAATCTCCATTAAAGGCACTGGCGATAATCATACTTATCACTATAAGTGTTGTGTTTGAGACAAGAATAAATAGACGTGGTTGTGCGAGAACATACCACTAGCAATGACAAATGTTTTGATGGTAATCCTCTTGATTGTGCATACCCCCTTAAAAGAGCCTTTTTGTGGGCCAGAGAAATCGTCGGGGAAATCTTAGATTCCCTACCCACGATTGCATCATAAGTGATGATGGTGACGCTCTATAATCTACAGACTTATCCTTAGCCTTTATATTGATCATGTCCTTAGAGAGTATGAATTTGATGTTTACGTCGACTCTGTTTAACATGTAACGATTGTGCACAAAGAGATCAGAGTGCAAACGACCCATCATTTAAACCTCTTTACTACCTGAAATCAAAGTTAACCGTGTTTTAAATCTCTAGTTGCCATGCATATCATGGTGGCCTGCTGTGTCTTTATAAAACGGAGCGGCCGTCAAGTGCCCCCATTTCGCATCCGCCCATAGTTTACCGTAGTCTCGAACACTGCTCTAAATGGATAGTTATTCTCCGATGGTGCAATTAACGTGTCGTTCAGAGATACATCGACTTGCGAAAATAAGCTGTGAAAATAATTATTGACTGGCCCTACCACGACATCCAATGGTAAATTATCATCGTTTGGGAAAGTGATCCTGGTCCGCATATGCGAAAACGTATTGAAAAGATCTAGATATGCTTCGCTGTTTCCAGAAATGAAAAAAAAAACTCGATGGGTGCTCAATGCACTACGGATACGATCGGTCGAATTTCAGTAAATAGCCCTAGTCTACAACCGTTTGAGTCGGTGGAACGCTAAATAAATCCAAACCAAAGTGAAGACATTCACAGGAATTGGGGTGAATGAGAGATATCGTTAATCGAAAGTATGGAACCGACAGCCTCGTCTTCCTGTTGCTAGCAGAATGAAAGGGTGGGGGGATTGTCTAGTTGCTAGTTTTATTCTCTTACTAACGGGTTCTCCGGGTGATACCGTCTTCACGACTCGTGTTCTGATTCGTCGTTGTAAACAACTACCTGATTGGTTGTTACCAGTCAGGATATCTATGACCCCGTGTAACAATCGATGACCGGCCTCCTTAGCTCGTGCTTTGAAAGCCTCGCCTAATTTCTGCCGTCTAATGCGTCCTGCGCGACCTGTATACTGGTCCCCGCTCTTCTCTGAGTAAGCCTTTACCCCCCACCCCCTCCCCGTTTTTATCCAGGGTAAAGTAGCCTTCCCAATTCCACGAAAGAAACTTCCGATTCCTCGACCTCACTGATACAACTACCCAGTAAGGATATCCACAGTTTTCCGTTATTAGCGCCTGGATTTTCGGTGGTCAGATTGAACAGCGAAATCGGAACAATGGCATATATAACCACCATTTGACACATAAAGACAATCTCTATACAGGGGAAACGTTTCCCAAAAACTAGCCAGTGCGAGTTTCTCTCCCCACCCGAGTTCAGGGCCTTCAAAAGTTTCACCTTCTTCTACCATCTATAGTTTTTGCAACTAACAAAGTCTTTTATCGGTATCCAACTGTTGGATGAGGAATCATAACCAAACCACTTGACTAAACTATCTTTTCGTCCCAATGACGTGTGAAGCTAGGCTAGAACACTCACGACCCTGTACTCGCGCCTGTCTCGGACTTTTTTAACTTCTTGCGTGTAGGATGACCGCCCTATTTCTTCACCCTTATCGTCTACAAATGTAACGAGCTATGATAATAAAGAACAATTAAAAAAAAAAAAAGAAAAAACGGAACAAAAAAAAACACACACACACATGTTTTTTTTTGTTCTTGTTGAAGGCCTATTGGGTCGAAACGTCGTTTAGTCTGTGTCGTCCACTAGTCACGTAAAGCTTCTAACATACCATTATTTTCTTTTTTTATTGTTCCTCACATTCAGCTTTACTGCAGCGTCGCATTTTTATGCATTCATTTGCATTTATTTGCCTTATCCCCCTATGATTCATGAACTCGACTGATGGTAAACAATTCCTCCGTCCAAGCTGGGGCATAACCTTTTTTTAAATTAGCTGTGCCCAGGACCAGTCTAACGTGATCACCGGCATTACACAGAGGTATTTCAAATTTGAAGTTGTATTTGTTATTATGCAACGTGCTCCGTACTTGTTATTGAATGTCTCTGCTAACGTCGACCGGTGCCATTTTTATACTTCTGTGGAACGAACGGTTAGAGCTTCGAAGCAGGGCGGGTAGCACATGGACATAACAAAGTCGGTTGGATTTCGTAAAAAATCCCCACATCCATTGTTTCAAAGTTCTATTAAAGCGATCCACAACATCCACCTTAATATCTTAATTCTGGGTAGTGAAAATGAACATTGTTGTCAGCAATGAATTTATGAAATGTTCTGTTCAGAAACTCTTACCCTTTATCGGTTTGAAAACTCGTAGGTTTCCCATCCATAAATATTATACCAACAGCATGCACTAAAGATTTCCCCGTATTGGTTCGTATTGGTACGGCTCACGAAAATTTACTGAAAACATTCTCACAAGAAATTAAATAGGAATACCCATGGTTTTGTTTTGTCAAATGTTTAAAATCTCTTAAGTATGTTTGATATTGATGTTTGGGTCCACTCATTATACTCGGGCGCTATTAAAATATGCGACGAGTTTGTTTGTGAAGAGTATAAGTATCCTGGTGACTCAACCACCGATTGATCTCTTTAAATCATAGTTTGATATTACGTTGCAAGGCTGTTGCCCCACTATACACACTTGGTCAACTAGGGCCAAAGTAATGACGTCTCAATATTTTCCTCATCTTTCACATTTCGATGTTGGGATTTTAGATTTTGTTTCTTTGGGTCTCAGTTTATACGAGGTTACCCGTGCAGTATTTTCATAACCTGTCTTTGGGGTTTTCCGGTGACTTGACTTGTTCTGGGTTCTGGTGGCACCTCGACTGGTGGTGGAGGAGAAGGTATTCTTTTTGTTGACGAGCTGTGTTGAATGAGATCGACTTACCCCAAAGGACGTCGTTATACTGCTCCAACCAAGTTAAATACTGATACAGAGTGCGTTGGTATACTTGCCCCTTATCAACGATTGGTAAATCATCGCGGTCTAGTATACCTTGCCGTCGAAATCTCGCAAGTTTTCATTGATCGCATCAGTTCAGGTATACGTGGTAGTCTATTTCAGACACTTGAGAAACCGAGGATCCAGCAAGATCATATTTTAGAAATGTTTACGCACCTAAAACACTGAGAACACTAATATAGGTCTAACCAAGCACATATGATTCCACCAGTTTGTAGAATCTCTTTGTGCCGCTTAAGAGTCGGTTTCCTTTTAGTAAAGAGTCTCAGCTTGTTCATGTGTCGAAGTAGCTCGCACTTCTGTCGCTGAGTGAGTCTAACATTACCTTTTAATATGTTATAACAACGCTCGAACAAAAAGCGAATAAATTCGGGAGAAGCCGTTTTCTATATGGCTGTTTAAACCACTCGGCGTGGCGGAGCGCAGACATTTCAACATTTCACCATGTCGTCTAAGTTAGTCTTCCATTCTGTTACCTTGTAAAGTAGACGATTTGTCTCTCCCCTGGGAATATCTTTGTTCTAGACCTCTGATGATCGGGTGTTTCCTGTTGAAGGTCCACCAACAAATAACAGCGGGGAGACGCTGTCGCGTCCTTAAAACTCTCTTGGAGTTACGCCACTTGACCCGGGTACATTTGCTTAGCCAGATTGTTAATTTGACATCCGTCTCTCGGTTCTTAAAAAGGACTATACAATGCGTAATTAGGCTTTTAGTTCGATGTTCCTTATTGTTTCCAAATAGGTTTTGAACAATGTAGACCACGCTCATATCTCTGTGATGACTACCTTTGGTGAATAATTGTGTTACTCGCGCGTCCATTTCCGACATCAAGTCGTCGAGGAGGAGGAGTCTTCTCTTCTTACCACTTTCCAAATTATTTATATATGGTAGACCGTCGATAAATCTCACTTTCTCTATAATCGAGTACATCGGATGCCATTCCGCGTAACACCATATAACTTCCTCGGGTATGGGCACAACTAACTCGTGTAGATTATGAAGAAACTTTAGCACAAACACTGTTTTTCCACAACCTGTGGGACCAGCTATCAGAGCGGTGAAGGGGTGTTTCCACCGAGATTCCATCATCACTAATGTCACTTTGATTGGGTATTATCACTCTTTAGGAATTTTTATCATGTACACAATTTTCTGTCCCTTTCCAAATGTTTGTAATGTAGTTTTCTTGTTTTACAGATCACCGTAATATGGCATCTAACAGACCTTACCTCCAATTCGATAGGGTGAAGTGTATTTTATAGTATCAGCCATACGCCTACTGTAAAGGTTGTCAGACAAATCATAACAACGAGTTACCTCACTTGTGTATTCTAGACTTTGAGCAGCGCCTTAGCGCTCAAATAAGTGACATCTCATGTCATGAGTTCAAGAAAGAGGATGTTATCTGCTTGTGTGTAGAACACATAACCCAACGAATAATGGAGTATGACAATTGGGAAGGAACTGACTCTGCACCATCCTCCCAATTTTCTCTGCCACATAAACGAATCGGAAGCTACGGAGACTGGTATTGGAGACAGGGTCAGTTCGAGTTCAAGAAACTCACCACCCCCAGTGGTATTACCTGGCCTCATCGCTGACACGATAGCCACTGCAAATAGTGCGGAGGATGATGACATTTCACCACCATCCCTAGTTATGGAACCCCCTCTTTCCCCCCCCCCCCCCCCAATGTGTCAGACTCGACAGTACTTCAAGCGGACAATGAGGTCAGTATTCACTTTAACACTAATGCTCTTCTCTAATTGGTTATAATCCAGATGTCTGTCATATTCACTCTCTGATTAGTTAATGTATACACCTGTTACCAGATTTTATTTAAACTAGACCCATGAGCGATTTCATGTTATAAGCGTTATTGATTCATGGAAGCTTATTTTCATAGTACGGTTCTGTCTAGAGGATTATGTTTAGACTATATTTTACGCTGTAAGTTGGGATATATGTTTCTGTTTTCTCTTAAAGTATGTTAATTCTTATCGATAAAAAGTTATTCCGTTGTATTAATGTGTTTAAACTAGGTATGTTACGTATTGTTGAGTGTATTATTCCTTCGTTTCTCATATGATTTTTCTTATTGGTCGTAGAAAGTAGATATTTTAATTTTGTTATTCAACATTATTAATGCATTTAAACTGGGTATGTTAAGTATTGTTGTTAATCGTTTAAACCGTTTTGGTTCGGTTGCTTTTTTTGTTTTACTTGTGTGTTTTTGAGGAAACTGGAGCAAGAGACTGTGCACTTTCTATTGGATGTAAGTTATTTTGCTTCGTCTCTGTTCCCAGAGATTAAGGCTGCACTGTAGCCGACCTTGTCAACAAAAATTTCCAACGCGCTTTAGCGGGACCTGTGAAATAATTTGAGCAGGTTCCATGAGCAGAACATAAGCAAGGAAAAGAGAATAGAGAGTTATGTGGAAAATATGAGCCAGAACTCGACGGCTTACACACACTCAACAAAGATGAGCAGAACATAAGCTAGGAAAACATAATAGAGAGTTGTGTGGGAAATATGAGCCAGAACTCGACAGCTTTACACACACTCAACAAACATGAGCAGAACATAAGCTAGGACAACAGAATAGTGAACATTTTTCCAATAATGTGGAAAATATAAGCCAGAACTCGACAGCTTACACACACTCAACAAACATGAGCAGAACAAGGTATTTAGATGCAGAACATGTCACTTTGGCCTCAAAGCAAACCTACACAAGATATGACTCTGTGACAGCGTAACATAACTGAGGATCAGTCATTCAACGTCCACAGCATACCTCACAGGATCGCAGTACTCTCATCACCCCAATAGCACAACTATGGCCCATAGAAACAACCTTGTAATATAAAGTATAGGGAAATGATGAGGAGCAAAAATAGACTGTCATGGTCATTGCTCATGCTGGTCTAAACTCATTGCAATAGCTGATCGCCGAAGAGGAAGTAGAATAATGTCAGAATTAACGTTTACTGAAAGAATAAAAATATAAACAGAAGGCTGGAAAGTAATGAACAGAAAAAAGTCAAAACAATAAATACATCATCATCATCAAGTATCGGGCCTAGTGGCGTAGGTGATCATGTTCAGAAAGGACAACTTTCGATCTCGGCAGCTATTTATCATTTCTGTTTTTGACCTTCTGCCAAGCCATTCTCTTAAGCTGTCTGTTATTTTTTATCTTTGCTTCCATCTATCTCTACGTCCCTCAATTGTTCCAGTTATTACAATATATTCAAGTTCTTCTCTTCTCATTACATGGCCAAAAAATGATGATTGTCTCTTCCTAACATTGGAAATTAGCTCTCTTTTTGCTTTGACCTCTCTCATAACTCATTACTCTTCTTAGCTGTCCATGGTATTCTCAACATTCTTCTGTAAAACCACATTTCTACAGACTCCAGTGATTTTCATGTCTGTTGTCCTATTGTCCATGACTCGCATTTGTATGATAAGACTGGCTCTACGTAACATTTAAGAACTCTTTTTTCTTGTTTCTATTGTCAAAAATGGATTGCAAAGTATTTTCCTCATTTTTGGAAAGCTGCTTTTGCCTGAGTTATTCTACATCTCACCTCTTTTGTACATCTTCCGTCTGAGGTTAACAAAGTTCCCAAATATTTAAATTCACTTACCTGTTTTAATATTGTTCCACTTGTCTTTATATTGCACTAAGGTGATGTCTTTTTTTGTTGTTGTTACCATTACCTCTGTCTTTTTGCTATTAAGGCTGTCCTTTATTTGTGCTTTCCTTCACTATAATGTCGAACATTTCTTGTAATTCATTTTCACTCTTAGCGATTAATACTATATCATCAGCATACCTTAGATTATTTATATTATGACCTCCAATTGTTATTCCAGGCATGCCCCTTTTGGATCTTAAAATAATCTCACTATAAATATTAAACAAATCTGGTGACAGCACACAACCTTGTCTAACACCCTGTTTTATTTGTTGAAACATTCCCAATTGGTTTCCATTTCTTATCGCCGCTGTTTGTTGCCAGTACATGTTCTTTATTATTCTTAGATCTTTGCTGTCTATGTTTAGGTTTTCTAAAATGTTTATTATTTCTTTGTGCTTTACTTTGTCAAATGCCTTGGTGTAATCTATGAAACATAAGTATAGATCTGTTTTCACCTCTATGGCTCTTTCTACTAAAGATCTAATGATATAAATGGCATTCATCATCATCATTGAGTGCCGTCTCCGCAAGGAAGGTTGGCTACCATGGAGCGCCATTCTGCTCTATCTCTTGCTTTGATGGTGCAGGTTGTCATCGGTTGATTTGTCCATCTTTTGATGTTACTCGTCCATGTTAATCTTGGTCTGCCTCTGCCTCTTTTACCTTGTATTTTCCCCTCCAGGATTACTTTCAGTAGGCTGTTGTGTCTTTTAACATGGCCCAAGAATCGCATTTGTCTTGTTCTAATTGTGTTGAGAAGTTCTCTTTTCATTTTTAGTTGTTTTAAGACTTCATCGTTTGTTTTCTTTTCCTTCCATGGCATTGCTTGTTCCTTTATCAATAAATGCATATCATACATTTATATGTGATATGGTTGTTTTCATAATTCTCTATCAAAACTGCAAATTGTATAAACCAATTTTGTTTGTCTCTGTACCTTATCTATAAAAACCAGTGATAGATATAATTGTATTGATTTAAGTGGATCATACGATGCTAAGTTGTGTAGTTGTTATGGAATATGATGTTCAATAAAGTGGTGAGTACTTTTCTTCTAGTTCGTCTCTTTGAAATATTATCAATTATTGAAGTAGAATTATTTCTTTATATTTTTGTTGTATTTTAATGTAGCTGGCTGCTCTTTTTTGTTTCTAAATTTTAGCTCCACAAACTATCGGCAGTAAACCGTAGCCTGAAAATAGGGCCTCAAATGGGAGTCTAATTTCAGTTCGTGAAACTTTCTTAACACATTGGGCTCTCTCTAGTTTAGACTTTGAAATCTTATTTTAATGAATTCGAGCTTAATATGGCAAATAAGAGCTTGCTTGAATGAATGAGATCTTATTTAGGTAATTGAGAGCTATTTTCATTACAGGTTGACACTTTTCGTAGAAGAATGTAAACTTGTTTGAATGGTGATCTTTTATTTGGATGAATTGGAGACTACTTTGAAGTATGTAAGATTGTGTGAAATAATGAAAGTTTGTTTGGATGAATTGGAGACTACTTTGATGTATGTAAGATTGTGTGAAATAATGAAAGTTTGTTTGGATGAATTGGAGACTACTTTGAAGTATGTAAGATTGTGTGAAATAATGAAAGTTTGTTTGGAAGAATTGGAGACTACTTTGAAGTATGTAAGATTGTGTGAAATAATGAAAGTTTGTTTGGAAGAATTGGAGACTACTTTGAAGTATGTAAGATTGTGTGAAATAATGAAAGTTTGTTTGGAAGAAACTTGTGAAATTTGGTAGCGAAGAAATCGTTACGTATTTGAATCAACATAAGGTTGATAGGACGGATGAGAGCTGGCTCTGATTTATTATTGAAATCTTGTTTGCATAAACGTGAGGTCATTTGGATGAATGACAACTTGTTTGACATGACTGAGAGCTTGCCCAGAAGAATGAAATTGTAAGGACGAAAACTACAATTTTTACAATAAAAGACATCTAGGTTAAATGAGGTCAGCTTGTGATGTTATTAAGATAAAAAGAAATACTTCTATGGCTGAATGTAAGCCTCGTTGTTTGAGGTTGTATTTATTTGTAAGAATAGGAGCTTATTTGAAAAAAAAAATGAAGATATTGTTGAATTGAATGTAAGTTTGTTTGTTTGAATGAGAGTTTGTTTGGAGGAAATTGTTTAGCTGAATGTAAGTTTGTTTGTTTGAATGAGAGCTTGTTTGCTTGAATGAAGAAATTATTTAGCTGATTATAAGTTTGTTATTTTCATTACAGGATTGTGATCTGAATTAATACCTGCTCCTGGATAGGTTTTGGCTTTCTAACGGTGTTCCGGAATTTGTCTTTTATCATTATGTAATCTATTTGATTCTTCTTCCTATCGCCGAGGCTTTTCCATGTATATAATTACCTTTTCTCTTGCTCAAAGTTGGTGCTACATATTATCAGCATGTTTTCTTCACAAAATTGAATTAACCTTTCTCCTCTGTTATTTCTTTTTTCCTAAACCATAATTTCCTATATTGGTTTTATATCTACATTTTCCTACTTTAGCGTTCAAGTCACCCATTACAATCTAGATGTCTGAATATTTCACTTGCTTCATAACTGTATTTAAATCTTCATAGTATGCTTCTGTTTGTTCATCTGTATATTCTTAAGTAGGTGCGTATGTCTGTATTATTGCTATGTCAAATGGTTTTGCCTTCATTTTTAATAGTATAATCCTATCATTGTATATCCAGTGGGTATTTATATAGTTTTTGTGGTTCTCGTTTTATTAGTATACCTACCCATCTTTGATGTTCTGTTGTGTTGCCGGAATATATAAATGTATATATATATAGTCTAGTATGTATCCACTTTCTTTCCATCTTGTTTCTGATATGCCTAAAATATCTATGTTTAATCGCTCTGCTTCTACCATAAGATTTTCTTATTGTTCTTGTTGGTATAAGGTCCTTACATTCCATGTAGCTATTTGTAGTTCTTTCCTAAAACAATAGTTCAAATTTATCTTCATGGCTTTCATTGTAATGTTACGTGATGAGGCTCCAATCTCTTTCATGGTGGTCTTCCATATTCATCTTTCGTGTTATGAATATGCCTTATGTGTACCTCACACTTTGCTGTTCTCGCTTTCTAGGCCGTTGATTATTTCTGATTCTTCTGCCCTATACACCGTCACAGACTTTTCACATTTGGGTTGAACATACCCGGCTGGCGACATTGTTGTCGAACCATGTGTTTGCCTGTCGAACAGCGAACACACGACACAAAGAAGAATAAATCATATTCCACTTAAATATCGGTAAAGTTCCCAGTCCATCCATTCGTCAGAAGTAAAACATTACACCAAAACGGGGAATAGCAACACATTATTTCACAACTAGACTGTCGCGTAAATCATTTAAATATATCAGCAAGAGCCGAATTATAAAAACGACTACACGTAGCCCCCATGACACCTGAAATCCTTGAATTAATTTGTTTGAAAATAAAAATTGACTAGCCTTAATTAAATGTCTGCAATCAGAAAATACAGATGTAGCTAGAAATATTGATAATGTTAATGTCAATTTGAATTTGTTTAATATACCCACATCGTTCTTGTCAACTGCTGTCTCCAGGGGCATTTAAAATTTCGATATTATTCCCCATCTATTTGTGTGGATTCAGTCAAATTTGCAGTCATAAATAAGGAGATAGTTTCACGTGCAACCAAATGATAACCACGATTGCAACAACATGGCTCCTGTTTGTTTGCTTGATGTGTCCAAGTTTATCACAGGCGCAAAGTAAGTTGTTTGTTCTTGTTTTGTGATTGTAGTTGTCACAATTATGGGATCAAATTGATTTCTTGTGGAGCCTAAATGTTATTGTTTTTGGTTAATGTTGTCATGATATGTAAAGCCTAAAATATTTTATTTGTGGTTAATGTTATCAAAATTAGAATGGGACCTGAATGATTTTGTTTTGAAATTATTTTGTAACAATTACATGGTCTAAATGATTATGAATTCTGTTTGTGATTGATATTTTCATACATGCAATTCGAGTGATTTACATTGTAATTAATGATATCACAATTGCTAATATATCATCATCATCATCATCGTGTGCCTTCTGCGCAACGAAGGTTGGCTACCATGGATCGCTATTCTACTCTGTTTCTTGCTTTGATGGTGCAGGCTGACATAGATTGACTAGTCCATCTTTTGATGTTGCTCGTCCATGTCAGTCTTGGTCTGCCTCTGCCTCTTTTACCTTGTATTTTTCCTTCCAATATTACTTTTAGGAGGCTATTGTGTCTTTTAACATGCCCCAAAGATTTCATTTGTCTTGTCTTGATTGTATTTTGTAGTTCTCTTTTTATTTTCAGCTGTTTTAAAACTTCATCGTTTGTTTTCTTTTCTTTCCATCCAATTCTACCTATTCATCTATAAATCCACATTTCAAAGGCTTCAATTCTCTGTTCTGTTTTCTTGTCTAATGTCCGTGTTTCTGCACCATACATGAATATTGAGAAGACGTAACATTTTGCCATTCTTAGTCTCAGCCCTGCTGATATTTGTTTTGTTGTCAGTATATTTTTCATGGCATTAAAATTACTTTTTGCCATACCTATTATTTTGTTTATTTCAGTTTTGCATTTTCCATCATTGGTTATAGTATGTCCCAGATAGTTGTAGCTCTGGACTGTCTCCAGATGTAATCCCTCAACTGTGATATTTAATTGTAGGTCTTGAGAATTTTCTTTGTTTATGATCATAGTTTTAGTCTTTTTGATATTCATATCTAGTCCATATTTTTTGCTTGTCATGTTTATTACATTAAGTAATGTGTGTAGATCTTTAGAATTGTCTGCTTGTAGTACAGTACCATCAGTATATCTTAGGTTGTTGATTATCTTCCCACTAATGTTAAGGCCTGGCATCTCATTGATGATTTTAAAGATTTGCTCAGTGTATAAAATGTACAAGCTTGGTGATAGGATGCATCCTTGTCTTACTCCTCTTTTTATATCAATGGGTGTAGAGTTTTTCTTGTTATATTTTATTATTGCTGTTTGCTCCCAATACAAATTACATATTAGTCGTATGACTGTGTCATCCAGATTTATATCCTTTAGGCAGTCTATAAGTTGCTCATGGTATATTCTATCAAATGATTTGGTGTAGTCTATGAAGCAGGCATATATTGGTTTGTTTACTTCTATGTACTTTTCAATCAATGTCCTCATGTTGAATATGGCTTCTTTTGTCCCACTGTTTTTCTTGAATCCGAATTGCTGCTCATCTAGTTCATTATTAATTTTATTCGGAATCCTTCCTTGTAAAACTTTTAGTAAAATGTTGGTTACCTGGCTTATTAGGCTTATTGTTCTAAAATCGTTGCATTAAACTGCATCATTCTTTTTAGGCAATGCTATAAAATTTGATGCTTTTAGTTCATTTGGTATGTATCCTGTGCGGTATATGTCATTGCATATGTCTGTGATCATTTCAATGCCAAAATCGTCTAGTGAGATAAGATACCGATGAGAAAAGGTAGTAGAAGATTTTGGCATTGAGGTGATCACAGGTATATGCAACAACATGCAAATGAACTAAACATATCAACATTCATTGCATTGCCTAAAAAGAATGTTGCAGTTGAATGCAGTGATACTATAAGCCTAATGAGCCATGTAACACACATCTTTTTAAAAGTTATACAAGGAAGGGAAGGATTCAAAATAAAAGCAATACTGCAATAGAAAAACTACAATTTGGATTTAGGAAATACAATGGGAGAAAATAAGCCATATTCTGCATGAGGGCATTAATCGTGAAGTTCACAGAATAAACAAAGCAATATATGTCTTCTTCATAGACCACACCAAAGCTTTCTCCACATTACTGTGTGGTGTAGAAACATGGACATTAGACAAGAAAACAGAACAGAGAATTGAAGCCTTTGAAATGTGGATATTTAGAAGAATAGGTCGAATTGGATGAAAAAAAAGAAAACAAACGGCGAAGTCTTAACATGCAAAGGGAACTACTAAACACAACTCAAACAAGACATATGTGATTTTGGAGCATGTTAAAAGACACAGCAGTCTACTAAAAGTAATATTGGAAGGAAAATGTACAGTGAAAGAGACAGAGGCAGACCTAGACTAACATCGACGAGTAGTACCAAAAGATGGACATGTCAGCCTATGACAACCTGCACCTCAAAGCAAGAGGAAGATAGGACTGGCTCTACATGATAGCCAACCTTCGATGCGAAGACGGCACTCAATGATGATACAGTATTGACATTAATAACAACAATGTTACGTCCTGTTTTTGTGCAAACGTTATTTTGTTTTTTATTAAATAGTGTTTTCATTTTGTTTTTATTGTTTTTTTTTTTTTAATCTCATATCATGAACCACACAACTATCACTAACCAAAACACGACAGACACATTCTTGTACACACCGAACTCTAACGCACATTCCACTTTATATCTGTTTCCTTCCACCACTCAACAAATACACAATTATAGATATATAATGTGGTTCAACCGTAATGATGACCCTATGTTCAATCGAAAGTAATAAGAACAAGACTAGAAAACATGAACGCCTTAAGTCAGAGACCTGACACAAGCTCTCTCTATTATTTGTGATCTTTAGATTGTGGGAAAGAATGGTTTGGCAACAACTGTAAGTTTAAATGTCGCTGCTCGGACTACCGTTGTGATAACAATGGTGGCTGTGTAGTAGGGGCTCACTGTTGGAGAGGATGGTTTGGACCAGCTTGTCAATATAGTAAGTTCCCAGAATGTGTTAACAACAAAAATTGCCTCTTCCAAATACAAACAAATCTCTAAGAAATGTCCAGTAACGTTAACTAGAATAATGCTTGTGTAAAGTGTTCGCTTTCGATGTCAGAAACAACGCTATTTTAGATAAACATATTTTTTGTGTATAAATATCTCTAACAGGAGAATAGATCCTATGATGCATAGACATATAGAAAGTGATAACTGTTACCTAACAGAAGATACTATATAAAGTAAATGAGATTTTTGAAATTGTAATGATAAGTCCTGGATTACAGATGCCAGAAACATTAAGACAAATAACCACTACATGGATGAAAACGGGCTACACGAATGGCAGAAAATAGTCTGAGAGAGAAGATCAGAATTGAAGAACTGAGAAACAGCAAGGAATGGTCCCCGGCATAGAATACATAAAGAAGCAACATATACAATGGTTTGGCCACGTCATTCGACAGAAAGACCAAAACACACCACATCGAGCTTTCAATAAACGTTGCGAGAACACCATACTTATGGCCGTCCACTAAAAAGATGGATTAATGGAATATTAGAAACGCTAGGAAAGAGTAGCAGCAGAGGCAAAGATGAGACCAAAAGATCACAAATTATATCTTCCATCGACGTCGACAGGCAAATGAGGAAGAAAAGTAGAAGATTATGGTTTATGTTTATGCTGAACTTACGTATCGTTGTTTTATGTCTCCCATCAGTTCCGTCGTTTTAATACAAATATTATTTGTTTTCCGTTTCATTCAAATAAAGCCGAACAAATAATATAAATTTCCGTGAATCATAAAACATAACCCGTGTTACCACCATAAGGTAAGTAAAGATTCCATCAACGCTTTGCTTGGTGTAGGGGATATGTATATATCTAGACGACACAGACATACGACTAATATGTAACTTATACTGGGAACAAGCAGAAATAATACAATATAACAAAGAGACCTCTACATCCATTGATACAAAAAAAGAGGAGTAAGACAAGGATGTCCTATCACCATGTTTGTTCAATCTATACACTGAGCAAATCTTTGAAAACATCACAGAGATTCCAGGCTTAAATATCAATGCTGATGATACTCTATTACTAGCAGAAAATCCTAAAAATCTACAACAATTAGTTAATGGAATAAACATGACAAGCAAAAAGTATGGATTAGATATGAATAACAAAAAGACTAAAACTATGATCATAAGGGAGAAAATTATCAAGACCTATAAATAAATATCAGAGTTGAAGGAATACATCTGGGGAGAGTTCAGAGCTACAACTACCTTGGACATACTATAACCAGTGATGGAAAATGTGACACTGAAATAAACAAAAGAATAGGAATGGCAAAAAGTAATTTTAATGCCATGAAAAGTATACTAACATCAAAACAAATAACACCAGGGCTGAATCAAAGAATAGCAACATGTTACATCTTCTCAATATTCATATATGGTGCAGAAACATGGACATTAGACCAGA
The DNA here is from genome assembly GCA_032433765.1 of Megaustenia siamemsis. Taxonomy (NCBI): domain Eukaryota; kingdom Metazoa; phylum Mollusca; class Gastropoda; order Stylommatophora; family Ariophantidae; genus Megaustenia; species Megaustenia siamemsis. The sequence goes on from JAVIAB010000041.1 coordinate 15,626,818, forward strand.
AAACAGAACAAAAAATGAAAGCCATTGAAATGTGAATTTATAGAAGAATTGGTAGAATTTGGTGGAAAGAAAAAAACAAACGATGAAGTTTTAAAACGACTAAAAATTAGAAGAGAACTACTAAACACAATAAAAAAAAACAAATGAAATTTTTTAGATATGTTAAAAGACACAACAACCTACTAAACATAATATTGGAAGGGAAAATACACGGTAATAGAAGCAGAGGCAGACCAAGATTAACATGGACGAGAAACATGAAAAGATGGACAAATCAGTATATGACAATCAGCACAATCAAAGCAAGCGACAGAGTGGAATGACACTATGGTAGACAACCATCGATTCTGAGACGGCACACGTTAGTGATGAGCGGATATATGATGTTAATGTTCATATTCTTGTCATGACCACGACAGAGTCCAGAATGTTGTCGGTTTCTTGCAGGCCGCCATTCCTTCCCACACAAATCTTTGGTAATTAATTTCCGGAAACCGGGTGTACTCCGAAGACTTGTCGGTCATAACATAAATGAGAATTAAACCGGGGCACTTATAATCAAATAGCAAGTACACTAACCACTCAGGCACCGAGGCTATTACTACCATTGATACCTGTAATGTGTACAATCATGAAGTAGCAAGTACACTAACCACACAGGCACCAGGGCTATTACTATCATTGATACCTGTAACGTGTACAATCATGAAGTAGCAAGTACACTAACCACACAGGCACCGAGGCTATTACTATCATTGATACCTGTAACGTGTACAATCATGAAGTAGCAAGTACACTAACCACTCAGTCATCGAGGCTATTACTATCATTGATACCTGTAACGTGTACAATCATGAAGTCGAATAACTTGTGTTCCAAACCTCGAGAAGGAATGATATTTGTAACATGTGTTTCTCTATCGGGAGTGAAGTAAAAACTCTGACCCGAACACCTCGTGAAGGTTGCACTGCGCAAGCGCGATCCTAATTCTCTGTTTCTATAAGTATCACCTCCTCCCCGACAGACTCTAGATATGGGATACAAGTAAACTGAGTTTTGTTTATGGAGATCTAGACTATTTCCTGGTGAAATATCGTCCATCTCTACGTTTACATAAAATGTTTGGTTCTGTCGCTAAATAACAATGGGTAGTTTAGTTAGCTTATATACTGCCAATTTTTAATCGTAATTTTCCATGAAAAAAAAAAGAAAATTAAATAACCGTATTTTGTCCGTTTTTGCTATCCCAATGTCCCGTTGTTGTCTCAATAAAGTAAAGCCGGACTATATATAGTTATGTGTTACAGGAATGACTACATGCCTTATTTACTTAACTTTATTAGACAGCTGAAGAGAATGGCTTGGCAGAAGGTCAACAACAGAAATGATAAATAGCTGTCGAGATCGAAAGTTGTGGAGAGACATGATCACCTACGCAAACAGGCCCATTACTTGATGATGATGATTATTAGACAGTTTTTGTAGTTGTTGATAATTAGAGTCCGCTAGAAACAGCTATCAGCAGGAAAATGTAAAGAGTAGTGGTGTTCACACATTTCTTGATAATGAACCAGATACAACTCTTGAGTTTGATAACCATCATCATCATCATGTACCATACCGATTGCGTATGCGATCATGTTCTTCCGCAGTCTTCTATCCATCGTGCATTGCATCAATTCTGTTGTTGACTGTTATTTCTCTTTCCATGTATTGTGCCAGTTGTAACCAAATATTCCAACTTTCCACTTCCCATGATGCCCAAAAATGTTGCTATTTCTTTCTGATGTTTCTTAGGAGCTTCCATTTTATGACTTTGATAATAAACAAGTAATTAATACTAAGGCAGTGAAGCAGTTATAATTGGTTATCCATGTGGGATTCATTTATAGAAATAAATTAATATTGTAATAAACAAGATGCCAGAAGAGCAATCAGGTGGTTTATCAACTCAAAATCAAAGTGGTAACAAAGAACAACAAAATATACGTATTGCATATTATATACAATATTTCAACAATACCGCTGATGTTAATGCCAAACGCTGTATTTTTCTAAATTATAACAAATAAATATTAAAGCAGACGTGCTCGGTGAGATGACTAGGATGAGATAGTATATATATGGCCTTTCTAAATCAGTTGAGGCAGCTCTCAATCAATCTTTGCCGTTCTCCTGGTTTAGGATTTATGTGAATGACTTAACGGATCCGGACAGTTTCACGGTACAACTAAATGGGTCTGCCTCATGTAACAATGAATCAAAGTTAGTAGTTAGATCGCACGAGATTGATGTCTTTTGCTCTGGGGCTGATCTGATCAACAAGTTACGGATTGAAGGGGAGATATTTGCAAATATCTGCTCCATCTACATTGGCGGGGGTCGGAACGTGGCTCTCAAACAGAACACAAACTAGACCGACACATCTAATGCTTGTTATACAGGAGACGGATGTGGTCCAGAGGCCGCAGTTAATGGCAAAACAAAGACCAATCTCTATGACAATGACTGCACACACACACAATTGAGAAGTGGAACCAATTCTGTTTACTGGTATCTGAACATTGCCACGCCCCAGAAGACTTACACCATTCGAATTTATCATCGAGCTAGCAATATGATTCGGGTAAAGAATGCCACTCTAAAGGCTTTCTCTGACAGTGGCGGTGTAGTGTTCCAGTATAATTATATATCATACCAAAATATTTCTGTGAACACTATTGTAGTCACCACACAAGCGACAATGGCACACATTAAGATTGAGTTCTCACCAACCATTTCGCAGGCCGACAGTGCACTGACGGTGAGTGAGGTGCAAGCATTTACAGACAACTATTGTCTGGATGGGCATTCTTGGTCGTTTGTGCAGTGTGTAGTGGGTGTTGCAAAGACTGCAAAGTCATCATCGGTACGTGTCACGGTAACTGTTCACATGGGATCTATGGACACGACTGCTCTGGGTCTTGTCTTAGTGTCTGTCCTTTATGTGAGGAGAAATCCAGAAAAAACCTACAATGTAAGCATCCTCGCTACACCTGTAATGACACTTGTCCCGATGGTAATTTTGGGCTACAGTGCAAACAGACGTGTTCTGATGGCTGTGACATCATATGTGACCAGGAAAATACAGACTGTACGTGCAAGGAAACGTACTACGGATCAGACTGCACTCTCAAATGTCCGGACAACTGTTTCAACGACACCTGTGAACAGTCAACCGGGAGCTGTACATGCAAGGGAACGTTCTACGGGTCAGACTGCGCTCTCAAATCTCCGGACAACTGTTTGAACAAACCTGTGAACATTTAATCGGGGCCTGCGTATCGTATGTCGATGATTCCCACGTTACGAAGAGTATGCCGACTACAACAAACCCAAGCATATGGATTCCTTAATGTGTTTCTGTGCTGGACATGGTTCATTTCTTGGTGTTTTTCCGTGAAGCCATGGCTCATATCTTGATGTGTTTCTATGCTAGCCATGGCTCATATCTTGGTGTGTGTCATGTTAGTCATATCTCATATCTTGGTGTGTCCGTGTTAATCATGTCTCATATCTTTATGTGTGTATGTGTTTAGTCATATCTCATATCTTAGCGTGTATCTGTGTTAGTCATATATCATATCTTTGTGTGTGCATGTTTGGGGTAGTGATATCTCATATCTTTGTGTGCATGTTTATGTTAGTCATATCTCATATCTTTGTGGGTGCATGTCTGTGTATGTCACATCTCATATCTTTGGGTGCATGTTTATGTTAGTCATGTGTCATATCTTTGTGTGTGCATGTCTATGTCAGCCATTTCTAATATCTTTATGTGCATGTTTATGTTAGTCATGTGTCATATATCTATATATATATATATATATATATATATATATATATATATATATATATATATATATATATATATATCAGTGTTAGTCATGCCTCGTATCGCTGTGTGCATTTCTGTGTTAGTCACATCTCATATCTGTGTGTGTACATGTCTGTGTTAGTCACCTCTAGTGACTCGGGCGGATGGTGCTCGTAACCTGGGAGGGCCGACCATCTAAGGGCAGAATCTCCCTACAAAAAAGATCATCTGCTGCCTTGCAGGAAGATTGGTGACAATCAAAGTCTAAGGATAGCAAACCTGAATAAAATGCTGACTGAAATCGGGTGCACTGGGCCACTGGCGCAGAACACAGTGCAACGTTTTAACGGGTGCTCAATCAGAGTGGATCTGGCAGACTCTAATTGTGATGTTCTGTCTGTAGGGGCGATCAACACACTCTGAGAGAGAGAGAGAGAGAGAGAGAGAGAGAGAGAGAGAGAGATGGCCCTTTTCGTCTTGTCAGACAGTTTAGTGGAGGCTATTGTGTATATTATTTTGGTATGTTTTCCTTTATTTTGTCAAAGAGCTTCTCTTATGGCTTGACAAACAGATTTGGCCACAGAAGGAAGAAGTCAGGTCCACTGATTCACAGTGTTTTCGATATTTTTTGATGAGTCTTTGCTCGTCCATGTTTTGCCATCTTACAGCCCCAAATGATGTTATGAATTGAATTTTTTTTATACATGCGCTCCATGATGTGCAATCTCTTGCCAGATGTTCCCAGCCATTTTCATAAATGGGAAAGTCCTTTAGAGATGTTTTAAAAGAAGAGCGCAATTAATGTCATAAAAATAATCACAACAACGATTTCATGCTCTGAAAATGTTGGTACCATTCCCTGCGTGAAAAGAAGAAAAGAAGTATGTAACCATCTCAAAGAATGGAACCAACTATCTACTCGTACATGCCAACAATTGCCACCATTATAATTTAAGGCTCCAGTAAAACAATAGCCAGATGGGTAGGCGACGTTACACATGTATTTATATATCCTGCAGCGGTACGGGCTAACATTTGCTAGTGGAACTCACCTGCCCCTAGCAAACGGAACAATGGATCAGCTATCCCCTATACTGCAACACAAAGCAATACTTATTACCACCAAGAAACATCTTATGTATAGTTTATTCATTCCAACAGTGTGCTACCAATGCCAAACGTGGTCACTTACGAATAAGCACAAAACAAAAATTGTCACCACAGAAATGAGATTTCTGGTAGGGGCGCTAGCAGCAACAAACACAAAAATCCGAAATGATATTATAAGAAAAAAGAGCAGGCATTAAACCAATCGAACGCTACATATAAATACCCTAATTAAACTGTCTTGCCCGACCAGAAAGAATGTTCTGTGGTTCCTCACCATGCAAAGCATATATTAAAAGAGAAGGGCAAAAGGCAGACCGAGAGTAGGATGGACAGACAAATAAACGTTACAATAACATCAATTGACAATGAGTGAAGTCGCCAAAAGGCAAGAACCAGAACTATGTATCTACCTCCACACTCGAACGGGTACAAGAGGAAGTGGAGGAAGAAGAAAGAAAGAAAGATAAAGGCATCAGATCATCTTCTGCATGCACCACATTTATTACTGAGTAATCACTTCAACGGTATCTACCCATAACAATAACTGTAGTAATACATGTACACACACATGCACGCATTCAGATGTTACAAACATTCTCTTATTTAGCCACATGAAAACATACACACAGCTGCAGACATCCACATATTATCACACACATATACACACAGTTTAAAATGTTGCTGTTTCATTTGTACAGCTGATCTAGCCGCTAGTTCCACTCTTATGAGAACAGACACGGCGGTGAGGATTATAACTGATGGCAATGATAACGCCTGTCTTAACAACTTGACCAATAACGTAACTCTGGCCTGGACGGTTAGGCATCATATTGAATGGTTACGTATAGTTGTCAACAATCCCAGTAAGTGAACATCTAAACAAAGTCTAACGTTGACACTTTATGTGCTGCTATAATGAGTATACAACAAAGGTAAAGCTTATCAAATCATGTACCAATTAGCATAGACTGTCATTGTCTGCGAGAAAATAATAATTTGTATAAAAATTAATCGTTCATTTCTTCTTTACTTACCAAACTACTCGCCTTTGGCATTTGCATTTAACAGTAACGTTTTGAATAAATGAATATATTTGTGTTGTGGTTGTTACCACCCCTTGATGTGTGTTACGTACATTATTGTGAGTTACATTATGTTCGGAGCATCGTCACTGAACTCCCGGCTCATTTTTGAGTGTTCACGAAATTACAAGATTCTCCGAGGAGAAACCTGACAATCGTGCGTGGGATTAACATGCGATATTCGTCTTTTGACCAACACAACAAACTGTAGTATGCTCATTTTTGGGTACAGGCTTGTCTTCTCTGTTGGATCTCTAATTGATAAGGTAAATTGATTAGTCTGTAATTGTTTTTGGATCTCTCATGAGCACATAACCCTTCAATATTCACCTTGTAATTATCATAAATGCATTAATTCCCCCTTCGTTGCTCCTGTTGTGTATTCTTGCTTACTGATTCTATGTATTTAGTGACAAAACGGCCACTGAACAGGCTGATCCTGGAAAGCTGTAAGTCCCTGGTCATCATGCACGAAGTCAGCTATATGTCCCTGCCTGTTTCAGCTCATACACTCTACTGTTTTTTTGGTCTTACTGTAGTAGTATAGAAATATTATTGTATGGATCTCTGGGGCACATGGTTTGAAAAACGTGAGACTACAATGTTAAGGACTAATACTTTGTAAAAGTAATAATGATTGCAATAGGGATTGTAATAAATGCAGTAAAAGTAGTAGGAGTTCAATTAATAGTTGTCTCTCTCAGTAATATTTGTAATGATACAAACATTTTAGTGTTAACAATATGCGTACACATAATGCTGTATATATGCAGCATTGGTAACTAATTAAATTGAGAGGTCTAGCTTTTATTATAACAGTCTTTGCATTATCGACAGGGTACCTAAGAGATTTCACGTTCCTATATAAGCTTGACAGTGACTCCACTCCAATTGAATATTTTGAAGTGAGAAATGTATCAAATAGTAGGACTACATTGGAAGTCCACTTTAACCTGAACCATAGGATTAAAGGCATTGTTATGAGAGGCCAAGGTGTTCAGTTTTTGTGCTCAGTTTACGTCAGTGGAGGTAAGTCGCTCGATTCAACAGCTGCACTATTTAATCTAAAGCAAAGGTGGGCAACCTATAGCCCGCGGACCAGAACCGGCACGCTAAGTTATTTTTACCGTCCATGTGCTTGATTTGAATATTACTATACACTGCAATCCCTGAGATGAAATGACAAACAAACAAACAAAAAAAGTAAAAAGTAACACACACATACATACAAATTCAGAACCAATTTATAAAAAAGCAACTTTGATTGGGGAATGCATCAAAACCAACTATTTGTAATCTTTGATCTATTAGTTGCGACGTGTTACAAGCCAAGTCAAGTTCAATGTCTTTGACGACTTTACACTACGTCAGTGGGCAGTCTTTTTATTGTCGCTGGTTAGACAACATCACACACGTTTGTTGTTCGTGTCGTGATAGATACAAACAATATGGTGGTTTTGGGTGTGGATGGCGTGGTATTGGATACGTGGGACTTTTATTCGATGACAACCCTCTGTTAGATCAAAGGGATTGTTTGTTATTGTCTTTAGCATCGGTTGTGGTAGGGGTTACGAATTGTGGTGGTTGATGTCTGTTACGTAATTTGTAACTAAATAACAATGTATTTAAGATTAATAACCGGTTGTCACCAATTAGTTACATAATGTCACTAACAAGTAAAAGTAGATAAGACATACAGAATTGCATACTTTTTAGAAAAGATTGACTTTGGAATATTTCTTTATCGCGATAACCCGGTGTGTTCAATATGTAATGAAAACGTGTCTGTTCTTAAAGAATACAACCTGAGACGTCACTTCCAATCCAAACATAAAAATTGCAGTTCACTGGAAGGACGAGTTAGGCAAGACAAAATAGCACATTTAAAGAAGTCTTTAGTAGGACAACTGGGTGTGTTTTACATTGTTAGTAAATGTTCGGGGAACGTTTTTTTTTTCTTTGCGTTATATTATTAGTGAACAAATTACGAAGAGTTTGAAGCCATATCCCCATGAAGAATCTGTAAAAGACTGTCTGAAGCAACTACTAACGAGCTTGCTTTCACCAAGTAAGTTGATCACGTCGGACTGTCTGAAGCAACTGCTAACGTGCTTGCTTTCATCAAGTAAGTTTATCACGTCGGACTGTCTGAAGCAACTACTAACGAGCTTGCTTTCACCAAGTAAGTTTATCACGTCGGACTGTCTGAAGCAACTGCTAACGAGCTTGCTTTCACCAAGTAAGTTTATCACGTCGGACTGTCTGAAGCAACTACTAACGAGCTTGCTTTCACCAAGTAAGTTTATCACGTCGGACTGTCTGAAGCAACTGCTAACGAGCTTGCTTTCACCAAGTAAGTTTATCACGTCGGACTGTCTGAAGCAACTAACGAGCTTGCTTTCACCAAGTAAGTTTATCACGTCGGACTGTCTGAAGCAACTAACGAGCTTGCTTTCACCAAGTAAGTTTATCACGTCGGACTGTCTGAAGCAACTAACGAGCTTGCTTTCACCAAGTAAGTTGATCACGTCGGACTGTCTGAAGCAACAGCTAACGAGCTTGCTTTCACCAAGTAAGTTTATCACGTCGGACTGTCTGAAGCAACTACTAACGAGCTTGCTTTCACCAAGTACAAATAATAATACATAAATATTATTATATGGGGAACTTCCGAGGCGATAATAGGGAATAATAGAACAAAGAAGTATGTGTTAGCACTCGGAAAAATTGACAGACAAACAACAATAGAAAAAAACGAAGAACAATATATGGTCCGAAGTGGGATCGAACCCGTACTCAGTGGCACCGCGCCTTGCCACGAGAAGCCGAACGCTTGGCACACTACCACGCAGCCAACTAAAAAATTGGCTATTGCAGTAGTGTCTTACACGATGACGTTCTCAATGACTATAGCATAGGGTAACGATCACAGACCGGAAATAAATTGTATATTTGTACTTATTATCGCCTATTATCGCCTCGGAAGTTCCCCATATAATAATATGTATGTATTATTATTTGTACCCAGTATATAATCACTGGGAACTACTATTCGTGCTGTTTCGTCCAATAAATGTTTGTCTACAACACAAGTATTCAGCCCTACTGGGAGATACTTGCATTAATAGGAAAGTACAAATATACAATTTATTTCCGGTCTGTGATCGTTACCCTATGCTATAGTTATTGAGAACGTCATCGTGTAAGACACTACTGCAATAGCCAATTTTTTAGTTGGCTGCGTGGTAGTGTGCCAAGCGTTCGGCTTCTCGTGGCAAGGCGCGGTGCCACTGAGTACGGGTTCGATCCCACTTCGGACCATATATTGTTCTTCGTTTTTTTCTATTGTTGTTTGTCTGTCAATTTTTCCGAGTGCTAACACATACTTCTTTGTTCTATTATTCCCTATTATCGCCTCGGAAGTTCCCCATATAATAATATTTATGTATTATTATTTGTACCCAGTATATAATCACTGGGAACTACTATTCGTGCTGTTTCGTCCAATAAATGTTTGTCTACAACACAAGTATTCAGCCCTACTGGGAGATACTTGCATTAATAGGAAAGTACAAATATACAATTTATTTCCGGTCTGTGATCGTTACCCTATGCTATAGTCATTGAGAACGTCATCGTGTAAGACACTACTGCAATAGCCAATTTTTTAGTTGGCTGCGTGGTAGTGTGCCAAGCGTTCGGCTTCTCGTGGCAAGGCGCGGTGCCACTGAGTACGGGTTCGATCCCACTTCGGACCATATATTGTTCTTCGTTTTTTTCTATTGTTGTTTGTCTGTCAATTTTTCCGAGTGCTAACACATACTTCTTTGTTCTATTATTTGCTTTCACCAAGTAAGTTTATCACGTCAGACTGTCTGAAGTAACTACTAACGAGCTTGCTTTCATCAAGTAAGTTGATCACGTGGGACTGTCGGAAGCAACTGCTAACGTGCTTGCTTTCACCAAGTAAGTTTATCACGTCGGACTGTCGGAAGACGATTACTTGGGGAAACATTTATAAAAAGCTTAATAGAGTCTGAGTCAGAATTATTAGATTTCTTCGTCGGCGTAGATGAGTCAGTTGATATGACAGACACAGCACAATTCTTCTTCTTCTGCTGCTACCTTTCAAGTCACGGTGGAGCAATGGTCGTCGACAAACACTTTATAAGCCGTTCTGTTTTTGCCATTCTATTAAGATCCGCCAATAATATGACGTTTTGGGACGCACCAAGATGGAAGCTTGGTCGCCTTCTAGCCGTGGTGTACACAATGTTGACCTTGAACATCACGCTATCTGTTATCACAACGAGTTGGCAGATTTTTAGAAATGTAACCACGGGTTTGATAATAAACGTCTGTACACAGTTCGTTAACCATCGCTGTAGATCAAGTCTTTATTCTGCTGGCTTTGTTCTTGACCTTGGAAGCTAATGACCTAACTTGTGCAGACGGTTGGTTTGGGGCAAATTGTACGTTACAATGTCACTGCTATAATGACTCAGTTTGGGACAAAACTACAAGGATTGCCCAAACAATGACAATTGTCAGCACGAATATTTCGGTCTCCAGTGTAGGTACTTGAATCTCGTTTACAAATACGCCCAAAAATCTGAACCTACTTTCCTGTTTGAGAACAACACCACATGTAATCCGGACGCAGATTATACATCAGTTGAGGCAACTCTCAATCAATCTTTTGCCGTTCTCCTGGTTTAGGATTTATGTGAATGACTTAACAGATCTGGATAGTTTCACGGTGAAACTAAATGGTTATGTTTCATGTAACAATGAATCAAGGTTTGTAGTTCGCACGAGATTGATGTCTTTTGCTCTGGGGCAGGTCTGATCAGCATGTTACTGATTGAAGGGGCGATAGTTACAAATATCTGCTCCATTTACATTGGCGGGTGTCGGAATGTGGCTCTCAAATCATACTCAAATATTTATGTGAACACTATTGTTGTCACCACACACGCGACTATGGCACACATTAAGATTGAGTTCTCATCAACCATTTCGCAGGCCGTCAGTGCACTGACGATGTGCGAGGTGGAAACATTTACAGACACCTATTGTCTGGACAGGCATTCTTGGTCGTTTTGTGCAGTATATAGTGGGTGTTGCAGAGGCTGCAACGTCATCATCGGTACGTGTCACGGCAACTGTTCACATGGGATCTATGGACACGACTGCTCTGGGTCTTGTCTTAGTGTCTGTTCTTTATGTGAGGAAAAATGCGGAAAATGCCTACAATGTAATCATCCTCGCTACACCTGTAATGACACTTGATCCGATGGTAATTTTTGGGCTACAGTGCGAACAGACGTGTTCTGATGGCTGTGACATCATATGTGGCCCAGAATGTAAAGACTGTACGTGCAAGGAAACGTACTACGTGTCAGACTGCACTCTCAAATGTCCGGACAACTGTTTCAACGACACCTGTGAACAGTCAACCGGGAGCTGTACATGCAAGGGAACGTTCTACGGGTCAGACTGTGCTCTCAAATCTTCGGACAACTGTTTGAATGAAACCTGTGAACAGTTAATCGGGGCCTGCGTCTCGTAAGTCGATGATTCCCACTTTAAGAAGAGTCTGCCGACTACAACAAACCCAAGCAAATGGATAGCCATGGCTCATATCTTGATGTGTCTCTGTGCTAGCCATGGCTCATATCTTGAAGTGCTTCTGTGCTAGCCATGGCTAATGTCTTCGCTTATGTGTGTGTGTGTGTGTGCTGGCCATGGCTCATATCTTGGTGTTTGTCATGATAGTCATATCCCATATCTTGGTGTGGCCGTGTTATTCATGTCTCATATATGTATGTGTGTATGTGTTTAGTCATATCTCATATTTTAGTGTGTATCTGTGTTTGTCATGTGTCACATCTTTGTGTGTGCATGTTTGGGTTAGTGATATCTCATATATTTGCGTGTGCATGGCTATTTTAGCCACATCTCATATCTTTGTGAGTGCATGTCCATGTCAGACATACCTCTTATCTTTATGTGCATGTCTATGTTAGTCATGTGTCTGATATATTGATGTGTGTCAGTGTTAGTCATGCCTCGTATCGCTGTGTGCATGTCTGTGTTAGGCACATCTCATATCTTTGTGTGTGCATGTCTGTGTTAATAACCTGAAGTGACTCGGCGGGCAATGGTGCTCGTAAACCTGGGAGGGCCGACCTTCTAAGGGCAGAATCCCCTACAGAAAAGATCATCTGCTGCCTTGCAGGAATATTGGGGACAAAGGCTAAGAATAGCAAACCTGAATAAAAATGCTGGCTGAAATCGGATGCACTGGGCCACTAGCGCAGAACACAGTGCAACGTTTTAACGGGTGCTCAATCAGAGTGGATCCGGCAGAATCTAATTGTGGTGTTCTGTCTGTTGGGGCGATCAACACTCTTAACCTGACAGCTGACTTCATGTGAGAGTCTGGAATCCTACTCTGATTGAGTCCTGATCGCAGAGAAAGAGAGAGAGAGAGGGAGAGAGAGAGAGAGAGAGAAAGAGAAATTGGGGACAATAAAAGGCTAAGGAAAGCAAACCTGAATAAAATGCTGGCTGAAATCGGATGCACTGGGCCACTGGCGCAGAACACAGTGCAACGTTTTAACGGGTGTTCAATCAAAGTGGATCTGGCAGACTCTGACTTCATGTGAGAGTCTGAAATCCTACTCTGATTGAGTCCTGATCGCAGAGAGAGAGAGAGAGAGAGAGAGAGAGAGAGACAGACAGAGAGAGAGAGAGATATCCGCCAATGTCGTTCCCATTATCTTCATCTCTGCTTTCACCTGTTTTCTCCAAGAATAATTTTTTCTCCCTCTCTGTCTTTTCCGTGTTTGATTAAAAAAGGGCCTGTTGTGTAATTCTCTCAGCTGGTTTCCGCATTTTATGCCCAATTGTTCAATTTTATTGTCAAATTTTATGTTCAATTCTCAAATGTTTCTCTATGGCCTCTTATAGTCTCTCCAGAATGATTCTGCTTAACATTTTTTCCTGGCACTGATAGTAGCATAATTCCCCTATAAGTCGTGCACTCCTGTAAATTTCCTTTCTTTGGTTGTTTGATCATATAGTCTTATTTCCAGTCTTTAGGTATGTCTTCCCTCTCCCATATTTTATATAGCAGATGATGTAACATTTTGATAGAGATGTTAATATCTGGTTTGATGGCTTCTGGTAGAATTTCATCATGTCATGTGGCTTTGTCGTTGTGGAACAGCTTGGTGGCTTTCATTATTTCTTCCTTGCATTGCTTTTACACTGCTCCACAAAATGTTCAATGCAGCACTTCCGGTTCTAAGATGGTGGATTTGGGTTCATGTTGTCTCGACCACTGCAGGATTTGCATTTTAGGACTGATTAATTTCAGCTCTACAATGCAGATTTCTGCGTTAAAATCTACCCGATATTCCACTTAACGGATTGGCGCCGGTGCTGCGGAGTCGTACACAAGGCAATATTCTTCTTTGACAAGTCAAGTGTTGCGACATCGACCGTCCCCTTTTCTTGGAGTTTATATACAGGTTACGTCATCACATTGACTACTGTTCAATGTCCGTCGTTGGAATTGTTTGACGCCAATTATTTACAGGCTACAACTCATTAATATGGACTGCTCTGATAGGTCAACCGAAGGTTTCCCTTAACAGATTGTGCACCTTTGTTACGGTGTTTCTTGTGTTCTTGGCTGCATTCACTTGAGTAATTGGGAGTGTGTGGGCGCAGCCATTGTTGTGTGTCCTACATCATCATGATGGCTGATCGTATAGACCTCCATATAATATATATATAAAAGAAAAAATGGTTAGACCTTATGACAAGGCAGAGCGTTCAAAACACATCAGAACAAGTCAACAATAAACTTTACGAGAACACCAGACCCGAGGGTCGACCAAGAAAAAGATGGATCGTCAGAATATTAGAAGCACTAAGAAACATAACAGCAGCAGAGGCGATAATAAGTGCAGAAGACTGCAAATTATATCTCCCCTCGACGCTGAAAGGCAAATGAGGAAGGAAAGAAGATGAAGGAGATTGCTTACCACAGTTAATGTGCAATACTTCCTTTTCTGGTAATATATCTGGAGGGGTTTGTTTGGACCTGATCTGTTCAAGACTTTGTCAAAGTGATTGCTTCCCTCTATCTCTTCGTCCTTCAATTTTCCCAGTTGTTACAGTATATTCCATCTATTCCTTTCACATTACATGGCCAAAAAAATGACGATTGTTTCTTTCTAACATTGGGAATTAGCTCTCTTTTTGCTTTGGCATCTCTCAGAACGATTACTCGTATTAGCTGTCCATGATATGCCCAAAATTCTTCTGTAAAACCACATTTCTACAGACTCCCCAGGTTTTCGTGTCTGTTGTCGTTTATGTCAATGATTCACATCCATATGTTAAGGCTGGGTCTTCATAACATTTAAGAACTATTTTTCTTGTTTCTATCTTCCTCATTTTTTGGAAAGCTGCTTTTGCCTAAGCAATTCTGCATCTCATCTCTGGTAAACATATAACATCGGGTTTAATTAAGTTCCCAAATAATTATATTCATCTACCTGTTTTAATAGTGTCTTCTTGTGCACTGAGATGATGCCTATTTCTTTGTTGTTACCTTTACTACCCTACTGGTTTTTTTTTTTTTTTTTTCTTTTAAGGCTGAGTCCTTTAATTTTGCTTTCTTTCACTATAATGTCTAGCATATCTTGTAACTGATTTTCACTCTTAGCGAGTATAGTATAGTATAGTCTATGAAACATAGGTATATATATCTGTTTCACCTCTATGGCTCTTTCTACTAAAGATCTTATGATGTATTTGGAATTGCTCGTTCCTTTATGGATGTGAATCATGGACAATAGGACAACTGACAATACAATTACTGGAGGCTGTAGAAATGTGGTTTTACTGAAGTAAGTTGAGAATACCATGGACAGCTAAGAAGAGTGATGAAAACGATATGAAAGTGAAAGAGGCAAAAGCAACAAGAGAGATAATATCCAATATTAGGAAGAAAGAATAATCATTTTTGGCCATGTAATGTGAAGGTAACAGCTGGAATATTTTGTAACAACTGGGACAGTTGAGGGACGAAGAGACAGAGGGAGGGAAAGAGAAAAGATACCAGACAGCTTAAGAGAATGGCTGGGCAGAAGGTCAACAAACAGAAATGATAAATATTTGTTGAGATCGAAAGTTCTTGAGAGACATGATCACCTATGCCAGCAGGCACAGTACCTAATCATGATGATGATGAATCAATAGTGAAAGACGCAGTGATCATCTTGTTACGGGCCACAGTACTTTGGGCTTTAGTCAAATAAAAGAAACAGAACAATTTTCTCTCTATTTATACCATTGAGAGTGCATGCAAGACTGTTATAGTGGAGTCTCTCATTTTGAACGGCACTAATGTCAACAATTGCAGAATTAGAGTAACCTTCCATTCGTGAGAGTTTTGCTTCTGAGTTTGAACGATGCTTCTATGATCGAATTGTTCGACTGCAATGAATAACTAAAATGTTATCTGTAAAGCGCCATCTGTTGTGCTTCCAGGTCATCTTTTCGTTGTTATATTTTCTGTGTTTTTTTTGGTTCTAATTTTGGTATTTTCGAGAAAGAAAACGGAGCCCAGCTAAATATTCCGAATTGTTATTAAAGAAATGTACTCTGATTGATTAGAGAGCAGGCCATTGTTGAGAAGCGCAGCCCTAATACATCAATGTTGAATGGGTGGATTCACTTGTTCAGTCACAATGTCGTTGTATACTTTTATAACGACCAGAAAAATAACCAAAACCAGACTGCTTTGGAAAGTTTCTTCTCCGTAGAAAAGACGAAGGTAAACCAGAATCCTCAACCGGAAGTGCTAAGAGACAGAAGAGAGAGAACACCCGCCGACAATTATTTCGTGTGTTCGAGGATGGTGCGCGTGACCGTGCGGCTAAAACCACTGTTCCGCTGGCTGAAAAAAAACTTACGTACAGTGTTCGAAGCCTGTGGTAGGCAGAAATGTTTTTTTTTCTATCGGGGGTGAAATAAAAATCCTGAGTTTCACACATCGTGGTGACTGCTTTGACCAAGCGGCCTTTAATCCTCTGGTCCTATCGTTGCCCCCACTCCCCCTACGACATACACCAGTAATTGGAACTATGTGTTGTAAGATAGTTTCGAAGAAGGGGAAACACCTTACAACTGTCAACCTTCACATTTCCTTCACCGCCCATACGTGATATCACCACTTCCCTCTAAGTTAATGTAATTGCAATTTTCATTGCATTCTACAATTAATTATTTAATTTATTTGTATTTTTTATTTATTTAAAATTATTTAAAATTTATTTATGTAATTTATTATTTATGCAATTTAAGAATTATGTTTTTCCTAAAACATGTCTGCTCCTTTGCTGTTTATATTTATTGAAATGTGTATTTGTTAGCTACTGGTAACGGATTATTTCATTTTGTATACAGTTACAATTGAAATAATTAAATTGATTCCATAAACGTTAGTATAATCATCACCATCGAGTGCCTTCTCCCCAACGAAGGTTGACTACAATGGATCTTGTTTTGATGATGCAGGTTGTCATATATTTACTTGTCCATCTTTTAATTTTGCTCGTCTATGTTAGTATTGGTCTGCCCCTGCCTCTTTTACCTTGTATTTTCCCTTCCAATATTACATTTAGTATGATGCTGAGTCTTTTAACGTGCCCCAAAAATTTAATTTGTCTTGTCTTAATTGTATTTAGTAGTTCTCTTTTTATTTTCAGTTGTTTTAAAACTTCAATTTCTGTTTTATTTTCTTTCCATCCAATTCTACATACTCTTCTATAAATCCACATTCGAAGGCTTAAATTTTCTGTTCTGTTTTCCTGTCTAATGTCTATTACTATAATATAAGCCTTAATAATAAAGATTGACAAAATATTGAATGTTAAATCTATTCGCATTCCTTAGGTCGGAATGTGGCACTGAAAGAAGCTACCATTCAGTCGAGCAATTATGACAAGTATGGTGCAGGGGCTTCTTGGAAAGCTGTAGATGGTAATACCAATGGTGATTATTTAGCTGGTAGTTGTACTGCCACAGGCGAAACTCACGAAGTTATACCCAATATGAACCTCACCTTCTCAAACCTGGTGAGAGTAGATAGCATTGTTATCTACAACAGTCATAACAGACTTGATCAGGGCAGTAAGTACTTTTATCATGACAAGTAGTGTACTAATTTGCTGGTTCACACTTTTCACTTAAGTTTTAGTGATTCAACTACGTCACTTCTCTCTTCTTAGAAATTTAACACGACCACAATCATCCTACAGGATATCGAAATAAGAAAACGTTTTTTTTTTAAATGGATTGAGGGCATCACATACTTTTTCTTTGGTCAGAATCTCAGAACAAGGTTCATTAAATTCGTTCCCTCAACTGCTATCCTGTGAATTGTTCCACTCGTGTGTGCCTACATTTTATTTCTCCCTCTTTATTGTCCTTCACTGCATTATCCTTAGTCTGTCTCTCTTTCGACGTCTTCTCCATTCAACGGTATACAACTCTTATTAATGCTCATGTGTCTCGCTTGATTACACGGCCTACACATACTCCCGACCTGTGCATCTACATCTGTGTATCCAATGTGGATACAGCATCTCGTGATGAGACCACCATTTCACTCAACATATTTCCATAGACCGGTTAGATTGTTTTATTAAACAATATTTCTAGTTATTTCTAGTTTTACTCCAATCTATAGATTAAAGTTCACAAAATGAGCCGCCAAATGTGGCGGTTTCATGTTTGGTTAAAATAATATTTGTAGTTTGTGTCATTAAAATTGTCAACAGCTGATTCTGATTTTAACTCTTTTTGAGAAACATTTCATGGTTGTAATATCGCTGATTCACGTAGATTTTCAGCTGTTCAGGCTATGTAATTTGAAGACAGTTACACTTCCAACAACCAGGAGTGGACGTTTCCTTCGCTTATTGATAAAGGGAAGGTCTCAATGTCTACAACAAATAATAAAATAGGAATAATATAAATAACGCCTAGATAATCATCTTCAAGGCGTGTCATTTGTCGTTTAGATGTTTATAACGGCTTTTAGAAATAATACTCACAATATAAATATATAATACACAAATTACATGACATGTGTTTTAGTTTTTTTTATTTGTATTTATAACGCTTTAGTTCAATTAGCTCAACACACCCAGATGGAAATTAATTGAATGAATTCAAAGATTAATTCAATCTAAATCGTTGTAAATAATTACTAAATGCGTATTTTATTTATAAATAATTGTCTATGTATTTTCATAATTTCTACGGGTTTTTAATTCATTCATCTGGACTACACTGATAAGGTAGAAACACGTATTGTGTTTGTTTACATATCAAAGTTCATGAGTTCCATCCTATTTAGAATTCAAACCAAAATAGAATCACCCAAGGTACACAACTTTCTGTTATCCTTAGTTTGACTTGTTTGTTGTACTGGGTGGACCTGTCAACGTTCTTTAGATTATGACAACAATATCAGAGACTTAAAAGAGAAAACTTTCGAGGAAAATCATGAAAGATGTAAAATTAGGGAGAAATAGAGGAAGCTATCGAACAACTCATTGTGTTGTGACCAAAAACTCACAAGGGAGTTATGGTATCAGAAAGTCGAGTAGTTTGGTATTAGTCTCATCGTACGTGCTCATTGTTTATTTCCTTTTTTCTTTCTGTCTTTCTTTATTTCTTTTTCTTACTGTCATTGTTTGACACTTAATCTACAATTGTTTCATTATTTTCTACAGGAAACCATCCCCATCGGCTTAAAGGATTTAAACTAAAAGCTTTTAGTAGAAGGGGTAGAGAGCTGTTTAAATATCAAGACACTAGTTCAACTGAACAAGAAATATATACGCTGAAACCAGTTGAAAAGTTATCGGGCATAAGCAAGATTTATATTCAAGCTACCACACCTGACCCAATTAGCAAATATATTTTTCTATCTATCTGTGAGCTTGAAGTATATGGAGGTATGTATTCTGTATCGATGAATATATTAATTGTGCTCTTCATTTGAACTTGTTTGGTTGTGTCTTAATTGTTTCTTTTTTCTATAGTTTTTCTAGATTCGGTCTTCGGTAAGATTTAAAGGAGACTCAGATTGAGTTAGTCCTTTGGAAACGCGGAGATTAACAATTATTCAGCGTTATGCGCTGAAACCATATTATCGTGTGTGTGTGTGTGTGTGTGTGCGTGCGTGCGTCCGTGCGTGCGTGCGTGCGTGTGTGTGTGTGTGTGAGTGTGTGTTTGTGTGTGTGAGTGTGATTTAATGCTTTAATAAAAGTAGTTATGTGGAGAGTGTCATATAATACCGTCTGTAGCCTAGACACATATACAGAATTTCCACTAACGATATAGTTTGATGGATGTTTAGACGGTCACTGTCAACATCGTGTGCCAAGACTGACTTTAAATTTTGCAACAAAGACATGTTTCCAAATGAGACATGAGTTATGTAACTAAAAACTGTATGAACACACTTGTGTACGAGATCTAGACGACCACTATATAAAATGTGGAAAACAATTTTTGTATGAACAGCAGTTTCTGTTTTAGGAATTAATCACGTTAGTTTACTCACCGTGGCAGCTCTTGTATTTAGCAACTATCTCTCACATGCTCCTGCTGTGCGACAGTGAACCATTAGTAAAATCAGATTATATAATGATACCATTAGGTTAGCAAACTAGCTAGACCTGGATCAATACTTTCTTTGTTTATTCTATCTATCTATCTATTGACCTTTCGAGCCGTAACCGGCCCATAGGGCGTAGACCAAGATACACCTTCTCCTATATGAATTTTTGTTCTAGCAGTTTTCTTTTAAAGATATTTTATCAAATCTCGCCATCTGTCTCTGTTCTGTGCAAGCAGTTCTATCTCATTGAGGGAGCCGATTCCTGCTGCTCTTGCCTCTCTCATCAATGTTCTTCTCAGTGTCTCCCTGGGTCTTCCTCTTTTTCTTTTACCTGTTGTTTCCCATATGAGGGCTTGCTTTGCTATTCGATTATTATCTCTTCTCATCACATGTCCAACGTATGACCATCGTCTTTTCTTTATTACTGAAGATATTAGTGGTTGATTGGCGATTTCTCTAATTTCCTCGTTTGTTTTGAATTCGTTCCATTCTATACCAAGTATTTTCCTTAGACATTTATTTTCGAATGCGTTCAACTTTGTTTCTATATCTCTTGTTGTTTTCCAGCTTTCACACGCATACGTAAGGGTTGATAGTACATTTGATTTGAATAGCCTAAGTTTTGTGTTTGTGCTAATGAGTTTTGATTTCCACAACTTTTCAAGGCTTCTGAAAGACATTGCTGCTTTAGCCAGTCTGATTCTAATTTCTTTGCTCGTATCCCCTTCTCGATCAATGTGACTTCCAAGATAGATGAAGTGATCGATCTCTTCTACTGGTTTGTTTTCCATGTATATTTTGTCACTTGTTGGAATTAAACTTTTCATGACTTTAGTCTTTTCATGATTGACCTCAAGCCCAATTTTGCTGGCTATTGATGATAGTTCATTTGTGTTTTCCTGCATCGTTTTTATCTGATTGCTGATGAGAACTATGTCATCAGCAAAGTCCAGGTCCTCCAAATGGTCTCCTTGTATCCATTCGATGCCTTTATTACCAGTGCAGCATTTCTTCATTATGAAGTCCATAACAATTCCAAATAACAAGGGCGATAAAATACATCCTTGTTTAACCCCAGTTTCTATTGGGAAACATTCGCTCAGTCCTTCCTCTGTTCGAACTGCACATGTGTAACCATCATACATGTCTTTGATAATATTTATGATTTTTGATGGTAAGCCATATTGCTTCAGAATTTTCCACAAAGAATCTCTATGAATACTATCAAATGCTTTTTTGAAGTCGATGAAGTTAAGTACAAAAGGTTTTTGCTTTTCAATGTGTTCCTCCAATATAAGTCGTAGAGTGAAAATGTGGTCAAGACAGCTTCTCCCTTTTCTAAACCCATTTATTCTGCGGTTCTAAAATATATTTGACCACAACTCTCCTGGCTTCATAAACTCATCTTCACACGCCCCACTCCACCCTTTATAACGTTGGCCTTAATTAACATATGCCTATATTCTCTCATTTCTGATTAGCTATTCACAAACTATTGTAAGCACACGACTAGGTTAATGAATTAACATTTAATAGAACATTTCTTCTTATTTCAAGTGATCGTGTTTGTTTAATTAGTGAAATAACATTAATGAATTAGATTCTTCTTCACCAATCTTCCCACAATGTATCATTCCCTGTTCTTTGACAATCAAAGATAATAAATGTACATAGTTATTGTTGTGTTGTGGTTTATAACTAACTTCATCATGTGCATATTTGGACTAAACGTAGCGTACCACAACACGATATTTGTGGACAGCTTGCTTTCCTTACCTCATTTATTTCTATTAACTATTTAGACCAATAAGTTTGTCTCTGAGACATCACTTTCATTTGGAGTAGGATCTTCATTAATTTCTGTTTGCTGTTTCACTGTCAGTCCTAATCTTTAAACCGCAGATGGGAGATAAGCACAAATATACAGGCACGTAAATATGGCGTTTGTTCCTATTTCGCCATATAAAGGTCAGTGTCATACCGTGTACATTTATCACTTAACGTTGTTGTCGTGATTTCTATTGTTGTGGCGATTCATGATTGTACAAAGATGTTACGACGGTGGTTTTCTGTTGCCTTCCGTCGGTTTGTTTACGGTTGGCTCCGCTAGCCTTTCACTAAAAAGTCTCACCCACAAGGCAGTGGGGTTGTTTTACTTCGGGATACCCTCCCGTAGCCTTTTACTCTCCCGTGCTTACCTGCAAGGCAGCAGGGCAGCTACATGTTGTACTGTTTACTGCATACAGTAGCAGGTAAAATTATCCAACCTGACAGGATATGAAAAAACACTGGAGTCTGTAGAAATGTGGTTTTACAGAAGAATGTTGAGAATGCCGTGGACAGGTAAGAAGAATAATGAAGATGTTCTGAACGAGCTCAAAGCAAAAAAGAGAGCTAATTTCCAATATTAGGAAGAAATAATCATAATTTTTGGCCATGTAATGAGATGAGAATTACTGGAATATATTGTGACAACTGGAAAAATTGAGGTATGAAGTGATAGAGGAAAACAAAGAGAAAAAATAACAGACAACTTAAGAGAATGGCTTGGCAGAAAGTAAACAACTGAAATGATAAATAACTGTTGAGATAAAAAAGTTGTGGAGAGACATGATCACCTACGCCAGCTGGCCCAGTACTTGATGATGATGATTTATTACTTGCCTATATTAGTTGTTCTGTACCTGATGAAGGCCTTTGTCGAAACGTCGTAATTTATCTTGTCTCTCTACTAGTTTAGCTGCTTGGTCCTGTTTTGTTTTCATTTTGTCTTCGAACTCTAGAATGCGTTCAGAATGCATCGATGTATATGTTCTTGATGCATCGATGTATATGTTCTTGATGCATCGATGTATATGTTCTTGATGCATCGATGTATATGTTCTTGATGCATCGATTACATTGTGTCTATATCTTTGGTCAGCGATGGCCAATAAGGGATGGCCACAAGTGACCCGTGACGTCCTATTATTTTGACCCGCGGCGGATAACAAATAAAATCAGGTTGCATTGAGCAAAATGTCCTGGGTAAAATTGATTTAAAATTTGTTACATTAACTTCTACCGTGGAGAAAGCTAACTCAAATATCCCCTAGTAGTTTGTTTAAATAAATTGAGCTCTTAAAAAAGCATTACAAAGAAGCAATCAACATTTTTCGGGCAAATCTTGAGAAGAGGAAAGTTGGAATACTTGGTTACAACTGGCAAAATAAAAGGAAAGAGAGATCGCGGACAGCAAAGAAAGAAAATACTGGACAACGAGAGAAAATACTGGATAGCTTGTTGTCATGGCATGGAATACAGTCAACAACAGAACTGATACGATGCACTGTAGATAGAAGATTGTGGAAGGACATGATCGCCAATGCCAACATGGTACGACACATTATGATGATGAGCTTGTTTAAAATAAAGCATAATTATTGGTGGAAACATCCGAGGTAAATCAAAGATGAATAAAAGTACACGTAGACCAATGTTTAACACTCGGAACACTCAAGTAGTTAGTTTAAGTTAGCCTTCCCGTCATTCTCGACCCATCCTTTTTACGGTTGATCATCCTGCGTTCAACTGAAACAAAGGAAGAAGTCGATGATTGGTTCTAGAATGGACTCTCGGTTCAGCGAGTTCAAACAGTTTTCACTAAGAAATACTGTCAGTCACCATTTCCTCCTCCCCAACACATTAACCCCATAATTATTTTACTTTCAGTTTCTTTCTCTCCAATCCTCTTTTCATCAGTCAAAATTATATATCCAATATCCTATCTGATCATCCTGATTTTGTCGAGTTACAGTGAACAATTCCATTTTTAACAGGAAACAGTGCTATTGTTGTAATCTGTGTTTTCATTGTCCGTTGCTTCGGTCGTGGTATAATATGAGCAATAAACGCCAATTTAATGAAAAAAATCAGATTTTTTCATGAGAAATGGGAACATAATATTTTTTTTTTAATTATCAACAATAAGGATAGTAAACCGCAGTCCCTTGAGTGTTTGCAAGTGTTGTCTGTAAATAACGTGTATAATCTTAAACGGCATTACACACAGCACCACGCCGCTAAATACAAGGACTACACTTGTACAATATATTCTACACTTGTGTGAGATTTGAAGAAAAATGTTAGTACTCAGAAATCTGTTGTTACTACATTAGCAACAAAACAAAGAAGTTCCTTAATGGCATCGTTTGTTGTAAATAGTTTGAGACAGCGAAATAAAAAAAAAAAAATCATTTTGACTTCGTAAAGCGTTGTTCTAATAACATGGCGCGTGCATTTGGGAAGAAAAAATGCCAGTCATTTTGAGAGCGTTCCACTATCAAAACAGACAATCACTAGAAGGGTTGAGGAAAAAATCTAAAAATCTTCCAATATATCTAGTAAATTAAAGAGTGTCGTTACAAATTGCGCTTACTTTTCTCTGGCTTTGGATGAGTCTACTGACATATCAGACACAGCACTACTTTTAATTTTCATAAGAACTGTTTCTAAAGACTGTATTATCAATGAAGAGCTACTAGCTTTAGATTCATGGCATAATACGACCAAAGGTCAAGCCATTTATGACTCAGTTAAGAAAGTTGTTAACGGTATCGGTGATATAAACATACTTTCAGCAATAGTGATAGATGACGCTAAGTCAATGTGTGGTACTCAGTTTTAGTTGGATTATTAAGGAAGGCTGGAATCCATTGCCCAACATTACACTGCATTATACACCAGGAGGCGCTGTGTGGCAAGATTCAAGACGTGGAGGATGTTATGAAAACTGTAATAAAGTGTGTGAATTTAAGAAAATCGGGAATCGGGCATTGACACTTCGGCAGTTATTAAATGTTCTATCAGAAGTTGAGGTGGAATATGGCGATTTGGTGCTCTACACACAAGTACGCTGGCTAAGCAGGGGGAATTGTTTGAGGCAGTTTTTTTTTGTTTTGAGAAACAAGATAAAGCAGTTTTCAGAGAAAAATGATACCAACAAAGAACTGATCAGAAAAATGTCTGATCCACATTTTAACAGCCTATTGGCCTTTTTAACTGATATCACCCAGCACATGAATGAACTGAACGTGAAGCTAAAGAGACGTTCCGAAACAGTTTCAGATTTGGTAGGACACCTAGATGGATTTATAAGTCAACTAAAAGTTTTTTTAATTTACCCTGGCCAAAGAAAACTTCATTCGTTTTCCTTCGTGCAAAGAATTGGTTGAGGAGCGCAGTGGCCCTACTGATTTCAAATTCTCTGTATTAATGTTAGACAAGCTATTGGGGCAATTCATTTAACGATTCTCTGACCTCAGTGGTATACGACCAGAACTGGCATTGTTTAACAACCCTATGAAGTGTGACATTTTCCAACATCATGACACTTTTCAGTTGGAGTTATGTAACCTCCAAAGTGACCCCTTTTTCCAATCAAGGATGGAGATAGGAGTTGACGTCTGGAAACTTGTGCCACGGGAAAAATATCCCGCATTGAGTGATTTCAATTTGAAAATTACTTCTATGTTCGGAAGCACATATATATGTGAATGCGCTTTTTCAACAATGAAGGAGATTAAATCGTCACAAAGAAACCGACTCACTGATGGCCACCTTCAGGATTTATTACGAATATCATGATCATCGTTACACATTGACTTTGATGAACTTGTTGCTGCACATGAACGTCCACATTGTTCTCATTAAGGTTTGTTACATGTCAACTTTAAAATGACCTAACTAAAACATGTTTGTTAAACAAAATAAATAATAGCAACTGTTATTCATTTTAATAAATCAACTAGGCATTTTTAACTATGTTGCAACAACATGATTTGCGTAAGCAAATAATGCGGAGAAATAACACAAATATTACCTTAAAACAAATGCCAAGTTTATTTGTATTGATGTTGTTATGTGTGTGGCCCCCTAAAAAAAATAAATAAATAAAAAGTGGCTCGCCATTTGAAAGGAATTGGCCATCCCTGTCTCTGATGAAAAGTCACTATTAATTAAGACTGGCTCTGACATTTATAAACAATAAATGCAACTTAATGTTAACGTTATTAGAAGATAATTGTAATGTACATGCTACAGTTTGTGTTTCTAACCCCACCATTACCTTATGTCCACAGACACGTTATGTCCGCCTGGCAGGTTTGGTCGAGAGTGTGAATTGGAATGCCACTGTGTAAACAAAGATGAGCAGTGTTTTGTTAGTACCGGTGGATGTACTTCTGGCTGCGCTGATGGTTTCTCTGGAGAAGGATGTCAACAGCGAAGTCAGTGAAAATGTATTCTGTACATCCTGTCATTGGCTGCGTTATTTGTGAACATGAGTACCAAATCTGTCAAACAGAAATAAACCAACTTTCCGACTAACTGAAGTATCCAAGATAACATAGAAGTTAGCTAGGGCTGAGTAGTATCGCCATTTACTATTAATGTTCAAATATATATATATAGTTAAACACCTTTCACTAGCACAGACCTCACATATTTACTATTAACGCATACTTCAAACACAATTCATACTTACATTCTGCACATCAATCTATAACCCAGACTCAACAAATACACATTCCTACACATCAATCTATAACCCAGACTCAACAAACACACATTCTGCACTTCAATCTATAACCCAGACTCAACAAATACACATTACTACACATCAATCTATAACCCAGACTCAACAAACACACATTCCTACACATCAATCTATAACCCAGACTCAACAAATACATATTACTACACATCAATCTATAACCCTGGCTCAACAAATACACATTACTACATACACTCAAATCAAACGCGGACTCCACATACTTATATCTCCCTTTATGCTCTAATTGTTCTTTCATACATACATATCTGTAGATGTGGGTAAGGAGAGACCACGAGAAAATAGGGATAGATGGGGAAGCGTGAGACCCGGTGTAGACGTAAGTAGGAGGAGACCACTACAAATGAGAGATAGTAGAGAAAAGCGTGAGTTCCGAGGCAGGTGATAAGGTAGCCGTGAGTGGGAAGTCCACAGGAAATGAGAGATAGTAGAGAAAAGCGTGAGTTCCGAGGCAGGTGATAAGGTAGCCGGAAATGGGAAGTCCACGAGAAATGAGAGATAGTAGAGAAAAGCTTGAGTTCCCAGACAGGTGATAAGGTAGCCGGAAATAAGAAGTCCACGAGAAATGAGAGATAGTAGAGAAAAGCGTGAGTTCCGAGGCAGGTGATAAGGTAGCCGGAAGTGGAAAGCCCACGAAAAATTAGGAAAATATGTGAAGGGTGAGTCTCGATAAGGGAGAGGGTCGAGTTAGACGAGAAATAAAGACGTGGGTTGATTTGAGTGGAGGAAAGAGAAGGAAGTCATTTTGATTAGATGAGACGAGGAATATTTGAAGACCAGACACAAAGGAAGGGACCAATTGAGCTCTGAGAGACAGAGAGAGAGAGAGAGAGAGAGAGAGAGAGTGAGAGAGAGAGTGAGAGAGATGTCACACTCCTAGGATTAGGTAGGGGCTAACAACTGCCCAAACTAGTAAGTAGTGCTAAAGTGTTGAGACATAGAACGTTTTAGCACGGACGAGAGAGAGAGAGAGAGAGAGAGAGAGAGAGAGATGTCACACTCCAAGCATTAGGTAGGGGCTAACAACTGCCCAAACTAGTAAGTAGTGCTAAAGTGTTGAGACATAGAACGTTTTAGCACGGACGAGAGAGAGAGAGAGAGAGAGAGAGAGAGAGAGAGAGAGAGAGAGAGAGAGGTGTCACACGTCTAGAATTAGGTAAGGGCTGACAATGGCCCAAGGTAGCCAGTGGTACATAAGAGAATTTTGAGTCAAGCGACACGAGTAGTTAGAATAGAGTAGAGATAGATTAGGGAATTGATCAGTGGGGAACAGTTCCCGTTTATAAGTTCGTATAGTTAAGTGTGTGAGAGCCTCATGATCGCAATCTCTATTTGTGAACAAACCATTCAAAGACAAAACTGCTCTCAAATGATCATCGATGGTTAAAGATAATTTTGGATTTCCCTTCAATAACGGCCGATAACAGTTCTACGTTCACTCTGTGGAGCGGTAGTTCGAGTATATTTCAGAGGTTAGATATGTGTTGTTTTGTGTGAGCTTTAGCAGGAACACGTTTCTGGAGGTGTAGCTGTGCTCACCAAGGGAGTCTTCTGACGTCATAATCTGGTTTGATTTCTTATGTGCTGCTGGACCCGAAAGTGAGATCTAGGTCATTACCTCTGTTACTAGAAATAGGAAAAGACTGAGGTTGTGGCTCGTATAAGAGAAATAATAGTTGATGGTCGCACTCACTCTCATGACCACTCTCATGACCATTTGGCTGCATGTTTCCGCATGTGTATTGGACGGTACTAACACATTTTCTGCTAGAATAGAGGATACTAGAACTGTGACAGTGCCCTCAGTGTCCATTATTTAAACGCTTAGTGTCTGACGTTGACGTTCTCCTCTTATAGGAGACAAGAAGTGGTCACCTCAGATAATGTTCTGGATACAAGAACTACATCAGCGGAACAAACTTCAACTTCCATGACCTGGCTATCCTCATTCAGCGGAAGGAAACGAATAACTCAGAGCAATCACAGGAACGATCGGTCTACATACACTTCGCAGGTCGTTGGAAAGGGCGGTAGCGGTGATATGGGAATACCCACTCTGGAATGACGATACCTCGCTGGACCAAAAGACAAGCACACAAAAAAAAAACAACAAAAAATGTTTGTTTTCTGTAATAAAATTGAATTGTTGAAATTGTTAGTTCGTAAAGTTAAACTTATACGAAGAGATCATTGGAGACTGCGAGCCCTACGATGACGACCGTTTGGACCTCTACAGATCTCTGTCTAGCATTCAATAGTAAACATCAACAGCCTAAAGTCTTGGAACCAAGTCTAACATGAGTCGAATAATTTGTGCTATTTAGGGTGTGAGATGGGATGGTTTGGCTCACGCTGTCAGTTCAAGTGTCACTGCACGGACGGCACTTGTGATCTCTTCACAGGTGAATGCATTGGTGAGGCTAAGTGTCAGAGAGGATGGTTTGGACTAGCTTGCCAATATGGTAAGTTCCCAGAATGTGCTACCAGAAATAACTATTTCATCCAAATACACACACACACACACACATACACACACACACTCACACTTCTAAGAAATATTTAATAATATTATCTATAGCTCGCTGCAATGAACATGATACCAGAAACAATACGTTAATGTATTTATATGTTTAATGTATACCGTCTGACATAGGCAATACGTTATTCCATAATAATCTGTCCTCAGTGCATTGTATCGGTTCTCTAGTTGATTGTTTTCTGTGCTACGATACAAAGCTATCTAGAAGATTTATATTTGTCTTCAACGATCTGATTTCTCTTTCCCTGCATTTTGCAATAATCACATTTCAACTTTGACGTCAAAGGCTCGGTTTTATTCTCTAATTTTACACTTAGCCCTCCCATTGTGACATTAAAACCCACTCACTACTTTAATCTCCTTGTTTTCTCTCGTGCCATTTCTCTTGCTCACCAAGCCTCCCATTGTGACATTAAAACCCACTCACTACTTTAATCTCCTTGTTTTCTCTCGTGCCCTATCTCTTGCTCACCAAGCCTTCTTAGCCTATCCGGTTCTACCATCCTCGGTTGTCCGCCCACTTGACATATATTCTGTTCTACTACTAAAAGACGTGATAGAGAAATTAAAACGATAGGTCAAAAGTAAAAACCCTGGCATCTGAATTGTTACCATTGGTCAACATTATTACAATTAAAACATCAAGGATACGAAACGTGATAAATTGTTTATTGTGCTGAAATTTGTTTTCAATGACAAATGACGTCTGTGATTAAACTTTAAGAATCGAGGAACATTTGTGCGATTAGTTGATTAAGTAAAGCAAATAATGTAAATAATAAATATGTAGACCAGGGTGTTTTAATTACTAGAGAACCGTACAGGTGTGACATAAAATAACATTTACAAACAGATCGCAATTTTCCTTGACATTATAATAAATGGCAGGCGTTTTGTGAATAGTGGCAGCATATATTCATTGAGTGCCGTCTCCGTATCGACGATTGGCTACCACGGTGCGCCATTATGCTTTGTCTCTTGCTTTGATGGTGCAGGTTTTCATAGGCTGACATGTACATCTTTTAATATTACTCTCCTCAATGTTAGTCTTAGTCTGCTTTTGACTCTATTACCTTTGTATTTCCCCTTCCAATATTACTTTTAGTAGGTTGTGTCTTTTAACATCCCCCAAACATTTCATTTGTCTATTGTTTTTGTTGTTGTTGCTATTCTTAGTTTCAGCCCTGTTGTTATTTGTTTGATGTTAGTATATTTTTCATGGCATTGAAATTAATTTTTGCCATTCCTATTCTTTTATTTATATCAGTTATACATTTTCCATCATTGGTTATAGTATGTTCCAGGTAGTTGTAGCTCTGGACTGTCTCTAGATGTATTCCTTCATCTTTGATATTTAATTGTAGGTCTTGAGAATTTTCGTTGTTTATGATCATAGTTTTAGTCTTTTTGATATTCATATCTAGTCCATATTTCTTGCTTGTCATGTTTATAACATTAAGTAATTGTTGTAGATCTTTATGATTTTCTGCTAGTAGTACAGTATCATCAGCATATCTTAGGTTATTGATTATCTTCCCATTAATGTTAAGGCCTGGCATCTCATTGATGTTTTTAAAGATTTGCTCAGTGTATAAATTGAACAAGCTTTGTGATAGGATGCATCCTTGTCTTACTCCTCTTTTTAAATCAATGGGTGTAGAGTTCTCCTTGTTATATTTTATTCTTGCTGTTTGCTCCCAATACAAATTACATATCAGTCGTATGTTTGTGTCATCCAGATTTTTATCTTTTAGCCAGCAAAGTAAGGTCTGTTAACTTGGAAATATTCATTGTGATACTTTTTTTAGTTTCTCTATTCAAACGGTTTTCTTGTGGCTTTTTATGTAATGTTTTCAGTTATTCTTTGCCAAAGAGCCGAGCAGTATCTACTCCTTTCTTTTCATACGTTTGTTTTAATGTCTCATAATAAGATAGATGTTTTTGATGATAATTTATTTGTTATATTTTTTATATAATTTAGATTATTTATTATAATTTGTTTTCTAATTCAATCGAGATCATCAACATAAGGAACACTAGATTTAATATAAATATAATTCCAAGGCATATCTGAATCAACACAGGTTAAATCAATAAAGTCCTGAGTTAATCCACTATGATAAGTTTGACTAGATGTGACATGTTCTGTTTGATTAGATATTTCACTCTGCTGCTTTCATTCAATAATTTGGAATCTTTTGATCTTTCCATATCGAAAATAAAGTATAAAATTAAACACAACACACATTATTTCAACCAAAGTTGGCAAGTAAACAAATATTTGCATACCATATGTTTGTTTATTTAGTAAACTAACAACAGATCACGTGTTTATGCATTGTTGAGTTATTAATATGCCTCGCATATAATATATCGCATAATTATCGCATATATAAATGGATCCTTAGTTACGGTTACTGTTTACTTCTTGCAATGAGCTGTTGTTGTGAAAGTAGAAAGCTCCTATTATAAAATCAACTTTGAAGAGATTTCCTAAATTGGAATCTCTTTCACTCATTTCAGTTTGCTCGTAAAATAAATTGTCCTAATTTATTCTTTGGAAACCAATTGAATGGTTTTATTTCATGGCAGATTGAACAAGATTTTTGGTCCATTTTAATAGTATATATTCATGATATGTTTCATTACGCGTGTTATTTTTTATAAAGGGAGTTATTTTTATATGAATATTGCATTTTTTTCAAAATAAATTTAAAAAATCATATTTAATATCTTTTTTTTTAAAATGAATACTCTGTTTTTTTTTTTTTTTTTTTTAAATCGGCTACACTATTATTATTATTATTATTTGTTAACCTGGGCGAGCCACATATTATTTATGTATATTGCTCTGACAAGCAAAATCACACAGTAAACCTTTCATTCTACACAATAAAATGTGCATTTCTTTCAATATTCAATAATTCAATAAGCAAAATGTTACATCTTCTAAATATTCCTGTAGGGTGCAGAAACATGGACATTAGACAAGAAAACAGTACATAAAATTGAAGCCTTTGAAATGAGGATTTATAGAAGAATAGGAAGAATTGGATGGAAACAAAAGAAAACAAACTATGAAATTTTAAAACAACTGAAAATAAAAAGAGAACTACTAAATACAATTAAGACAAGACAAATGATATTTTTGGGGCATGTTAAAAGACACACCAGCCTACTAAAAGTAATATTGGAAGGGAAAATACAAGGTAAAGGAGGCAGATGCAGGCCAAGACTAACATGGACGAGTAACATCAACAGATGGATAAGTCAATCTAGGACAACCTGCACCATCAAAGCAAGACACAGAGTGGAAGGGCGCTCCATGGTAGCCAACCTTCGTTGCGGAGAAGACACTCGATGATGATTCAATATCCACACTCTGGAAATTAAAACATTTTGTTCCGATCTAGTGTCGACAACGTGCCTATTAGATATTGATGTCACTAACAATATCATTGAATCGATATTTGTAAACGGTATAATTTAATTAAGTTTAGTCGATAGGTCATCCTCATTGCTTGTCCAATTAGTTCAATAGGACTCAGATCTTCTCTTATTTATATTCCACAACGTACAGAGACCACCTAGTGCTGTGTACGTATTATTTGACTTTCTGCGTAGCGCCTCCGTCTGACATCTTCTATCTTGACATTGCATTTTCGTGCTGTCTGTTCATGATTGCAGATTCAGAGGAATTGTTTGAGTCGCTTTTATATCCAGCATCCCTGAGGGCTTTCATAATATGTTTGTGTTCCATTGTCCTTTTGTCCTCAACATCTGGCAAGCTTGTCAATACGAACATTACCTCTAACATCCGCATGTCCTAGCATGGAAATGAAACATTATCTCGTTGAACTAGTTCTTCCAGAGACTCTAACATCCGCATGTCCTAGCATGGAAATGAAACATTATCTCGTTGAACTAGTTCTTCTAGAGACTCTAACATCCGCATGCCCTATCTTGGAAATGAAACATTATCTCGCTGAACTAGTTCTTCCAGAGACTCTAACATCCGCATGCCCTATCTTGGAAATGAAACATTATCTCGCTGAACTAGTTCTTCCAGAGACTCTAACATCCGCATGTCCTAGCATGGAAATGAAACATTATCTCGTTGAACTAGTTCTACCAGAGACTCTAACATCCGCATGCCCTAGCATGGAAATGAAACATTATCTCGTTGAACTAGTTCTTCCAGAGACTCTAACATCCGCATGCCCTATCTTGGAAATGAAACATTATCTCGTTGAACTAGTTCTTCCAGAGACTCTAACATCCGCATGTCCTAGCATGGAAATGAAACATTATCTCGTTGAACTAGTGCTTCCAGAGACTCTAACATCCGCATGTCCTAGCATGGAAATGAAACATTATCTCGTTGAATTAGTTCTTCCAGAGACTCTAACATCCGCATGCCCTAGCATGGAAATGAAACATTATCTCGTTGAACTAGTTCTTCCAGAGACTCTAACATCCGCATGCCCTATCTTGGAAATGAAACATTATCTCGTTGAACTAGTTCTTCCAGAGACTCTAACATCCGCATGCCCTATCTTGGAAATGAAACATTATCTCGTTGAACTAGTTCTTCCAGAGACTCTAACATCCGCATGCCCTATCTTGGAAATGAAACATTATCTCGTTGAACTAGTTCTTCCAGAGACTCTAACATCCGCATGCCCTAGCATGGAAATGAACTAGTTCTTCCAGAGACTCTAACATCCGCATCGCATGGAAATGAAACATTATCTCGTTGAACTAGTTCTTCCAGAGACTCTAACATCCGCATGCCCTAGCATGGAAATGAAACATTATCTCGTTGAGCTAGTTCTTCCAGAGACTCTAACATCCGCATGCCCTAGCATGGAAATGAAACATTATCTCGTTGAACTAGTTCTTCCAGAGACTCTAACATCCGCATGCCCTAGCATGGAAATGAAACATTATCTCGTTGAACAAGTTCTTCCAGAGACTCTAACATCCGCATGTCCTAGCATGGAAATGAAACATTATCTCGTTGAACTAGTTCTTCCAGAGACTCTAACATCCGCATGCCCTAGCATGGAAATGAAACATTATCTCGTTGAACTAGTTCTTCCAGAGACTCTAACATCCGCATGCCCTAGCATGGAAATGAAACATTATCTCGTTGAACTAGTTCTTCCAGAGACTCTAACATCCGCATGCCCTAGCATGGAAATGAAACATTATCTCGTTGAACTAGTTCTTTCAGAGACTCTATCATCCGCATGCCCCAGCATGGACATGAAACATTATCTCGCTGAACTAGTTCTTCCAGAGACTCTAACCCCTGTCAAGCGCAGAAAGTTACGATATTTGTGACCATGATCATTGAGTCACTGGGAAAACATACATTTGTATACATCTGTGTCACAAACCATGCCGATGATTTAGTGACAGCCAAATTTCTATTGTCAAACCATCTGTGGTCAGATCGAAAGCACCAGTATCTTCCTTTGTAGTTCTACCTCAAACACGACCGGCTACAGCCAACGAGCTCCATACGTGCAGAAAGACAGTCCCATCTGTGTACAAGTCTTCGTCAATCTTATAAAAGTTCCAGAAAATCAAATCCAACATTTCTGTCTCAACAACCAATGGGTTTTGTTGTCAACATTCTCCAACTAGTGTGATGACCACGGGACGTATGTCACTCTAAAGCCACTCGTACCCATTGTCTCCCGGGTACCAAGTTCACGATCAAGCACACCAGCTGAACAATATCTACTGCCTGACCCATCCATGATTTTCTTCTTTTTCACCTGCTCTACATTCTAATAATAAATTAAAGGTATTAAAAGCTGTTTTTGTAGGAAAAGATCGACTCAATTCATTTACAATACACGGATGCTTGTTACGCATTTACAACATTCATTCTTTAGATATTTTGTTTCAAACTGTTCTCTTCTTTAGGGACACTTAATCTTAACGGAACAATAAAATCATATATGTAATGTGACAATGAAAAGAAGACAGTTAAATTACAGATTCAGTACGTTGAATCGTATATGTCATGTCAGTACCTTTCGAGCCGTAACCGGCCCATAGGGCGTAGACCAAGATACACCTTCTCCTATATGAATTTTTGTTCTAGCAGTTTTCTTTTAAAGATATTTTATTAAATCTCGCCATCTGTCTCTGTTCTGTGCAAGCAGTTCTATCTCATTGAGGGAGCCGATTCCTGCTGCTCTTGCCTCTCTCATCAATGTTCTTCTCAGTGTCTCCCTGGGTCTTCCTCTTTTTCTTTTACCTGTTGTTTCCCATATGAGGGCTTGCTTTGCTATTCGATTATTATCTCTTCTCATCACATGTCCAACGTATGACCATCGTCTTTTCTTTATTACTGAAGATATTAGTGGTTGATTGGCGATTTCTCTAATTTCCTCGTTTGTTTTGAATTCGTTCCATTCTATACCAAGTATTTTCCTTAGACATTTATTTTCGAATGCGTTCAACTTTGTTTCTATATCTCTTGTTGTTTTCCAGCTTTCACACGCATACGTAAGGGTTGATAGTACATTTGATTTGAATAGCCTAAGTTTTGTGTTTGTGCTAATGAGTTTTGATTTCCACAACTTTTCAAGGCTTCTGAAAGACATTGCTGCTTTAGCCAGTCTGATTCTAATTTCTTTGCTCGTATCCCCTTCTCGATCAATGTGACTTCCAAGATAGATAAAGTGATCGATCTCTTCTACTGGTTTGTTTTCCATGTATATTTTGTCACTTGTTGGAATTAAACTTTTCATGACTTTAGTTAGTCTTTTCATGATTGACCTCAAGCCCAATTTTGCTGGCTATTGATGATAGTTCATTTGTGTTTTCCTGCATCGTTTTTATCTGACTGCTGATGAGAACTATGTCATCAGCAAAGTCGAGGTCCTCCAAATGGTCTCCTTGTATCCATTCGATGCCTTTATTACCAGTGCAGCATTTCTTCATTATGAAGTCCATAACAATTCCAAATAACAAGGGCGATAAAATACATCCTTGTTTAACCCCAGTTTCTATTGGGAAACATTCGCTCAGTCCTTCCTCTGTTCGAACTGCACATGTGTAACCATCATACATGTCTTTGATAATATTTATGATTTTTGATGGTAAACCATATTGCTTCAGAATTTTCCACAAAGAATCTCTATGAATACTATCAAATGCTTTTTTGAAGTCGATGAAGTTAAGTACAAAAGGTTTTTGCTTTTCAATATGTTCCTCCAATATAAGTCGTAGAGTGAAAATGTGGTCAAGACAGCTTCTCCCTTTTCTAAACCCAGCCTGTTCTTCACGCATTACTGTATCTATTGAATCCTTTATTCTATTTAGGATGATTTTACAGAATAACTTTGAGGCAACTGACAAAAGTGTCACGCCTCTCCAGTTGTTACAATCTCTAAGATTGCCCTTTTTTGGGATCTTAACAATGATTCCTTTTTTCCATTTATGAGGCGTCTTCTCTGTTTTCCAAATGATGTTGAACATTTTTTGGAGATGTATTAAATTATGGCTATCAATTGCCTTGAGGATCTCAGCTGTTAACTTATCCTCTCCAGCAGCCTTGTTATTGGTCATTAGCTTTAAGGTGGTTTCTATTTCACTCAAGGTGAAGTCATCTAAATTTACATCTAATTCTGCTGCTGGTGTTTCAGCTTCAAAATCTATTAAACTGTGAGGTAGTGGACGGTTAAGAATTTCTTTGAAGTGTTCTGCCCAACGGGCTTTTATGTCTGCGCTTGTTGTTAGCATTAATCCAGATTTGTCTAGAATTGGTGTTCCACTGGATGTATAGGTGTTTGTCAACATCTTTTGTACTGTATAGAGAGTTCTGCTGTCTCCTGTAATTGCAGCTGTCTCTGCTTTCTCTGCCAAGTTGTCTATATAAGCTCTTGTATCTCTTCTTGCCGAACTTTTCACTTTGTTGTCTAATTCTTTGTATGTTGCTTTTGCCAGAACCTTTCCAAGATCTGTCTTTACATTAGTCACGGCTCTCTTTGCTTCTCTTCTTTCTTTGATGTATTTCCATGTGGTGTCTGAGAACCAAGCTCGTTTTTCCATTTTCTTCAGTCCGGCACTTGCTTCTGCTGCTGTCATTAGTATTTTGCTCTGTGAGTCCCACATTTCATTGATATCTAAGTCTATTTCACCGAGTGCTGAATAACAATTACTTAGCTCTATGTTAAACTTTTCCTTTATGGCTTCATCTTTCAGTTTATGACTATCAATTTTATGTGTAATTGACCTCTTCTGTTGGTTTCTAAATTTTAATCTTATTTTCCCAATGCACAGGTTGTGGTCACTATTAACATCAGCACCTCTGTAAGCTCTTACATCTATTAATGATGATCTGAATTGTTGTTTAATACATAGGTGGTCAATTTGATTTGATGTTCTATCGTCAGGAGATATCCATGTTGTTTTGTGAATATTTTTGTGTGGAAATAATGTCCCACCTATAACTAAATTTTCTATTAAACATAATTCTATTAATCTTTCTCCATTCTGACTTGTTGTATTACAGCCTTCTCTCCCCATCACATGTTCCACTCCTGCGTTATCTTGTCCTACTTTGGCGTTGAAGTCTCCCATTACAATTAAAAGATCGTGTTTTGGTATTTTGTTTATAAGTTGTTGCAGTTGGTTATAAAAAACGTCCTTAACTTCATCATCAGCTTCGTTAGTAGGCGCATAACATTGAATAATTGAAAGTCTTCCATGTTTTGTTTTGTATCGTGTTCGTATCAGACGGCTATTTACCGGTTCCCATTCTAATAAACTTCTTGCAGCTTTGTCTGTCATCATTATGCCTACTCCTTCACGGTGTTTTCCATCTTCCCTTCCAGAAAAAAACTACTATTTTATTATCAATAGATCTCCTACCTGTTCCAAGCCTTGAATCGTATATACGAGTATATTAATAAACTGATATATCATTTTCAAAATATGAAAACATGCATACACCTGTACACGCATAATTATGCACATACACACATACACAATGTATTAATTATCTCAATGTTTTAATTACATAGTTGACCTAGCCAATAGTGACACTGTTATTAAAGAAAACAACTCACTGGAAATCGTGACTGATGGTAATGAGAAAACCTGTCTTGGCTTTCCAAACACCAGAGTCTCTATAAAATGGACGGTTCCCTGCAACATTACATGGTTCCATCTTCACGTCAATAGTACCAGTAAGTGAACATCTAAACAAAGTCTAACGTTGACACTTTATGTGCTGCTATAATGAGTATACCACAAAGGTAGAGCTTATATAATCATGTACTAATTGACATAGACTGCCATTGTCTACCGGGAAATAACATGTTTAATAATCAATCTATTCTTTATTTCCGAAGTAAGTGAAGTTCCCCAAAGAGAAGTGGGGGTAACGGCTAGAGTCAGATATTCTTTCAGACTGCCAAGTTCTGCAAAGGGCATACGCTCTGATGGTGACTTATCATATACATGTGCATTTTAAGCTTTGTATTTGTGTTCAGTAGTTTTTAAAGTTTGTTTCGTCTCTCTATCAGTTTAACTGCTTCATACCGCTTTTTGTTTATTTCCATTCATTAGTTCATGGAGTTTGTTTTGTCTCTCTATCAGTTTAACTGCTTCATACCACTTTATAATTATTTCCATTCAGTAGTACTTGGAGTTTGTTTTGTCTCTCTATCAGTTTAACTGCTTCATACCACTTTATAATTATTTCCATTCAGTAGTACTTGGAGTTTGTTTTGTCTCTCTATCAGTTTAACTGCTTCATACCACATTATAAATATTTCCATTCAGTAGTACTTGGAGTTTGTTTTGTCTCTCTATCAGTTTAACTGCTTCATACCACTTTATGTTTATTTACATTCAGTAGTTCTTGCTTATTTATTTAATTTGTTCAGCTACAGCTGGATATATTTCTAAAGCGGCTAATGGACAGTTTTATCTTGAGATAAGTTTTAGTCACTGATCCTGAAACAGGCAGTCAGCTATGAGTCACTGTCCGTTTCAGCTCTTGCACTGAGGCCAGTATCTATGTATCAGGGTAGGCTTGTAGACATAAGTATTGATTACATGATGTAAAAGAGAGGCAGTGATTGCACTGTCTGACATGGACAGACATGGATTAGAAACACACGACCAGACGAAGTAGAAATAGGTCAAGTATGACAGGACGTTGATAGTTTCAGAAGGCAAAGAAATAGTATCTGAGAGCTGCATCAAGGCAACATCAAGAAAAAATAACTGAGAGCTGCATCAAGGCAACATCAAGAAATAGTATCTGAGAGCTGCATCAAGGCAATATCAAGAAATAGTATCTGAGAGCTGCATCAAGTCAACATCAAGAAATAGTATCTGAGAGCTACATCAAGACAACATCAAGAAATAGTATCTGAGAGCTGCATCAAGACAACATCAAGAAATAGTATCTGAGAGCTGCATCAAGGCAACATCAAGAAATAGTATCTGAGAGCTGCATCAAGTCAACATCAAGAAATAGTATCTGAGAGCTGCATCAAGACAACATCAAGAAATAGTATCTGAGAGCTGCATCAAGGCAACATCAAGAAATAGTATCTGAGAGCTGCATCAAGGCAACATCAAGAAATAGTATCTGAGAGCTGCATCAAGACAACATCAAGAAATAGTATCTGAGAGCTGCATCAAGGCAACATCAAGAAACAGGGGTTAGAAGGGGGACATTAGCAGACACAGAACGGGTCCAGTGGAAAATAGTTAGGTCCCATTATGAACATTTGAGAGAAGCAGTAAAAGAGAGAAAAACAAAATAAATGGTAAGAACATGCAAATAACTTTAAAAGGAGAAGAAATGTGGAACAATGAATAGAAAGGAAACAAGCACAAGACTAATTCAACACCAGCACCACTTGACATAACAGCTTTAAATCAAAAAGAAGTTAAAGTTACTTATACACTGCAAGTAATTAACAAATATTAAAAGCTGATAGAAGAAGGGAAATTTAGCAGAACGAAAGAGAAAATCCATATGAAAAAAAATACAACAAAAGAGTAATGCAAAAAAGAAAAAAACGTGCAATAATCGTGCGAAATCTTACCCCCAAAAAATGAAAAAAAAGTAGGTTAAATAATGGATGACTGACCCTATCCTGTAAAATTTGGAAGATGGATAATGAAATAAAGCAAC
This sequence comes from Megaustenia siamemsis, assembly GCA_032433765.1. NCBI lineage: Eukaryota > Metazoa > Mollusca > Gastropoda > Stylommatophora > Ariophantidae > Megaustenia > Megaustenia siamemsis. The sequence continues at coordinate 15,666,911 of JAVIAB010000041.1, forward strand.
ATGAGCAAATGTTTCCGTATACAGATCTTGGCATAAGACAAAACAATACAAATTGAAGACTGAACAAACTCTGATGTGTTAAAAGTCAGTCACCACTGTATATAACATCTTATCAGTAGTAGGAAACTCTTTGTACAGAGCTTCACAGCAGGAGGCAATCTGATCATCAGAAAAATTTCCCCCCGTCGAGCAAGTGTTTCAGCCCTTTAGATTATTGACACTCTAGCGGAGGTGGGCCCGTCTGGGTCATGACCCCCAGGCGTCGACCTCCTGCTGCCTTGCCTCTAAGGCTTACACAGTATGTTCGGCAACAATAATTACCCGTAATACTCAAAACAATCGAAAATAGTTAACTTACCTGTCTTGTTGCAATCTATACTGGGAGCAAACAGCAATAATAAAATATAACAAAGAGTTCTCTACACCCATTGATATAAAAAGAGGAGTAAGACAAGGATGCATCCTATCACCAAGCTTGTTCAATCTATACACTGAGCAAATCTTTAAAAACATCATAGAGATGCCAGGCCTACAAATTAATGGAAAGATAATCAATAACCTAAGATATGCTGACGATACTGTACTAATAGCAGAAAATCCTAAAGACCTACAACAATTACTTAATGAAATAAACACGACAAGCAAAAAATATGGACTAGATATGAATATCAAAAAGACTAAAACTATGATCATAAACAAAGAAAATACTCAAAACCCACAAGTGGATATCAAAATTGAAGGAATAGACCTTGAGACAGTTCAGAACTATAACTACCTTGGACATACTATAACCAGTGATGGAAAATGTACAACTGAAATAAACAAAAGAATAGGAATGGCAAAAAGTAATTTTAATGTCATGAAGGACATACTAACATCAAAACAAATAACACCAGAGCTAAAACTAAGAATAGCAAAATGTTACATCTTCTCAATATTCCTATATGGTTCTGAAACATGGACATTAGACAAGAAAACAGAACAGAGAATTGAAGCCTTTGAAATGTGGATATATAGAAGAATAGGTAGAATTGGATGGAAAGAAAAGAAAACAAATGACAAAGTCTTAAAACAACTAAAAATAAAAAGAGAACTTCTGAACACAATTAGAACAAGACAAATGCGATTCTTAGGCCATGTTAAAAGACACAACAGCCTACTGAAAGTGATCCTGGAGGGGAAAATACAAGGTAAAAGAGGCAGAGGCAGACCAAGATTAACATGGACGAGTAACATCAAAAGATGGACAAATCAACCGATGACAACCTGCACCATCAAAGCAAGAGATAGAGCAAAATGGCGCTCCATGGTAGCCAACCTTCGTTGCGGAGACGGCACTCAATGATGATGACCTGTCTTGTGTTATCCAAGCAAGTTGCTGCGCTTTCCAGTCGATATAACTTGGTTACTATTGACAACGCAATTGTATAGACCAGTCAGTGTCTGACTTTCGTGGGAATTCAGAAGTCGTGGATGAAGTTTAACGCCGAGTTGTCTGGCCTTCCTGTTGTTGAGGACTTGTGTTTGAACTGCCGTCTCCATAAACGCCCACTTAAAGCACGCCTCCGGTCGTTTACGTAACATCTTATCGCTTCGTCTCGGGTCGTCCCGAGTACATTCAAGGCAGAGTGATCAAATCACAACACAACGAGCCCTCAATAAACGTTGCGTGAACACCAGAACGAAGGGTCGACCACGAAAAAGATGTTTCGATGGAATATTAGAAGCATTAGGAAACATAACAGCAACAGAAGCGAACAGAAGAGCAAACTTATATCTCCCCTCGACGTTGAAAGTTAAATGAGGAAGGAAAGAGGAAGAAGAAATATTTAGCAATTATCTACCTTTACAATAAATGTTAAATTCTGCGATTATCTCCCCTTACCGGGTCTACACATGTCCATCCGTTTTTTAAGGGTGTCCCAAAGATTTGTGTGTTTGTGAGGATGAGGGGGGGGGGGGGGGGTCTGAGTTATCACTCATGCATCGTTCCGAATGAATTTCGCATAATACACTAATCATGTATAAAAATATTAATAAAAATGTATAAACATTGTGTAAAAACTGAGTTAAAGCCGTGTCACTTAGCTGAACTATTTGTACAGTGTGCTATTGCAAAGTGGGCTATGGGAAATGTGAGAGAAGGCCATCCCACGTGAAATTACGAAAATCTGGCGTGGGTGGCCGATAAAGGGAGATAAGATGATAAAGAAGACAAGGCAAGATGCCGTAATTTGGTGTGAGGATCTCTTCCGGTTATATGTACTGCAGATACATGAACAACTGTCTTGGTCTGACATTTCGAGATTGATTGACCATGTTGATTATCATAAACCCGGTAGCATGGGAAGATATAGCTGCAGACCGCAGTCTTTGGAAAATAACTCTAAAGCTCCAACTCAAACAAGAAGCAGGCATATCCATAAAAAACAGAATACACGGCAAAAGATAAGAACAGAAAAAAGACATTTCTAAGGACGCTACAATATCCATAGTCAACTATGACTGACCGAGACTACCACTGATCATCATAACTCCTTGATCTGCACACTTCCTCTATTTGTACCACCTCTGTCACCTTTCTAGACATGACAGTTGGGCGTACATGCTCTTCTCACCCCTGACTTATATAAACCTGCGAACTCCCACAGTTATCTCCGCTAAAATTCTTCCCATTCAACACCCAGCAGAAACGTTCTTCATTTCTCTCAGCCACTGCGACTTCTCTGCCTCTGCTAGAAAGATGATTTCTTCCATCAGACCTACTTGACTTCTTTTTTTGCCGACGTCTCTATCCCGGATCAGTTCTTCTACCTGCTCTCCAGAGGGGTCTCAGCATCACCCATCAGGCTGCGCATTTCTAGTCGTCCCTCTTTTGACTGGATAGTACTTGCCCTCGCCCACCACCTCCACAAATATACAGTATTCAGAATTATTCCCCCACCACCTCCACAAATATACAGTATTCAGAATTATTCCCCCACCACCTCCACAAATATACAGTATTCAGAATTATTCCCCCACTACCTCCACCAATATACAGTATTCAGAATTATTCCCCCACCACCTCCACCAATATACAGTAGTCAGAATTATTCCCCCACCACCTCCACCAATATACAGTAGTCAGAATTATTCCCCCACCACCTCCACCAATATACAGCAGTCAGAATCATTCACCCACCACCTCCACCAATATACAGTAGTCAGAATTATTCCCCCACCACCTCCACCAATATACAGTAGTCAGAATTATTCCCCCACCACCTCCACCAATATACAGCAGTCAGAATCATTCACCCACCACCTCCACCAATATACAGTAGTCAGAATTATTCACCCACCACCTCCACCAATATACAGCAGTCAGAATTATTCCCCCACCACCTCCACCAATATACAATAGTCAGAATTATTCACCACTTGCTCCTTATCTTCAGTTCCAACCCTGCCACCCATTTTCTTTCCCCTGACCCCTCTGGTTTCCTTCAAGTCCAACCTGCGCAACATGCTTCTCAAGAGCCGCCTTCCTTCCCCTGTCCACCACTGTGGCACTATCCGGTGCAATCGCAATCAATGTGAAACGTATAACTACATTCTCCGGACGCTTACTGTTCCCTTCGCTAATGGTCCTTTCGAGATCATGAAGGGTTTACACTTATCGCGAAACATCGTATGTAAGGCAACCTACATAGTGAAACAGCCGCCGCATTCGAGCAAGATAATGTGAACACCTCTACAATATTTCTTCTGATGCAGGTACCCCTGTAGTGACCCACTTTAACTCTCAGGATCGTGAGATTAAGGCCGTTGTCACCTCTCTAGTGTCATGTTCTTCAGACAGTCGCAGCCGGTCATTTTAGTAAATCGTCGTATTGCCCTCGAGGGTTGTCTCACCCCAAGGGGTATCAATATATCCCTTTCTCACGGGTAATCAGTTACTTTTCTGTCTCCTTTTGCCTCTTCCCTAAGCCCCCTTCTCGTTTGTTTTCTCCTTCCCCCTATTCTACTTCCTTAGCGTCTTCTTCATCCTGACGCGATTCTCCCATATAGTGCTCTGGTAGTACACATTCCCACCGTACATATTGCGTATGTAGTGGTGCACCTATCTATTCCTTTGTCAATGTGCACAATCTCTTATACATAGTACTCACTTACATGACTTGTGTTCTTTATACGCAATAGCCGCGTAACCCTACAATTCAGACACATTCACTTATTTCAGTCTGAAGTCTTCTGTTGCTACTATGCACCACACTTTTACGAGTATATCCGATCTGATGTTTTCTTCTTCTGCTTCTTCTTTCCTTCCTTATTTGCCTTTCAGTGTCGAGGGAAGATATAATTTGCGATCTTTTGTTCTTCTGTTCGCTTCTGCTGTTGTTATGTTTCAATATGCTACTAATATTCCATCGATCCATCTTTTTCGCAGTCGGCCATTGGGTCTGGTGTTCTCGCAACTTTTATAGAGGGCTCGTTGTCTTGTGATTTGATCACTCTGCCTTGTCACGTGGCCAAACAATTTTATCCGTTGTTTCTTTATATATGCTATATCGGTGGCTATTCCTAGTTTATTTTTTCAGTTCTTCATTCCTGATCTTGTCTCTCAGACTATTTCATTTAATTCGTCTAACACATTTCATCTCCCTAGAGATTATTGTTCTTATTGTTCTTGAAACCATTTTATATTTTTATTCTCCATATGCTACGATCTGAAGCCAGATTTTCCAGTTTCTTTCATTGATCACGAATTCCCTCAAGGAAGCCCAGTAAACATCGTTATATCTCAGCACTGGTCTGCCCTTTGGTCTCGTGCCGTCCTTAAGTTCGCAATACACTCAACATATAATCGAAAAATCATAAGACTCATCTTTAGTAGCCTATGTTAAGCATACGCAAGGATAGAACATATGTTATTATATGGTAATATTGAGACATACGTTTTGAATTAAAGTATGACTACAATGTACGGTACTTACACTTTCTAGAAGTAATGTTTTCAACAGGGATTGTAATAACTGTAGTAATAATATGAGATGTAGTTGTTGTATCTGAAGCCTGGTTATAATTGCAGTAATACTACCATTTTAATATTAACAATACACGTAATAAAACGGTGTATGTCTGCAGTATAGGTAACTATTTAAAATGAAATGTCCCACCGTTGTTAAACATTCTTTGCACTCTAACAGGGCGCCTGAGAATGTTCACTTTCAAGTATACGAAAGACAATAGTTCCGCTTCACCTGTTGATATTAACGCCATCACTGTACCTCTTAGTGACAATATATTGGAAGTCCACTTACACATGAACGAGAAAATTAATCAGCTTATTATATTCGGCTTGGGTGTCATGTCGCTATGCTCAGTATACATTAGTGGAGGTAAGTGTCGCTATTACGCAGCCACATTCGATAATCTAAAGATATCAACTTTGCTTTAATTTTAGAAAGTGTGTAACATTTATAGGCGAAGATGCTACTAACTGAGACAAATTGTTACATTTTAATTAAATGTTTGAAAAGGTTACATTTCTGACAACACATTTCAATAACAATTTTTCTGTTAACGAAATTTGTATGTTAATATTTACCAAATACAACAAGCTTGTAAGATGAAATGTTAAAAAAAAAAATGTGAAACAGTCTAGTCTTCTGAAATAAAAGTTATCTTACTTCAGTTGTCTTTTCTAGGTCCAAACGTAATTACAAGTTAAACTGTAACTTCTAATCCACATTACTGTATGATAGAAGCTAGTTATACATATTGTACTTATAACATGTGCAAGAAAATTGATACTGATTGTTAATGATTAAAACATGTGATTAATAATCTCCTCACTGAGTTTGTCCTCAACCGCAACACCTTTGAATTCAATGGAGGCTTCTATGTCCTAGTCTGTGGTGTAGCCATAGGAACCAAGATGTGTCCTAGCTATACCTGGTAATTCTTGGGTTACCTTGAACACCAAATACTCAGTTCATGTCATGATTCATTTCCAATCAAATACCTCAGGTATATTGATGACTGCTTCGGATTAACCGATCTACCCGAGGACGACATCTCCAAATTAATTGACTAAATCGAGAGCTATCACAAAAACATTACGGTCACATCTAGAATCACCATTTCCTCTGTTACATTTTTGGACGTTATCGTTTTCTTCGTCACTTCTGGCCTCCGCACGTCCGTTTTCTATAAACCAACAGACGCCTATTGTTACTTTCTCTAAACTTCATCACATTCACTTTCGTGTCGTGATTCTATTCCTTTTTTTAACGATTATTGTGTCTTTGTCGTATCTGCCAGGATGACAAGGATTTCCTCTAACAGGCTCACCTTATTTTTGTCTTCTTTAGCCGTCAGCTTTATAAAGATTCACTCCTCCAATCTGCTTTCAATCGAGTCCTACGTATCCCTCGATCTGAAGCACTCACTCCATCCAACCAACCTCCCTCCCCTCTCTTAGGGAACTATACTCATCCTCACCTATTATCCGCACAACTTAGTTGCTGTGTTAATACTTCACCGTTAGCGTTACATTTCCCACTCTGATCCCACCAGTCGTCTACTTCTCCGTGATTCCCCTATGGTCGCCTTCAAAAGCCACACACATTTGAGAGACATTCTGGTCAGGAGCCGTCTGCCTCGCTCCGACCATAAACACTTGAGTACGGTCCCCTGTTGACGTAACTGTATTACCTGTGCTTAAAACCTCCGCACTGACTCGGCCTTATTCCCTAACGGACGGTTTAAGATGAAAGATGATTTCACATGTGTGCCCCGCAATATCATTTCTGCCACCATATACCATCAATGCCACATGACGACGTATATTGCGGAATCCTGGAGACGTTTAGCGGAAAGATTTTGTGAACACCTTCTGGATGTTCAACAGAATACTGGCATTCCATTTCAATTCCTCAGACAGCAAGGGCAAAAAAAGTAATGTGACCCCGTCACTCCAAGTGGCGTATAGGGAATATAATGTTAGAGACCATAACTTTTACAGACCTTCAGCACATGATTTTTGGGGTAATGTGGTCGGTATTACGCCCGTGCAACAAGGGCAAAGCGATACCTGTATCGGTGGTATTGTCCTTAGCCATTCCGGCGACCGCAGCACGTTCCCCTTGGAGAATCACCTTATAGTCCATTTGGACGAGGCACAAACCACGAGACACTCATACACATAATTTCCCTGCAGCTGCACATTTCATTTTGTACTTTCTTCTCTTTCTCTTATGTATGAGCACATCAGTGTATGCATAAGCTATTGAGAGCTCTCCTCTACTAGACCACACTGCGACCTCATCACAGCAGCTACAGCACACGCCAAAAGACATAAGTTAAGCGGTATCGAAAGTGAACGCAGCTGAACTGTTCTTTGTCATACGATGTCATTAGTCATCGTAAGCAATCGGTATATCGAAACACGATCCGGATGAAAAGCTCACGGTGTGCATAGAGAGCTAAACTCACTAGCTCCGGCAGCAAGTCAAACGTATAATTTGAGGAAACTGGAACAAAGAACACTTTTCAGAGTGAGCCTCAATTGTTCCTGCTTCATATCCACCATATTGACCAGACCTTTTGAGCAGAAACGTCGTTCAAATTTCCGTTGATTCTATTCACAGTATATTTAGCCAGTCAATTACTACTTTTTTATTTTTCAAATATATCTATCGTTGTCTAATTTCTCTGTAGTAGCCGTTGTACCATAGGCTAAAGCGACACACTGTGGTCATGCTATAGTAGGTTAATTATATTTCTAATTTGCAATCAAATCAGTTTATGGTGTTTACAACTGCAGTTATAATAAATTCTACATAGAAGTAAAATCCCCACTTTACGATTATCTATGACTTTCGGATATATATCTGTTGTACATCTCTTTTTTGAGATGTCTTCCCTTTTAATAATTGAACTACGTCTACTATGTCTATTTTGAGTTATAAATAGTTACATTCCGTATCCGTTATATGTCTCTATCATATGTTAACACTTCTGCTATATGACATGCTTACTGTAGATGTATCTCGTCAAGGCGTATCTAAGGTGTCTGTTCTGCTTTCTTCTGTGTGGAAGCTTAAATAGTCTGCTCTTCTGTCCCATGATTCAACTTTTAATTAGCTTCGGTGTTTTTATCTTCGTATTTCCGCCCTGATCTGCTAGCCTCTCAGAGATTCTATGTTTCCGGTATTATTTGTGTATTTAATCAGTCGATATATAGCTACTGAGAATAGACTACTATGATCTCTTCCTATAAACAATCTATTTATTGCCTCTTTGAAGATATGCACTTTTGTGTGTGTCCTTAACTTTATGTATCTGTAGTTGACCATGTTGAAGGTCAACGAGACACATTCGGTCACTTTTCTCAACCACCAGGTTTAAGTTTACTCTTGAGGGTCACTGACAAGAACTTTTAGAAGTTTTGACTTGCTGCTTATTCTGTTTCATACTTCTATCTGCACATTCTATTTACATATTCTCTTCACCTCCTATATCTATGTATTATTCTGATACAATCCATCTTACTCCACTTCCTTATTGAACGATTTAATCACCCGCCATGCATTCTATTGTTGTGTTGTTGTTTTTTCCGTTACCATCAAATAGTTATGTTATATATTCTTGCTATTTTTTTTGGCCAGTATATTTATAGCCTGTAAGCATGTTTCTTTATCTTTGTTAACAATACACAATATGTGATCTTTCTTTTTTACTTGTATTAATCATTCTCTTTATTGTTGTGCGCATTTGACATCAATAATATATTATTTGTCTTCATGTTTTCTATTTACATAATCTTTCATTAAAGCAATATTCTTTTGACAGGATGCATATCCCCACAGTTCTTTATCATTTCTAGTATAACGACCTGTATTTTGACATTTTTTACTTCCTCTATTAAGATGGTTTCACTTATTCCTGTTTGTTATTGTGATTATCGTGTTTATGCCTTATGTTGTTGATTGTGGACAACACTTGCATACTGGTATATTTAGGGGCTGGAGACAAATAATAATAAATGAATATTATTAAATCGGTAGCCGAGTTGGGAAAACCACCCGAGTGGACTACCAACGTTCGGACAACGCGTGTTCGATTCCCGATGGGAGCAGTGTGAGTTGTACTCATGTACAGTGGGAGCAGACTGTACGCTGTTATTGCCTCTCGTATCATTGTTACTCTTATTGTTTCTCTATGTGAAAGATCAACAATAACAAGACGATTAGAAGCCACAAGCATGGGATTTATCAGAAGAATATTGAGAGTCCCATGGACAGCTAACAAGGCCAGTACTAAAAGAGAGTCCCTCTTAATGAGTTATTAGAAAGAAACAATTAATATTCTTTGTGCATATCATAAGAAGTGGAAAGTTGAAATATTTGGTTACAACTGACAAGTTACAGGAAAAACGAGATCGCGGACAAAAAAAAAAGAGAGAGAAAATACTAGACAAGTTGGTGTCATGGCATGGTGAACAGTCAACATCGTGATTGATACAATGCATGAAGACAAATAATTGTAGGAAGACATGATTAAAAGATGGATTGATATTATATTTGTAACGCTAAAAAATATAACAGCAAGAGAGGGCAGCAGGAAACAATGTAAAGAAAGCAAACGATATCTCCCTCAACGCTGGAAGGCAAATAGGAAATTAAAGAAGAAGAAGGAAAATAACAAGACAGTTTTCTCTTTTCTGGATTGTATTGTGATTATCTTGTTATTGTTCCTCATTACATGATCAACATATGTCCACCAGTTATTCGTGATTATAGAGGAGATGTTCATCCATTACTAAGTCTTGATTAATCTTCGCCAGTTCTATCAAAATCAACTAATATGTTTCAGTAAAGATAGATAATTTATGATTTTGTTTGCTCTGTACGTTATATCTAATTACTGATTAAATTAAAGCAGTTTTATATAGTGGACGTTTCCGTTATGCAATCTTCTGTATGCTCTTGTTTTATTTATTTCTCAATTGGAACACAAAAGGTTTATTCATCATCATCATCATCGAGTGCCTTCTCCGCAACGAAGGTTGGCTACCATGGATCGCCATTCTACTCTGTTTCTTACTTTGATGGTGCAGGCTGTCATAGATTGACTTGTCCATCTGTTGATGTTACTCGTCCATGTTAGTCTTGGCCTGCCTCTGCCTCTTTTATCTAGTATTTTTCTTTCCAATATTACTTTTAGTAGGCTGTTGTATCTTTTTACATGCCCCAAAAATTGCATTTGCCTTGTCTTAATTGTATTTAGCAGTTCTCTTTTTATTTTCAGTTGTTTTAAAACTTCATCGTTTGTTTTCTTTTCTTTCCATCCAATTCTACCTATTATTCTATAAATCCACATTTCAAAGACTTCAATTTTCTGTTCTGTTTTCTTGTCTAATGTCCATGTTTCTGCACCATACAGGAATATTGAGAAGATGTAACATTTTGCTATTCTTAGTTTCAGCCCTGCTGATATTTGTTTTGTTGTTAGTATATTTTTCATGGCATTAAAATTACTTTTTGCCATACCTATTCTTTTGTTTATTTCAGTTTTACATTTTCCATCATTGGTTATAGTATGTCCCAGGTAGTTGTAACTCTGGACTGTCTCCAGATGTGTTCCCTCAACTGTGATATTTAATTGTAGGTCTTGAGAATTTTCGTTGTTTATGATCATAGTTTTAGTCTTTTTGATATTCATTTCTAGTCCATATTTTTTGCTTGTTGTGTTTATCACATTAAGCAATAGTTGTAGGTCTTTATGATATTCTGCTAGGAGAACAGTATCATCAGCATATCTTAGGTTATTGATTATCTTTCCATTATTGTTTAGGCCTGGTATCTCTGAGATGTTTTTAAAGATTTGCTCAGTGTATAGATTGAACAAGCTTGGTGATAGGATGCATCCTTGTCTTACTCCTCTTTTTATGTCCATGGGTGTAGAGTTATCCTTGTTATATCTTATTATTGCTGTTTGCTCCCGGTACAAATTACATATTGTTAGCATTTCCCTCCATGACTTTCCTTGGAGTGTTACGTGATAAGGCTCCAATCTCTTTCACCGTGGTCTGCCATATTCGTCTTTAAAAAATGAACTAATTATAAATTTAATTTAATAACTTTTCCACGTATGTAGTTTCTTTTAACAATCTCAGAATTGGTGTTCTACACTTCTAATTTGTATTCTTAACAAAACTATGTTAGTTTTTAATTGTTCTGGGCTGTAATTTTGTACCATGTTCTTAAATTCTTTTTTTTCCTTACCATTGACCCCATTCCACCTATTACAAATGTAATGTCAATTAATATAAGGTGTAACAAAGCATGCCAGGTTATAGGCCAAGTATCAACACTATTGAAAAACAAAACAATAACTATTGAAGCACAATGGGCAATATACAAATCAATTTTTCTACCAACTCTGTGCTATCAGTGCCAGATTTAGACGCTGGACTCTAGAACAATAAGAAAGATAACGACCACCGAAATTAAATGTGTCAGAAGAAGGACAGGAAACAGCTTACGGGACAGGGTAAGAAACACTGACCTGAGGAAGAAACTCGAAATTGAACTAGCCATCGAATACATAAAGAAACAACAGATAAATTGGTTCGGCCACATAACAAGACTAAAAGAACTAACAATGACTCAAAGAGCCATAAACAATCGCTACGAAAACGCCAGATTAAGAGGAAGACTCAGAAGGAGATGGATAAAGGGAATACTAGAGTCACTAGGAGGGATAACATCAGAAGATGCAAACAGAAGAGCAAAGAATCGCAGATTGTATCTCCCCTCGACGTCAACGGCAGCAGAGGAAGGATAGAAGAAAAAAGAATGTCAATTAATGTAATGTTTCACCGTTTTGCTTAATTCATTATAATCATCCCGTATTTGGTTGTCTGTTTAGGCTTGAGTGGTACGTACGTCTGTTCTATGTTGAAATGTGTTGCTTTAATTTTGATTAGTATAAGTGTCATCGACTGAAAGATCATTTTTTTTCAAAAACTGAGAGTGAGAGAAAGAGAGAGAGGGAGTAAACAAGCACTCGTTAATGAGGGGCAGGAATAAGCCACAAACAGAATAACAAAAGTTGTAACTGTACACAACTTGTACTGACTTTGGGAATTGTCAGCGGAGCGGAGAGAGAAATGTACTACATACAGTGATGATACTACTTGAAACCATACAACCAATACATCTGTGCTGTCGTATATCTATTATTCCAAATAAAACTGTGCGGAAAAAAAGCAAAAAAGGAAAAGAATCAAGATAGTAACAATAAAGTCACTGAAAGTACATCTGTCATATGCTTAGAATGGGCAAAACAGACACCCGCGCTAAGTCCTCATGTGGTTACCAAGTGGTAAAAGAAAACAAGGAAACACAAAAAAATACTCTCAGAAGAACAATTAATGGAAAGCGGCTGATTATTGGCATAAGAACAAATAATACCTCCAAGACCTAGGAGTGAATCGTCAGATAGAGAAAGTATTGATTTTCTCAATGTGTCTTAGCAAATATACCCATCTAGTGGATACTGTGTCTAGGCCACGGTCTCTGCGCTCAATACTGGCCACCCATTGTATTTTGACTGTATCGAAACACTGTATCTTTCAAGACAAGTAACCATTTGTGAACGACTGAGGGATCATCTCGTCTTGAGCCACTGTACTTTCTCTATGGGCTTTAGTAAAATCACAACAGTGAAAACACAACAATTTTCTCACGATCCATTTCAACCACTGAGAGTGCATACATGATTATTACAGTGGAGTCTCTCACTTCGAACGGTACTAACGTCATAAGTTCCAGAGTTAGTGCAGACTTAAATTTGAGTTTTGCTTCTGAGTTTTAACGATGCTTCTATGTTCGAACTGCGAGTCTGCGGTGAACAATCAACATGTCACATGTAAATCTGTATCAGTTGCGCTCCCAAATCATCTCTGACGTCATGCTCCTGTATTGTCTGTGCTTTTTTCGTTCAAGTTGTGGCATGTTCGAGGACAAAAATGGAGCCCAGATAAACATGTCCAGTGTTGATATTAAAGAACTGTACTCTAATTGATTAGAGAGGAGGCCATTGTTGAAGAGCTAAACCCCAACACATCAGTGATGAATAGGTGGACTGACTTGTTCAGTGACAATGTCGTTGTCTACTTTTAGAACACCCAGAAAAATAACAAAAACTAGACTGCTTTGGTAAATAGATGGATTGACTTGTTCAGTGACAATGTCGTTGTCTACTTTTAGAACACCCAGAAAAATAACAAAAACTAGACTGCTTTGGTAAATAGATGGATTGACTTGTTCAGTGACAATGTCGTTGTCTACTTTTAGAACACCCAGAAAAATAACCAAAACTAGACTGCTTTGGTAAATAGATGGATTGACTTGTTCAGTGACAATGTCGTTGTCTACTTTTAGAGCACCCAGAAAAATAACCAAAACTAGACTGCTTTGGTAAATAGATGGATTGACTTGTTCAGTGACAATGTCGTTGTCTACTTTTAGAACACCCAGAAAAATAACAAAAACTAGACTGCTTTGGTAAATAGATGGATTGACTTGTTCAGTGACAATGTCGTTGTCTACTTTTAGAACACCCAGAAAAATAACCAAAACTAGACTGCTTTGGTAAATAGATGGATTGACTTGTTCAGTGACAATGTTGTTGTCTACTTTTAGAGCACCCAGAAAAATAACCAAAACTAGACTGCTTTGGTAAATAGATGGATTGACTTGTTCAGTGACAATGTCGTTGTCTACTTTTAGAACACCCAGAAAAATAACAAAAACTAGACTGCTTTGGTAAATAGATGGATTGACTTGTTCAGTGACAATGTCGTTGTCTACTTTTAGAGCACCCAGAAAAATAACCAAAATCAGACTGCTTTGGGAAGTTTCTTTTTTTTGGAAAGGAGGAAGGTGAACCAGAATCCTTTACCGGGAGTGCTAAGAGACAAAAGAGAGAGAACACCAGAAGAACTGTTATTTCGCGTGTTTGAGGAAGGGAAGACCCCTTCTAAATTGCAAACTTCTCTTTCTCTTCACCGTCCATACTTGACATCATCTTTTCTCACTAAGTTGAAGTCAATGTAATTTTCATTCTATTATAACGTATTTATTTTTTTTTTTTAATTTATTATTTTTGCCATTGGAGGGTATTATTTGTATACATATATATGTGTGTGTTTGCTGTTTATGTTTATTGAAATGGGAATACTTCACTTTCTGTAATTTATAATGGAAAAGAAATGTAAATAATTGCAGATGAGTTCAAGTCTTGTTATTACAGCTCAAGTCTTGTTATTATAGCTCAAGCCTTGTTATTATAGTTCAAGTCTTGTTATTATAGTTCAAGTCTTGTTATTATAGCTCAAGCCTTGTTATTATAGTTCAAGTCTTGTTATTATAGTTCAAGTCTTGTTATTATAGTTCAAGTCTTGTTATTATAGTTCAAGTCTTGTTATTATAGTTCAAGTCTTGTTATTATAGCTCAAGTCTTGTTATTATAGTTCAAGTCTTGTTATTATAGTTCAAGTCTTGTTATTATAGTTCAAGTCTTGTTATTATAGTTCAAGTCTTGTTATTATAGTTCAAGTCTTGTTATTATAGTTCAAGTCTTGTTATTATAGCTCAAGTCTTGTTATTATAGCTCAAGTCTTGTTATTATAGCTCAAGTTTTGTTATTATAGTTCAAGTCTGGTTATTATAGTTCAAGTCTTGTTATTATAGCTCAAGTCTTGTTATTATAGCTCAAGTCTTGTTATTATAGCTCAAGTCTTGTTATTATAGTTCAAGTCTTGTTATTATTGTTCAAGTCTTGTTATTATAGTTCAAGTCTTGTTATTATAGCTCAAGTCTTGTTATTATAGCTCAAGTCTTGTTATTATAGCTCAAGCCTTGTTATTATAGCTCAAGTCTTGTTATTATAGCTCAAGTCTTACTAATAGATGCAGAATGTCGAATTTTAATCTGCATTTTTAGGTCGAAATGTGGCGCTGAAACAACCTACAAATCAGTCAGTTATTCACTACAATGATACTGCAGTTTATGCATGGGCTGTAGATGGTAACTTTAACAGTGGAAGCTGTACTCACACAAAAGCATATGAACCCAATTCACCCGACCTAAACCTGATCTTCACAACTCCGCGGGCAGTAGATAGAATTGTCCTTTACAACAGACTTGATGGCGATGGTAAGTAATTTTAAAATAAAGCCAACAGAAGCTGTGTCTTAAGTTGCTCGTTCACTCTCCACAAAAGATGTCAGTGGTTCAGTTACGTTTCTTGTGCTCTCTTCTTGGAAATCTAACAACCATCTAACATCCAAAGCAAACTCATTCTACATGAAATTGTGAAAGAAGAAGTGGACAAAGGAAAATAATGGATTGAGGACAAATATTTCTTTCATTGGTCGGAAATGTAGAACAACAAGGTACCTTCACTTCGTTCGGTCATTGACCATCTTTTTAATTGTGCTCCATGTATTGTCCACATTTTATTCCTCCGCCTCTACTGTCTTCGTCACGTTAACCTTGGTTTGTCTCTCTTTCGACTTCTACATTCACTGCGTGCAGTTCTTCTTATTGGTTCTGTCTCTCTATTGATTACATGACCTATACATATCCATCTCCTATATATTCTCAACTGGTGCATCGCTTCTCTGATGCCCCTATCATCATTATCATCATCATCATCATCATCATCATCATCATCATCATCATCATCATCATCATCATCATCATCATCATCATCATCATCATCAAGTACAGTGCCTGATGTCGTATATGTCATGTGTATCTACAACTTTCGAACTCGACAGCTATTTATCATTTTCTTTGTTGACCTTCTGCCAAGCCATTCCTTTAAGCTGCCTGGTATGTTTTTGCCTCCCTCCATCTCTTCGCTTTACTCTATATCTTCGTCCCTCAATTTTCCCAGTTGTTGCAGTATGTTCCAGCTGTTCCCATCTCATTATATAGCCAAAAATGATGATTGCGTCTTCCTAATATTAAAAATTTGCTGTCATTTTGCTTTAGCTTCTTTCAGAGCGCTTCTGTTATCCTCTTAACTATCCAAGGTATTCTCAACATTCCTCTTGTAAAACCACAATCCTACAGCCTCCAGTGATCATCTTGTCTGTTGTCATATTGTCCATGATTCACATTCATATGTTAAGTGTGGATATACATAACATTTAGGAACTATTTTTCTTGTTCCTATTGTCAAAAAAATGGATTGCAAAGTATCTTCCTCATTTTGTTGGAAAGCTGCTTTTACCTGAGCCATTCTGCATGTCACCTTTGTTGTACATCTACCATCTGAGGTTAACAATGTTCCCATATATTTAAATTCATTTTACATGTGTTAACACTGTTCCACTTTTCTTTTTTGTGCACTACGGTAATGACTTTTTCTTTGTTGTTACCTCTATTCATATTACTTCTGTTGTTTTGCTATTAAGGCTGAGTCCTTTATTTTTGCTTTCTTTCACTATAATGTATAACATTTCTTGTAACTCATTTTCACTCTTAGTGATTAAGAATGTATCATCAGCATACCTTAGATTAAGGTGACCATTCGTCCCCGATGTTCGGGGTCAGTCCCCGAAGTGTAGAAGTTGTCCCCGAAAGAAATTTGTCCCCGATTTTGTCCTCGATTTTAGTGAATAAATATATGTTCATACACTGAATTGTCCCTCTTTTAAAATAATCGCTTGGACTCAGGACGTTACAGAGTTGTGTTTCTTTATCCCAGACTGAGCGGCATTAGCAGGAAGATAAAAGAGAAGACTTGGACGCGTTGTTTCGAAGATAGCTCTTTGAACTCTTGAAGCGCGGTGCTACGTCACTTCTATTCCAGCCACTGACTTCTATTGGGATGGGTTTAATTTTTAAAAAAAAGCAGACACTCTCTCTCCCTCCCCCCACCCCTGCCTTCCCGGACATCTCCCGCCAAAGTATCTTTCCCGGCCAATTTTCAAATCAGTCCGAGTGTAATGACAGTACAGTGCAGTCGTGTTTTCTATTTGTGATTAGTGGACGTCTGTTGCATGAAAACAATGCTTTCCAAAAAACGTATGTGTCATTTTAGTGATTCGCTGAAAGCTGAATTTCTATTTATTATACAAGCAACTTTAGAGGATGGAACGCAAGTGAAATGTGATATATGTAGTTCAAATTTTTCTATAGCAAGTGGTGGAAGGACATCAATAACTGATCATCTACAGGCAAAAAAGCATAAGGATGCGCTGCTTTGTCAGTCTCAGTCTGGGTGTATGACAAATTATTTTTGTAAAACAGAACCCTCAAAAGATGAATACACTCTAGCTATTCATGAAGGAACCTTCGCATATCATACTGTACTTCATAATCATAGTTTCCACAGTATGGATTGTACAACAATTCTACAAAAAAAATTTTCCACGAAACAATTTTCCTGTGCAAGAACAAAGTGTGAATCCACAATTACCAATGTTTTTGTTCCTTGGGCTATTGATAAATTTTAAAAAATGACCTCAAATATGTCAGCTCCGTAACATTGTCTTACGATACATCTAATCATAAACATGTTAAGCTACTTCCTATTTTAGTTCGTTATTTTCAGGCTTATGAGCTGCAAACTCCAGTAAAGACCAAACTGATTGCTTTCATAGATATCACAGGAGAAACGTCCATAATATATGAACAATTGTTGAAAACAATTGATAATTTTGACTTAAACAAAAAGATTGTTGGACTCTCAGCAGACAATACAAATACAAACTTTGGAGGCTTGTTGAGGAAAGGGAGAGATAATGTCATAACTAAAATAAAGTTCAAGTTAAACAAACACATAATGGGTCTTGGTTGCAACGCACACATAATTCACAATTGTGCATAGACAGCGTTTGATTCCATGCCTATGGATATGGAAGTGATTGTAACAAAAATATTTGGATACTTTCACATTTACACGGTTCGTGTAGAACGCCTAAAAGACTTATGTAAATTAAATGGACAGGTGATTAAGCAATTATTAGGTTATTCGAATATAGGGTGGTTGTCATTACTTCCAGCCTTGGAAAGAATATTAAAACTGTATCAATCACTGAGATCTTTCTTCTTGTCAGAAAAACACTGTCCTACAATATTGAAACAATTCTTTGAAAACATTGAATCAGAGCTTTGGCTCAACTTTGCTCATTCTCACGCATCACTCTTCCATGAAACAAGGCGATTGAAGGCGACGACAAGAGTGCAACAGAATCAGCACTAGCTGTGAACAATTTCATTATAAAATTAGAAACTCGACGCGATGAAAATGTCATCCCACACATGGTAAAGAGTTTGCTAACTGATTTAGTAGAAAGTGGTGACATCCAAATGGAAAGGTATTTCCAAATAAGTAAAGAATTCTATAATACTGCTGTACATTACTTGCAGTCTTGGAACAAGCACAATGAGGACTTGTCACAACTGAGCTGCCTTCTCTTGTATAATGTGCCTGAAAGGAAACATTTGGATAATGCAGTAGAACAGATATCTTCAAAGTGTCATGAAGTTGTAAACGTCAATCGTGATGAGCTCATGATGAATTTACATATTTTCGAGGCCATCTGTTGCAAAAAGAATGTGAGTGGTTCAGTAACAAGCCCCCATGTAGAAAATGGAATGAAGTACTCAGGCACTTGAAAGAAAATAATATACCACATGCTAATGTGAAGAGAATTCTTGAACTTTTTATGTGCTTACCTGGCAGCAATGCATCCGTAGAAAGACTATTTTCTCAAATGAACTACGTCTGGTTCGAAGAGAAATCACGGATTAATGTGAGCACGGTGCAAGCTATGTTAACAGTAAAAACTAACATTAATTTATCGTGTGAAAGCTTCAGTGAAAAACTTGCTTCAAATCATGAGATCTTGAGAAAGATACACTCAAAAAACAAGTACCACGCCGAGGGAACAACATCTTCTGTAGAAATAAGGTACTGTAAACATTACTTTAATATTGCAATTGGTATCTATATGTTGTTTAATTTTTTTTTATTTTAAGATTTTTTTTATTATTGAGAAACAAAACTAGCTATTATAATTTCATTAAGTGCATGTATCTCATACGTACCGTGAATATTAACAAAAATAAAATTAAACAGCAAATAAACACAGTTATTATGAAATTTAAAGTTATCTTTTTTTGAATCTACAAAATTTCTTGTGCATACACAGTCACACACCCACCCACACATATTATAAATATATATATATATATATATATATATATATATATATATATATATATATACACACACACACACATATATATATATATATATATATCTATACATATATCGTTCGTCCCCGATTTTGTGGAACACTCTCAGAAATATGCAAAAGAATCCTCTGAAATGTAAAAAAATACGACAAATGTCCCCGAAAACAATGGGAAAAAATGGTCACCCTACCTTAGATTATTTATATTATGGTCTCCGATTGTTATTCCATACATGCCCCTTAATGGATGTTAAAATAATCTCACTATAAATATTAAACAAATCTGGTGACATCACACAACCTTCTATACCATCCTGTTTTATTTGCTGAAAAATTTCCAACTGATTTCGAGTTATTATATCCGCTGATTGTTGCAAGTACATGTTCTTTATTATTCTTAGATCTTTGCTGTCTTCGTTTATGCTTTCTAACATTTTTATTATTTCTTGGTGCTTTACATTTTCAAATGTTTTGATATAATCTATAAAACAGGTTTGGATCTGTTTTCACCTCTATGGCTCTTTCTACTAAAGATCTTATGATATAAATGGCATTGTTCGTTCCTTTACCTCCAACAAAACCACACTGTTCATCGCTAATTTCTGGAATGATATTCTTTCGCATTATTCGTATGATGATTCTTAGTAATATCTTAGGCATGTGACTCATAAAGTATATTGTGCGATGATCATAGTATTCGATCGCACCCGATTTCTTTGGTAGGGCTATGAATATTGATTTGAGCATGTCTTCTGGTATATATCCGCTGATGTAGATATCATTAAATATTGTTGTTATTATTTCTATTCCAAAATCACCCATGGCTTCAATCTCTTCTTCATTTATATTATCTGGTCCAGGAGCTTTGCCTGCTTTCATATTGCGCAAGGCATCTTCCACTTCTTCTCTTAGTATTTCTGGTCCTTCTTCATTATCCTTAATATTTACTTCCGTTCGTTCATCATTATAAAGATCCTTAATGTATTCTGTCCATCGTTCCCTTATGTTTTCTTGATCAATCAACATTTCTCCTTTCTTTGATCTTAAACATATAGTTTTTGATTGCGTTTTTCTTCCTGTTAATTCCTCAATGTGTTTGTATATAGCTTTAGCATCTCCTTTTTGTTGCAATTCGATCTCTTTGCATCTCTTTTTTAGCCATGCTTCTTTTGCTTCATTGCATTTTATTACAATTTATTTTTTAATCTCTTATACTCATCTTTGTTTTCTTTATTTCTTCTTCTTGTATCCATTAGCTGCAAAATTTCATCTGCCATCAATTTCCTTCTTGAATATGTCCTCACTGGTGGTATGAACTCTTTTGATGTTTGTTGCATTGACTATTTTAGCATTTCCCACTGTTCATCAATGCTTTGTATCTTCTCTATTGCATTGTGCCGGTTCTGAATTGTGATTTTATATTTGTCTTGCAGCTTCTTGTCTGATTTTAGTAAATCTAAATTTAACTTGATGTTTACTGAGGCTCGTTTTGTTATTTTTAATTTTACTCTAAGCTTTCCCACAACTGGTACATGATCACTATTGCAATCTGCCCCTGGTCTAGTTTTCACACACACCAGACTATTTCTAAATCTATTCCTTAGCATTATATAATCAATTTGAGTACGTGCGTTGTCCCCTGGGCTTTTCCATGTCCACATACGTCTTGGATGTTGCTTAAACCAGGTGTTGACTATCATCAAGTTGTGTGTCCTTGCCCAGTCAATAAGTTTCTCACCTCTTTCATTCCTCTTGCCTAAGCCATAATGACCAACTACTTCCTCAACTCTTTCCTTTCCTACTTTTCCGTTAAAATCGCCTAGAAATATGGTGTTTTCATGTGGTTTGCATTCATGAAGTGCCTCATTTAACTCGTCGTAAAATTAATCAATTGTTTCCGCTAGACTGTCTGCTGTTGGTGCATAAACTTGTAAAAGATTTATGTCTATTGGCTTTCCATTCAATTTCACTAAAAGGACTCTGTCAGATATTGGGTAAAAGCCTTTCACTGTTCTTGGTCTTTCTGCATCCAAGATGATACCTACTCCTCTTTGGTGTTCAGTACCACCAGAATATATATTATTCTATGTTTATCAGAATATATCTCCCCTGATCCCGTGTATCTCATTTCGCAAAGTTCCAGTAATTGTAAATCCATTCTTTTCATTTCTTGTATGCTATTTTCTAGTCTACCCTTCTGCATGAGTGTTCTCACATTCCAAGTACCTATCTTTAGAGTTTGTTTAATCTTTATTTTGCTTACAGTAGCTTGATGACGATCGGGTATCACCTGTAGCACATGATATCCCCTACCGAACGAGAGTTTTCCATGGAAACCCCCCCTTAACGTTGCTGTCGTTGTATATACTGTTGTGGCGATTCATGATTATACAAATAAAATATGACGGTGATTTTCTGTTGCCTTCCGTCGGTTTGTTTACGATTGGCTCCGCTAGCCTTTGACTAAAAAGTCTCACCCACAAGGCAGTGGGGTTGTTTTACTTCGGGGTCCCCTCCCTTAGCCTTTTACTCTCCCGAGCTTACCTGCAAGGCAGCAGGGCAGCCACAGGTTGTACTGTTTACCGCTTACAGTAGCAGGTAAAATTACCCGACCTGACCGAAACTATCTTTCCCGGCCAATTTTCAAATCAGTCCGAGTGTAATGACAGTACAGTGCAGTCGTGTTTTCTATTTGTGATTAGTGGACGTCTGTTGCATGAAAACAATGCTTTCCAAAAAACGTATGTGTCATTTTAGTGATTCGATGAAAGTTGAATTTCTATTTATTATACAAGCAATTTTAGAGGATGGAACGCAAGTGAAATGTGATATATGTAGTTCCAATTTTTCTATAGCAATTGGTGGAAGGACATCAATAACTTATCATCTACAGGCAAAAAATCATAAGGATGCGCAGCTTTGTAAGTCTCAGTCTGGGTGTATGACAAATTATTTTTGTAAAACAGAACCCTCAAAAGATGAATACACTCTAGCTATTCATGAAGGAACCTTCGCATATCATACAGTACTTCATAATCATAGTTTCCGCAGTATGGATTGTACAGCAATTCTACAAAAGAAATTTTCGACGAAACAATGTTCCTGTGCAAGAACAAAGTGTGAATCCATAATTACCAATGTTTTTGTTCCTTGGGCTATTGATAAATTACAAAAATGACCTCAAAAATGTCAGCTCCGTAACATTGTCTTGCGATACATCTAATCATAAACACGTTAAGCTACTTCCTATTTTAGTTCGTTATTTTCAGGCTTATGAGCTGCAAACTCCAGTAAAGACCAAACTGATTGCTTTCATAGATATCCCAGGAGAAACGTCCAACATAATATCTGAGCAATTGTTGAAAGCAATTGATAATTTTGACTTAAACAAAAAGATTGTTGGACTCTCAGCAGACAATACAAATACAAACTTTGGAGGCTTGTTAAGGAAAGGGAGAGATAATGTCATAACTAAAATAAAGTTCAAGTTAAACAAACACATAATGGGTCTTGGTTGCAACGCACACATAATTCACAATTGTGCATAGACAGCGTTTGATTCCATGCTTGTGGATATGGAAGTGATTGTAACAAAAATATTTGGATACTTTTACATTTACACTGTTCGTATAGAACGCCTAAAAGACTTCTGTGAATTAGCTGGACATGAGATTAAGCAATTATTAGGTTATTCGAATATAGGGTGGTTGTCATTACTTCCAGCCTTGGAAAGAATATTGAAACTGTATCAATCACTGAGATCGTTCTTCTTGTCAGAAAAACACTGTCCTAAAATATTGAAACAATTCTTTGAAAACATTGAATCAGAGCTTTGGCTCAACTTTGCTCATTCTCACGCATCACTCTTCCATGAAACAAGGCGATTGAAGGCGACGACAAGAGTGCAACAGAATCAGCACTAGCTGTGAACAATCTCATTATAAAATTAGAAACTCGACGCGATGAAAATGTCATCCCACACATGGTAAAGAGTTTCTAACTGATTTAGTAGAAAGTGGTGACATCCAAATGGAAAGGTATTTCCAAATAAGTAACGAATTCTATAATACTGCAGTACATTACTTGCAGTCTTGGAACAAGCACAATGAGGACTCTGTCACAACTGAGCTGCCTTCTCTTGGATAATGTGCCTGAAAGGAAACATTTTGATAATGCAGTAGAACAGATATCTTCAAAGTGTCATGAAGTTGTAAACGTCAATCGTGATGAGCTCATGATGAATTTACATATTTTCGAGGCCATCTGTTGCAAAAAGAATGTGAGTGGTTCAGTAACAAGCCCCCAAGTAGAAAATGGAATGAAGTACTCAGGTACTTGAAAGAAAATAATGTACCACATGCTAATGTGATGAGAATTCTTGAACTTTTTATGTGCTTAACTGGCAGCAGTGCATCCGTAGAAAGACTATTTTCTCAGATGAACTACGTCTGGTCCGAAGAGAAATCACGGATTAATGTGAGCACGGTGCAAGCCATGTTAACAGTAAAAACTAACATTAATTTATCGTGTGAAAGCTTCAATGAAAAACTTGCTTCAAATCATGAGATCTTGAGAAAGATACACTCAAAAAACAAGTACCACGCCGAGGGAACAACATCTTATGTAGAAATAAGATACTGTAAACATTACATTAATATTGCAATTGGTATCTATATGTTGTTTAATTTTTTTTTATTTTAAGATTTTTTTTTATTATTGAGAAACAAAACTAGCTATTATAATTTCACTAAGTGCATGTATCTCATACGTACCGTGAATATTAACAAAAATAAAATTAAACAGCAAATAAACACAGTTATTATGAAATTTAAAGTTATCTTTTTTTTGGCATCTACAAAATTTCTTGTGCATACACAGTCGCACACCCACCCACACATATTATAAATATATATACACATAATATAAATATATGTATACACAAACACACACACATATATATATATATATTAATCTATACATATATCGTTCGTCCCCGATTTTGTGGAACACTCTCAGAAATGTGCAAAAGAATCCTCTGAAATGTAAAAAAATACAACACATGTCCCCGAAAACAATGGGAAAAAAATGGTCACCCTACCTTAGATTATTTATATTATGGTCTCCGATTGTTATTCCAGACATGCCCCTTAATGGATGTTAAAATAATCTCACTATAAATATTAAACAAATCTGGTGACATCACACAACCTTCTATACCATCCTGTTTTATTTGCTGAAAAATTTCCAACTGATTTCGAGTTATTATATCCGCTGATTGTTGCAAGTACATGTTCTTTATTATTCTTAGATCTTTGCTGTCTTCGTTTATGCTTTCTAAAATTTTTATTATTTCTTGGTGCTTTACATTTTCAAATGTTTTGATATAATCTATAAAACAGGTTTGGATCTGTTTTCACCTCTATGGCTCTTTCTACTAAAGATCTTATGATATAAATGGCATTGTTCGTTCCTTTACCTCCAACAAAACCACACTGTTCATGGCTAATTTCTGGAATGATATTCTTTCGCATTATTCGTATGATGATTCTTAGTAATATCTTAGGCATGTGACTCATAAAGTATATTGTGCGATGATCATAGTATTCGATCGCACCGATTTCTTTGGTAGGGCTATGAATATTGATTTGAGCATGTCGTCTGGTATATATCCGCTGTTGTAGATATCATTCAATATTGTTGTTATTATTTCTATTCCAAAATCACTCATGGCTTCAATCTCTTCTTTAGTTATATTATCTGGTCCAGGAGCTTTGCCTGCTTTCATATTGCGCAAGGTATCTTCCACTTCTTTTTCTCTTAGTATTTCTGGTCATTCTTCATTATCCTTAATATTTACTTCCGTTCTTTCATCATTATAAAGATCCTTAATGTATTTTGTACATCGTTCCCTTATGTTTTCTTGATCAATCAACAGTTCTCCTTTCTTTGATCTTAAACATATAGTTTTTGATTGCGTTTTTCTTCCTGTTAATTCCTCAATGTGTTTGTATATAGCTTTAGCATCTCCTTTTTGTTGCAATTCGATCTCTTTGCATCTCTTTTAGCCATGCTTCTTTTGCTTCATTGCATTTTACTACAATTTCTTTTTTAATCTCTTATACTCATCTTTATTTCTTCTTCTTGTATCCATTAGCTGCAAAATATCATCTGTCATCCATTTCTTCCTTGAATTTGTCCTCTCTGGTGGTATGAACTCTTTTTTGATGTTTGTTGCATTGACTCTTTTAGCATTTCCAACTGTTCATTAATGCTTTGTATCTTCTCTATTGTATTGTACCGGTTCTGAATTGTGATTTTATATTTGTCTTGCAGCTTCTTGTCTGATTTTAGTAAATCTAAATTTAACTTGATGTTAACTGAGGCTCGTTTTGTTCTTTTTAATTTTACTCTAAGCTTTCCCACAACTGGTACATGACCACTATTGCAATCTGCCCCTGGTCTAGTTTTCACACACACCAGACTGTTTCTAAATCTATTGCTTATCATTATATAATCAATTTGATTACGTGCGTTGTTCCCTGGACTTTTCCATGTCTACAGGAGTCTTGGATGTTGCTTTAGCCAGGTGTTGCCTATCATCATGTTGTGTGTTCTTTCCCAGTCAATAATTTTCTCAACTCTTTCATTCCTCTTGCCTAAGCCATAATGACCAACTACTTCCTCAACTCTTTCCTTTCCTACTTTTGCGTTAAAATCGCCTAGAACTATGGTGTTTCCATGTGGCTTGCATTAATGAAGTGCCTCATTTAACTCGTCGTAAAATTAATCAATAGTTTCCTCTAGACTGTCTGCTGTTGGTGCATAAACTTGTAAAAGATTTATGTCTATTGGCTTTCCATTCAATTTCACTAAAAGGACTCTGTCAGATATTGGGTAAAAGCCTTTCACTGTTCTTGGTCTTTCTGCATCCAAGATGATACCTACTCCTCTTTGGTGTTCAGTACCACCAGAATATATATTATTCTATGTTTATCAGAATATATCTCCCCAGATCCCGTGTATCTCATTTCGCAAAGTCCCAGTAATTGTAAATCCATTCTTTTCATTTCTTGTATGCTATTTTCTAGTCTATCCTTCTGCATGAGTGTTCTCACATTCCAAGTACCTATCTTTAGAGTTTGTTTAATCTTTATTTTGCTTACAGTAGCTTGATGACGATCGGGTATCACCTGTAGCACATGATATCCCCTACCGAACGAGAGTTTTCCATGGGAACTCCCCTTAACGTTGCTGTCGTTGTATATACTGTTGTGGCGATTCATGATTATACAAATAAAATATTACGGTGATTTTCTGTTGCCTTCCGTCGGTTTTTTTACGGTTGACTCCGCTAGCCTTTGACTAAAATATCTCACCCACAAGGCAGTGGGGTTGTTTTACTTCGGGGTACCCTCCCTTAGCCTTTTACTCTCCCGAGCTTACCTGCAAGGCAGCAGCGCAGCCACAGGTTGTACTGTTTACCGCATACAGTAGCAGATAAAATTACCCGACCTGACCGAAACAGAGGTATTAGTCTATGGGATTTAGTAAAACAAAAAAAAAAAGGAAAGCAATTTTCTCACCATCCATTTCAACCACCGAGAGTGCATGCATGATTATTACATTGAAGTCTCTCACTGGGAACGGTACTAATGTCAAAAGTTCCAGAGTTAGTGCAAACTTAAATTTGAGTTTTGCTTCTGAGTTTGAACGATGCTTCTATGTTCGAACTGAGAGTCTGCGGTGAACAAACAACAAGTCACATGTAAATCTGCATCAGTTGCGCTATCAGATCATCTTTAACGTCTCGTTCTTGTACTGTCTGTGTTTTTTTATCGCTGAGGCCTTCAAACGCGACAGGACTCTGAGAGACATTCTTGTCACGAGCCGTCTCCCCCCACTCAAACCACAAACACCTTGGTACTGCTCGTTATGGACGTCGAGTTTGCAGAACTTGTCACTACGTGCTCTGCACCGATTTGGTCTTGTTCCCTAAAAGGCGATTCGACATCAAGGAGGGGTTTACTTGTGTGTCACGTAATATCATCTACGCCATAATGTGTAAGCATTGCCAGATGTCGTATGTGGGCGAGTCTGGACGATGCTTGAGTGACAGATTTTGTGAGCATCTTCGCGATGTTGAGTAAAAGACTGGTAGCCCTGTGTCTGCCCATTTCAACTCCCCGGGGCTATAGTGGTAAACTGGACATGCAAGTTACTGTCATTGTCTCGTGTCACACCGGGAATCGCAGCCGATTCGCCCTTGAGAATCGCCTCATTTCCCAGTTGGGTTCTCTGATCCCCAAGGCAGGAACACATCGCTCTCATACACATAGGACACCTACCACACATTCCTTACCCCCACGCACTACCGAACATATACATGTATGTATTATTGCCGGCATATGTATTTAGACACATTTAGACACTTTCGGGTTTTCATTTGTGTGCTTTCTGGTAATATACACGGATTTATGCTTGGACGCCTGTATGGTTATGTACACATGCTTTTTTATACATCGGTTCATTGTGCGCGCACACACAGTTAGTTATACACAGTTTATACCTATTTTGTATCCACCTCCCCTTATTTTTAGAACCCTTCACCTGACTGCCTGGTCAGCGAGATATATATTTGGTCATGTTGGCCATTCTACCAACTTAGTACAGTTCAATCACAAGCTGACCTGGCTCTGTACCACAGTGAAGTGACCTTTTTTATTTCCTTTCTTGAGGATCCAGCATGTTATCGCCATATAGTTAAATTTGTGTACATATCCTTATATATATATATATATGTGTGTGTGTGTGTGTTGTTGTTGTTGTTGTTGTTGTTGTTTGTTGTTCCAGATGAATCCTTACTTGTCCGAAACGTCGACTTTTGTTTTGGTAATTACCACGTAAATGTGTTACCATACCACTTTTTTCTTCGTTTTTTAAAATTACCATTATCATCAGCTTTACAGCAGCTTCGCATCTCTATGCATCTTGATGCCTTTACTCCTGTTTCTAAATCTGTTGTTTATCATTATGTAATCAATTTGATTACGTACGTTGTCTCCTGGGCTTTTCCATGCCTACAGACGTCTTGGATGGTGCTTAAACCAAGTGTTTCCTATCATCATGTTGTGTATTCTTGCCCAGTCAATAAGTTTGTGACCTATTTCATTTCTCTCGCCTAAGCCATAATAATCACATTACCCCAAAAATCATGTGCTGAAGGTCTGTCAAATGTATGGTCACTAACACCATATTTCCCTATACGCCACTTGCCGTGACGGGGGTACTTTACTTTTATTTAAGCCAAAATTACCAACTGTTTCCTCAACTCTTTCCTTTCCAACATTTGCCTTGAGATCCCCCAGAACTATGGTGTTTTCATGGGTTTTGCATTTACGAAGTGCCATATAAAGCTCATATTAAAATTCATCAACAGTTTCCTCTAAACTGTCTACTGTTGGTGCATAAACTCCAATGAGATTTATATTTATGGACTTTCTATTCAATATCACTAAAAGGTCTCGGTCAGATATTGGCCAAAAGCCTTTCACTGTTTTTGCTCTTTCTGCGTCCAAGATTATTCACACTCCTCTTTGATGTTCAGTACATCCAGAATAGATTAGTTTATGTTCATCAGTATGTATCTTCCCTGATCCAGTGTATCTCATTTCGCACAGTCCCAATACATGTAAACACACCCTTTTCATTTCCTGTATGATAATTACAGGTTTTACCTTTAGCATGAGTGTTCTCACATTCCAAGTACCTATCTTCAGAGTCTGTTTTATCTGTATCTTGTTTACAGTAGCTTAATGACGATTGGGTATCACTTGTAGCTAATGATATCTCCTACTGAACGCTGGTATTCCATTGGAATCTCCATTAACGTTGTTGTCGATATTTCTATTGTGACGATTCATGATTGTACAAAAAAATTGCGACAGTGGTTTTCTGTTGCCTTCCGTCGGTTTGTTTACGGTTGGCACCTCTCATGTGCTTCTATATAGTTAATTAATGTTGATTCTATTTATTCAAACTATTCTACACATTTATCCTCAGACAGGTTGTGTGAAGTGATTACAGTTTCCTTCTCTTCTGTAGCCCTCCCAGATACAGATCCATACAGAATCATAAAAAGTACACATCTCTCACTTATCCTTAGTTTGACTTGTGTGCTATACTGGGTCGACCTTCTGACGTTATTTATATTCTCCCAAGGGAGTTACAGGACCAGATGGGTCAGCAGTTTGATTTTGGTCTCATTGTGAGCGTCGACTTTGATATAAGAATAATTACTGGCATGGTTTTGTGGGTAAGTTACCTTCCTTCAAGGTAAATATTAGTCACATAAGGTAAATAGCTTTTCATGTTTCTCTTGCTTTTTATTAAGCTTGATGGAATACTCATCTCCGTTAGTGACTGTACTACTTTGGGATTATCTAGAATATAATGAGAAAACATGTGTATCCTCTACGTCATATATATATATATATATATGCTGCTAACGGATGATATAACAGATTTATCAACACACTATTATTGAGGTATTCATAAAATGCCAAACTGTTATTGTCGCTAATATTTCTATTTGATATTGTATAATCTTATTTATATTTTCAAGATCGAGATTAAATATTGCCGTATCGTTAACAGGATAATTGTTTGCCAAAGTGTTTAATGGACTTACGTAGTTGCAATATTTAATGTTCGTCTGTGTTTTCTATCTTTCTTTCCGTCACGGTGTTGTATAACCTTTACTTGTTTCATTCTTTCCTACAGGTGCATATCTCCATCGTCTTATGAGATTTCAACTAAGAATTTTTAGTAAAAACAATACAGAATTATTTACATATCAAGACAATTCTAAATATGTCAAAAATATTTACAAAGTGGAACTAAATAAAACGCTCTCAGATGTAAGCGTGATTAATATAAGAGGTATCAAGGCTGACTGGAATAACACTAGGCACCTAACCATTTGTGAACTTGAGGTATATGGAGGTATGTATACTAAATGAACATATGTTTTAATTGTTTCTTTATTTTTTATTGATTTGACTATTGTTTAATTCTTGCAGATGTGAAAGGATGCTCTTTTAGAGCTCGTGTCTCTTGTAATAAATGCATGTCAGCTGCAGTTGTTCTGCATGCGAGAAGAGTGTTACGTCAGTGGTTGAATGTTTTGTAAGATAATGACATCTATTAGATGAGGGCAGTGTCAGAAAAGAGATCAAGTATCTAGGAACAACATCTTCCGAAGATGGCAACATGGATTTTACATTTAAAATTTTAGGAATAAGACAATAGAAGACTTGGAACAGGTAGCTTCTTCCCTACGACACAAGCGAGTGTCGATGAGCACATAGAATCATCTTATACAAGCATATTTACCTCCACTATGGTGCCAGCGCTAAACAAAGTCACTCACAACATGTTAAAAAAAGAAAGTCACCACAGAAATGCAATGTTTACGAAACAAACATAATAGAAAGGAAACTATAAGAGAAAGAGTTGGCGAAAAACATATTTTGAGTTGATCTAGACAACACATACAACAGATTACCTGTATATTTTCTGATGTTTCAGATTTTTGAACTCAGTATTAGCCCTTTCCTTCTTAATTTGATTTCTGTTGCCTTTTCTCAATCTAAATTTACATTTAATTTTTTTTGTTCCTGGGCTTCTGAACCGATCCATCCCAACTTACCTCGGATTTCATCCCGACCTACCTCGGATTTCATCCCGACATACCTCGGATTTCATCCCGACCTACCTCGCATTTCACCCCGACCTGCCTCGGATTTCATCCTGACCTACATCGGATTTCATCCCGACCTACCTCGGATTTCACCCCGACCTGCCTCGGATTTCATCCCGACCTGCCTCGGATTTCATCCCGACCTACCCCGGATTTCATTCCGACCTACCTCGGATTTCATTCCGACCTACCTCGGATTTCATTCCGACCTACCTCGGATTTCATTCCGACCTACCTCGGATTTCATTCCGACCTACCTCGGATTTCACCCCGACCTGCCTCGGATTTCATCCTGACCTACCTCGGATTTCATCCCGACCTACCCCGGATTTCATTCCGACCTACCTCGGATTTCATTCCGACCTACCTCGGATTTCACCAACAGCTTCAGTATTTTATAATGTCTTCACCGGTCAAGAGAAAAATGATGACTGTCGCAGAAAACAAATCCAACTGGGCAGTCACCTTTGACCTGAAGTCAGATGTATTTTTAACCGATAGATTCTCCATTTCGAACATGTGGAGCTTGTGTCAGTAATGTAACCGATGGTCTAAACTCTAAGCTCTTCTCCGGTGCAACGCAGTTCCTTGTATCAGAGCTCAAGTCTTCTGGAGTTGTTCGTTAACGGACGAAGTAGCCGTTTGTATTCATGTATTAATTGTATTCATACTGTTCCAACGGGGATTCCCGGTGTGAAAATTGTATTTACCCTAATATGTCGCAGAAGTTCTTCCGTGAAAAGCGCGTCAGACATGGTCGGCAGGCCGGAGCGAGGAGATTCCGAATATAGTACATGAGTCTTGGACTAAATAATCTTCGAATTATATATTGGAACTGTGTAAGTGCCAGACAGCGGGGACCTGTACGTGATCGTCTCGTCTACAGCGCCGATATAATTTACCTCCAAGAAATGCGTCTGTTTGATGGTGCACTACGGATGTCTGGCTACATTTGTTTTAACAACAGACCATATTAGGGTACAGCCATCCTAGCACTAAGGGGCATGGTGGTGACTGAGATGGATATGCCTCAACGGGACTGCGATGATATACAGCTCCAGGTCATTAGAATCCACTCCAAATAGAAAACCCTTTCATGATGGTCATCCTCTAAGCATGGAATACAACATGGACACACAGATATGGCATTGTTTATGCGTGTTTACATCTGAAGAAGAGCAATGTCCTTACCGTGGTGGCTTCAAAACAAATGGCAAATCTTGGGGTAAGATCTCTTCCAACAAACAATGGGAAGAGCTTGAATATGTACTTGAAGATTTAGATGTGGTCTGTATCAATAGTGATTGTACCACCAGAATGGCGAGTCAACCTGGCAGTGAGGTCAGTGACATTGACCTTACTCTGGTATCCCCTTCACTCTCTAGAATCTGCTAATGGAGCGTCATAGGACATCATGGGAGTGATCATCGCCCTTGCAACATTCTGGAGGATAACGGTAGATCCAGGAAACAAGCCAAGAATACAGTTCTCTGTGTACGATAACTCAGATCCAGACATTAGCAAGACAAGACGAAAAAAGTGCAACATTAACAAATGTAGAAAGAAAGGTTTGGAGCAGTCACAAAGGAAGACCGACGAGATGGAGGGGGTTAGGTTGGGTAAACGACAAGAAGTTGGGGTTGGGCATACAGCCGAAAGAAAGACAACATAGCCCAACCTGACCACATCGTGTTGTTGAGACAAGACAAAGGCATGAACATCGACTTTAGTAAAGCAAGTCAAAGGTGAGAAATGGGTAGAGTTCTGTTGTTCAAAGATGTGCACACGGGCGCTAAATGACTGTCAACATGTGAAAAGATATGCCTTGGTGGTTATTTGAATCGTAACCGCTCACTTCTCTCTTCAGTGTATCGTCTTCATTTGCAAACTGTCAATCTTCGACCTTCGCGTTGTGTTCTGCTTCGTCTCTTGGGTCGAAATACGTCATACCTGTCTACATGAAACTGACTACACATAAGTCTCTTGTACAAAAGAATAGCAATACTTTATTTACACAAACCATTTAACAGAGGTGCTCAATATAAACAGCCCAGCGGCGTTGATTACCGTTCGAGTATCAAAGTAAATACTAAGGTGGTTTCAGTTACCTCCGAACTCTTGTAATTAATCTCAGGGCTCTCTCACAACACATTGATATCACTTATCTTTCTCCACATTTCATGAACAGTGTACGGAGCTTAACAACCAACATATTGTCCACGTCATAAAACCATATCATTGAGCATCTCATTACAGACACTTCCTCACTAGTTGATCACTGTTACTCCACAGTATGATTACATAATATCCAGCTTCCTATATTAAAGGATATAGTCTTACTTTAACTACATTCAACTGCCTAAACGAAATATCGACCTTATGTTTGTCCCTATACACGGCTAGCTAATATGGGCATTCACCCTGTTACCACTAAAATATATCCACTTCTCTACTAAATTAGATCACTCTTCCTACCGACTTAGCTTACATGTCATCTCTCATCACACTTCTAACTAAAACGAACGTGTGTCCTGTCACTAATAAAATAGACCCACGCCTTAGTGGCATGGGTCGACCTTGCTATCTCCTTAGTTTTCATGTGATCTTCTGTGGTTTTCTCTCTGCGCAAGCTCTTAAATATCTCATGTCTCAACGAATGGAAAACTACCTACGTCATTTCCCCAGTCAATGAAATCTTGCCACATCATATCATCTATCTAAAACTTAAAACTGCCCTTTACTGTAATCACCCCTTTGTGATTCTAACCCTTTTTCATAAGCACGACATTTTCATATCTCTACTCACCTAAAAAACTAGCTCATAACTATACCGTGAATGTCACTTTCCCTAAACACATGGCTGTTCTCTCATTTCTCCTCAAACTGTCCCCAAATCCATTATTTCCCTACATCATTACATCCAGTGTTAGACTATGAGATGGTGAGTTAGGATAAATCATTGAAGTTTTTCTAGCAGCTTCACTGGAGCATTTACTTTAATGAATGGAAGAGAACTAATGAAAACAAGAGAAGGGAGTATTCTCTCACTATCTTCTGGAAAGTGATAAAAATGGTATGGAGTGTCGTTGCGCTACCAGAATCTCTTACAGGTGTCAGACCCGAAGATTGTAGGAAAATAAATTATGTCTTAGTATGCGACAACAAAAGCGTGTTGAAGCGTGCAAATAAAAGTGCTTCCACACGTCATTCGGTATAAGGACATTGACGAGTTGTCTGATGAGATTTGTAGGAACTAGTCAGTATCTATAATGGGAATATCGACAGCCCTACTGTCAGGGTAGACTAGATTCATAGTTATTTGATACTTCTGCCGAACCCGGACAAAGACCATTCAATA
This sequence comes from Megaustenia siamemsis, assembly GCA_032433765.1. Lineage (NCBI taxonomy): Eukaryota > Metazoa > Mollusca > Gastropoda > Stylommatophora > Ariophantidae > Megaustenia > Megaustenia siamemsis. Next base: position 15,701,300 of record JAVIAB010000041.1, read on the forward strand.
ATACAAGGTTATCACATAGTTACAGTGTAAAATACGGTGGGTAAATTGTTGGAGAAGATAAATGCTGAGAAATGAACCTACCAAATGGAAAGGCAGTATCTATCTATCCTCGGAGAGTACCGTCTAAACAGAGAGACCTGGGTAAATGTGCGGTCGTTGCCCATGATGTAAATGAAGGATACCATGGAGACATTAAATCTTTGCTGCATCAATTGACCTAAAGGATGAGTACAACAGAGTATCTCTGTATTTCCTGATGTGTCAGCTTCTTGAACTCAAGACCAGACCATTCCTCCATAATGTGAATTATGCTGCTCTTGTACAACGAAAGCTGGTATTTAAATGTGGCACGTGTGTAGACGAGCTTGTAAAACGATGGTTTCTTGTAACACAGGGTCTCGTTAACAGCTATGCACTTCTTCTTTTTCTATCTTTCCTCTGCTGCCGTTGGCGTCGAGGGGACAAACAATCTGCGATTCTTTGCTCTTCTGTTGGCCTCTTCTGATGTTATTCCTCCTAGTGACTCTAGTATTCCCTTTATCCATCTCTTTCTCGGTCTTCCTCTTAATCTGGCGTTTTCGTAGCGTTTGTTATGGCTCTTTGAGTCATTGTTAGTTCTTTTTGTCTTGTTATGTGGCCTAACCAATGTATCTGTTGTTTCTTTATGTATTCGATGGCTGGTTCAATTTCGAGTTTCTTCCTCAGGTCAGTGTTTCTTACTATGTCCCTTAAGCTGTTTCCTGTCATTCTTCTGACACATTTCATTTCGGTGGTCGTTATTTTTCTTATTGTTCTAGAGTCCAGCGTCCAATTCTGGCACTGATAGCACAGAGTTGGTAGACAAATTGATTTGTATATTGCCCTTTTTGCTTCCGTAGTTATTGCTTTGTTTTTCAATAGTGTTGATACTTGGCTTATAACTTGGCATGCTTTGTTACACCTTATATCTAGCTCTGTCTCTTGGTTATTTTCTTGTGTTAACGTGCTACCCAGATAAAATTAAATTTGTCTACTTGCTTCAAAGCTGTATTATCTATTATGATGTTTAGTTTTTTTTCCTTTCTTTCTCGCTATTGCCATTACTTCGGTTTTGTTTATGTTGATCTTCATGTTGTATTGTTTACAAGTATTGTTTAGCCTGTTGATATGTTCTTGTAGGTCTTCAATTGTTTCATGTATCAGAACTTGGTCGTCTGCAAATAGTATTTCATTTATTTCTTCCTCTCTTCTGTTGTTTTCTTGTACGTATATTTCGTTCTCTTTTTGAGTTATCGCTTGATATCATCCGTGTTGGTATATTTCCTTTGATTGGGCATGCTAATTTGCATATATTCACTGATGATTTGATTATATACACTGATGTATTTAATCTCCGCCTTATATGTGCCGCGACACCTCCTAATTCAGCTCAGCGCCCAGCGTAGGTACTGACTTCTTCTTCTACCTTTTAGCTCCCAGTGGAGCATAGGTCTTCAACAAACACTTTCCAAGTCGTTCTGTTTTTTACCATTCTTTTAAGATCATTCCATGTCTTCCCCATCATCTTCATCTCTGCTTCGATCTGTCTTCTCCAAGAATTCCTTGGTCTTCCTCTTTGTCTTTTCCCCTGGGGATTCCAAAAAAGGACCTGTTGTGTAATACTCTCAGTTGGCTTCTGTAGTGTGTGTCCTATCCATCGTCATCGTCTACGCTGTATCTCTTTATCCACTGGTATTTGACCGGTACATTTCCATAATTCCACGTTAGTGACTTTGTCCTGTCATTTCTATCCCTTTATTCTGCGCAGGCTTCCATTAATGAAAGTCTGTACCTTCGTGATTGTCAATTTTGTTATTCTCAATGTTTCACAGCCATATAATAGGACCGACTTAACGTTTGAGTTGAAAATTTTTATTTTTGTATTTAACCTAATTTCTTTGGATTTCCATATGTCTCCCAGTGCAATGAAAGCTCCTCTTGCTTTTGATATCCTTATTTTGGTATCATTTTCTGTTCTTCCCTCTTTATCTATATTACTGCCCAGATATCTGTAAGATTGTACGTCTAGTAGAGGTATTTTTCCTAGTTTTATATGGTTATTGCCAACTGCATTAATTCTCATAATGTTGATCTTATCTCTATTACTTTTTAGTCCTAGCTGTTGTGATCTCTCATCTAATATACTCATTTTATCCTGCATCTGTTGATGGCTATGTGATAAGAGAGCTATGTCATCAGCAAAGTCTAAATCATCAAGTTGCTTGGATGATTCAGTGACCACTGGATTCCATTTCTGTTGTTTTGAGTTTTTTTCATAATCCAATCTATGGCCAGTAGAAAGAGAAATGGGGACAAGGCATCCTTGCCTTACTCCTGTTCTTATTTCAAATGCTTCTGTAAGCTGTCCTTCATGCACCACTCTACATTTTGTTCCTTCATACATTGTTTTTATCAGGTTAATAAACTTTACGGGGATTCCGTAATGACTCAGCAACTTCCAAAGCATTCTTCTGTCTAAACTATCAAATGCCTTTTCGTAATCTATGAATCCAATATAAAGTGGGGATTTTAGTTCTAAACTTTGTTCAACTATTATACGTAGAGTAGTTATTTGATCAGCACATGATCTGTTCTTCCTAAAACCTGCCTGTTTATCTCGCAAGTGTTTCTCTGTAGCCTCCTTTAGTCTCTCCAGAATGAATCTCCCTAATATTTTCCCTGGCACTGATAGTAGCATAATTCCCCTATAATTTGTGCACTCCTGTAAACTTCCTTTCTTTGGTAGTTTGATCATATAACCTTCTCTCCAGTCTTTAGGTATTTCTTCCCTCTCCCAAATTTTATATAATAAATTATGTAAGATCTTGGTACTGACTGTTAGACAAATAAATGTCTGTACACTGCTGATGTTGAAAAGGTCAGATATCTTTATTTTGACAGCCCTAACATTGACAACTATGTACAATTATTCACAGCGGCCAGCGGTCAACATATCCTACTCGGCCATTCACACATCACGTCACAGAATTCACATCTCTACTGGATAAGCTCGCATCTATTCTTTTGTTCTACTCTGTCTTACTAATGTGTGGAGGCAAGATAACCTGTCAATTCGACGAAGACAACGGTGACATGTTTTATTTGAATATTTTGGTCGAAAAAAAAACCCTCAAAAAATGACGCTGAACCCGCAGCCATGAACATACTTCACAAACGTCATGTCATGGTGGAAGATGTCAGACGAGAGAGCTACACGGGAATCTAAAGAAGACATGTCAACACACGGAGCACCGGTGTCGTTAGCCACTACACATTGATGGTTATTTTTCGTGAGAGATTTGGAACATTATATACATGTCCGATGAACAATGATGATGACCTGCAAAATAAACTAACTAAACTAAAACAATGTCTGCACAGTTAGAATTCTGTGCGAGAAGATAGAGCAGAATTGGGATTGAATTTACTTTGATGATGTTTTGATGTATCACCAGAGCAGAGAGAGAGAGAGAGAGATATTGTTGAGAGAGAAATACAGACTGAGCTTGATTAAACAAGCGTGTGCGTGTGTGGAGACAGGAGACCTAGTCAACCCGACAAAGACAACAGTGACATTGCTCTCTATGAATATAGCGCTGGTAACAAATCAACTTCAAATGTGAGTCAGTATTCAAAGGTTGTGGAGAGAATTCATGGAATGAGATACCGACATACCCAGGAGTGTGGTTTAATGCTAGCCTTGTGTTTACAAAGCATAAAGACCAGGTGGTATTTGAAAGCCAGGTCATGTCTGAGGATCACGATAGCAGCACAATGTTAGCAATGTCAGCATCTTCGTCTATACAAGTGTTGTTCTTGTCTTACATTGATCAGCAATACACAAATGAAACAATTGTAACGAATAAAGAAACATACAATTGGTAGAATCGTTATATGCGCAAAGATAGTGAGTTCAATGTGGTACGATAGCTCCACGATCTTCTCACTGGCAGACAGAATAAAACGTTATAGCGCACATGCCTATCTCTGTATCAGCGCAGACACTAAACTTCCTCTATATCTTGAATTTACCAGTGCAAATGACTGGGTTAAAAATAGAACAGTCATGGATGGGTCAGGCTGTGGACATTGTTTAGCAGGTGTTTTCACTCGAGGACAGAGAACACAGTGAAGAATGAACACGAGTATCTTCAGAATACAGCCGGGCTGCTCCAGATTTACTACCAGCAGAAGAAGACTTACACGTTAACTGTGGAAAGCCAAACAGAAAAGAAGAAATAATGAAAGCCATCAAGCTATTAAAAATGTAAAGCCACAGGATCGGATGAAACTCCTTCGCAAGCCATCAGCGCAGACATTAACACCTCTACCAAGAATATACATAATCTATTAGACAAAATTTGGGAGAGGGAAGCAATACCTAAAGACTGGAAAGAAGGTTATATGATCAAACTACCAAAGAAAGGAAGTTTACAGGAGTGCACAAATTATAGGGGAATCTTATCAGTGCAGACAAAACTAAACTAAAACAAATAGTTTATTTCATGTAAAGCATCAACTAAACTGGCATGCCCATCTAGAGAGAATGCCTTGTGATGCCATTCCTTGCAAAGTAAACATAAAGAGGTTACAGAGAACATTGAAGTGATAACATCAGAGAAATTCAACAACCACATCAAGTGTTAATGGCTGCCATAAGAGCCAGATTATGTATATCCAATGACACCTAAACTAGTAACATCAGTAAGAAGAAAGCGGAAGTGATGGAGTAGGGAGGATGCAGTAACAAGGGAATAGTTGTTTCCACATTGTGGTTACAGTACCAGCGATATAGTTCACACAAGTAGTTTTGTCTCATTATCTCGATATTAACAAGAGAATCGTTGTTTCCACATTGTGGTTACAGTCCCAGCGATATAGCTCACGCAAGTTGTTTTGTCTCATTATCTGGATATTAACAAGAACAGGTTATGTCATCAGCTGGAACGTCAGACCACATACATCTATATATAAGGTCCATGGTCTACAGTGGATCATCCAAAGCTTGTGACGTGTTCAGCTTTACGAAGATGTTAGGTTGTGGGTAAAATAAAGTCAGCCGTCCTTAAAATAATTACAATACCTGAAGACGTCTCGAGCTTTAAGTGGTTTCAAGAAAACGATTTCAACCCACTGGTCTTTAATAAAGTTGGCTCTGATAAGACTTATTTTTCTATTTGTAGTTCTTTAATTAGGTCACTGATTCTGTCTTTGCTTTACTACTGGTTCAGCCATTCTTGTTCGTAGATACTTCAAAATATTTGTGATTAATGTATTCAAGTTAATCCGTTTGACTCTCTGAAGCAATGACGGCGATAATTTAATAAAAACCAGTCTGGATTTTTTTTTTTGACGGAGGAAACAAAAATATACAAGAGATAAAATGGTTTCGCCACGTGATAATACAGAAAGATCAGAACACAACAAACCTTTAGTAAACGTTGCGAGAACACACGACTCAAGGGTAGACCATGCAAAAAGATGCAGTGACGGAGCATTGGAAACACTAGGATATAAGAGAAGAGGAGGCCCACATAAAAGGAAAAGGCCGCAAATTATAACTCCCATCGACGCTGAAAGTCAAATGAAGACGGAAGGAAGAATACACTTTAACAATACCTGAAATGTCAATGCTTCATAGACTACATCAAAGATTTTAATAGAAAACATCATAAACAACTCAAAGACCGCCTAAACGATATTCATCAAGATGACACAGACATAGAGAATTAGAAAATACAAAAAAGAGAAGTCTACACCTATTGATATAAAAAATAGGAGTAAAACAGGGATGCAACCTATCACCAAGAATGTTAATCTATACTCTGAGCTCTTTAGAAACATCATAAAGATGCCAGGTCTAAACATTAATGGAAAGATAATCAATAATCTAAGATATGTTGGATGAAACTGTTTTACTAGCAGAAAATCCTAAATATCTACAACAATTAGTTAATCAAATAAACATAACAAGCAAAACATATATTAAATATGAATATCAATGAGACTACAATTATTATCATAAATAAAGATAATTCTCAAAACCTACAAGTGGATATCACAGTTGAAGGAAAATACCAAGAGACAGTTCAGAACAACAACTACATTGGACATAATATAACCAGTGACGGAGAAAAAACATGAAATAAACAAAAGAATAGGAATGGCGAAAAAAATAATTTTATTATCATGAAAAATATATTAACCTCGAAACAAACAAATATCAGGGCTGAAACTAAGAAGTGCAAAATGTTATATCTTCTCAACATTCTTACATGGTGCAGAAACATGGACATTAGACAAGAAAACAACAGAAAATTAAAGCCCTTGAAATGTGGATTTATAGAACAAAAGAAAGAATTGGTGGTAAGAAAAGAAAAGAAACGATGAAGTCGTAAGCGACTAAAAGTGAAAAGAGAACTACTAAACACAATTCAAACAAAACAAATACGATTTATAGGGGTTGTTAAAAGACACAGCAGCCTACTAAAAGTAATTTTGGAAGGGAAAATGCAAGGTAAAAGAGGCAGAGGCAGACCAATACTAACATGTACTAGTAACATCAACAAGATGGACAAGTCAGCCTATGACAACCTACACAATCAAAGCAAGAGGCAGATCGGTATGGGGCTCCATGGTAGCCAACCGTCGATGAGGAGACGGCACTCGATATAAACGGTGATGAAGATCATGATGATAATATTGTCAGGGATCAATTACAGAGGGAACTTCACGTCATAGAAAGTAGGCAACTAGATGGTTGACTTATAAAAGAATCACATAATGAGACTGATAGATTAGCAAACTCATTAAATCTAGAGAAATTCTTAGTTTATTTGGGGTCTAAAATTATTTTGTTCTGAACTATTTCTGACCAAGATTCTCTTGGCTCCATGCATTTACCATCACACCCTTACCATCTTTCTTTACCTTGACCTTAATTTACCTTGACCCTTATTACCTCCTGACTGGCCATCCAAAGCTATTGAACGTCCACGCCGAGGTTATGGTGGGACAATTACTAGATCGTTCATTCATAACTTGGATGTTCAAATAAGGTTAACATTAGTGCTTTTAGTTCTGGATCTTGATTCATTCATTATATGGTCTCTGAGATTTAGAACAAAACCAACAGACATCACTTTTAGAAAGTCATTAATCTCAAACACTAATATTCTATAATCAGCTCACATATTAAATTATCATCATCATCATCGAGTGCCCTCTCCGCATCGAAGGTTGCCTACCATGGAGCGCCATTCCACTGTCTCTTGCTTTGATGGGGCAGATTGCCATAGGCTGACTTGTCCATCTTTTGATGTTACTCGTCCATGTTAGTCTTGGTCTGCCTATGATACTTTTACCTTGTATTTTTCCTTCTAATATTACTTTTATTAAACTGTTGTGTCTTTTAACATGACCAAAAAATGTCATTTGTCTTGCTCTAATTGTGTTTAGTAATTCTTTTTTTTCATTTTTAGTTGTTTTAAAACCTTCTGCGTTTGTTTTCTTTTCTTTCCATCCAATTCTACCTATTCTTCTCTAAATCCACATTTCAATTTCTTTAATTTTCTGTTCTGTTTTCTGGTCTAATATCCATGTTTCAGCACAATACAGGGATATTGAGAAGATGTAACATTTTACTATTCTTAGTTTCAGTCCTGGTGTTATTTGTTTTGATGTTAGTATATTTTTCATGGCATTGAAATTACATTTTGCCATTGCTATTCTTTTATTTATTTTCCATCACTGGTTATAGTATGTCCCAGGTAGTTGTAGCTCTGGACTGTCTCTAGATGTATTCCTTCAACTTTGATATTTAATTGTAGGTCTTGGGAATTTTCTTTGTTTATGATCATAGTTTAAGTATTTTTTATATTCATATCTAGTCCATATTTTTTGCTTGTTATGTTTATTACATTAAGTAATTGTTGTAGATCTTTAGGATTTTCTGCTAGTAGTACAGTATCATCAGCATATCTTAGGTTATTGATTATCTTCCCATTAATGTTAATGGCATCTCTGAGATGTTTTTAAAGATTTGCTCAGTGTATAAATTGAACAAGCTTGGTGATAGGATGCATCCTTGTCTTACTCCTCTTTTTATATCAATAGGTGTAGAGTTCTCCTTGTTATATTTTATTATTGCTGTTTGCTCCCAATACAAATTACATATTAGTCGTATGTCTGTGTCATCCAGATTTATATCCTTTAGGCAGTCTATAAGTTGCTCATGGTGTATTCTATCACATGTTCTGGTGTAGTCTATGAGCAGGCATATATTGGTTTGTTTACTTCTATGTACTTTTCAATCAATGTCCTCATGTTGAATATGGCTTCTTTTGCCCCACTGTTTTTCTTGAATCCGAATTGCTGCTCATCTAGTTCATTATTAATTTTATTCTGAAACCTTCCTTGTATAACTTTTAGTAAAATTTTGGTTACCTGGTTCATTAGGCTTATTGTTCTAAAATCGTTGCATTCAACTGCACTATTCTTTTTAGGCAATGCTATAAAAGTTGATGTTTTTAGTTCATTTGGTATGTATCTTGTGCGGTATATGTCATTGCATATATTAAATTATAGCAGTGATTTAATGTTTGGTCATGGGAGTAAAGTTAATAATTTTTATTACAATAATTCCTCTTCTTACATGTAATTGACTTTCATCCAATAAAACTGACTTGTGTATTCATTTATAATGAAAGTGTTTAACTTACTGCCTACATTAGAAGACAATTGTAATTTATGTGCTGTAGTTTCTGTTTCTAACCCCAACATTACCATATATTGGCAGACACTTCTTGTCCGAATGGTAGTTTTGGTCGAGAGTGTGAATTGAAATGCAACTGTGCAAACAACGTTGAGTGGTGTTTACCTAATACTGGTGCATGTCCTTTTGGCTGTGCTGCTGGTTACATTGGAGTCGGATGTCAGAAGAGAAGTTAGTATAATTATTGTGTGTTCATTCTATTACTGTCTGGCTTATTTGTGAACATGGGCACCAAATATGTCAAACAAAAATAAATCATATTTTGGAAGTATTCCTGTCTGAAAGATCCAAAGTAAAATTTGAATTATCTAGGGCTGTATTTTATCACCATTGTTATTCATGCTGAAATATATATCGTTAAAACATGTTACTAGCACAGACCGTATACACTCTATATTAACGAAACCTTTAAAACAATTAATTCTTACATTCTAACAATCAGTAACACACATTCCACGAATGTACATCTTTAAGTACACTTAATTCAAACACAGACTACACATATCTTAATTTTCTCTTATTGTCTATGGACATGTTGGATTGCATTGATGATAACACGCACACAACTGAATAATTCAATTGTCTTAGTTCTTCATAAGCACATACATAAATCTTAAAATAACGTAATTTAACGCTTTAATAATAACGTAATGCTCAATACAAAACAGAGTGACTATATATTCAAGTAACAACGCCCCACGCTTTCGAGGGGACTTACAAAAGTGGATTATTATAACTCAGCGGACCAAGCACTTTGTGAAAGTCAAAGATTATTGTGAAACAACAAAAAAACTCAAAGCTCCAACAAATATTCATAATATCATGGAAAACATTTGAAGCTGTGATCCCGTTCCATGTAATCGTCTACATACTAACTGATAGAAAAAGGAAACCGTTTCATAATCTCCTTGTCTCCAAAAAGAGATTATTTACTTTTCTCACCTTTTAATGAGAGCAACATCTCTAAAATATGCCCCCCTCCCCACCTCTCAATTGTTTTTATTGCTAATTCTAAAAATAGCCCACAAGAAGCTGTCAGACTGAGTTTGCTGGATCTTTAACGAAGTTGTCCAGAGATTGAGATAAACCTGGTGATATCGAGTTTGTTGATGAGATCGTTCATTGTAAGAAACTTCATGTCAAAGTTAGATTATAGAAGTGATGAAACATCGCAATCTTGTAGACTCATTTTTTGAAAATATGGTGAGATCAACGTTCCCAAATGTTCTGACAGCGTCAATAATTAATGAGTGTCTCATGATCACGGTCGCTGCTGGTGAACGAACCATTGGAAGATAAAACTGATGAAATATGGTCGTTAAGGGATAAACTCAGTTTGAATGGCCGGTTCTATAATGGCGGATGACAGTTGTACGTTCACTCTGTGGGGTCATTTTTTTCCCCCCCCCAGAAAATTTCTACGTCAGAGGTTAGATATGTTTTGTCATGGTGAACTTTCATAGGATAAGGTTACCAGATTTTGTCTACCATATCCGGGGACAAATATAAACATTACAAAATCTACTTTTAAATGTTCCTTATGTTAGTTTGCCCCACAGTTATATAGTTTCAGACATGTTTTATAGAATGTCGATACTCATTTCTATTTATAATATAAAAGATGTAATTCTACGTAAATTACTCACACACTACTTGCCTCTACAGTCTACATGTGCTTTTCTCAAAAGTTAATTTACTTCAGCAGGACTTCTCTGGATCCCAATTTTGTGGCAAATTCTTCGCAGGACTTTTTAAAGTTTACCGAGATGACAAGCTTGGCTTGAGCAGTTCTTAACCTCTTGTTGGACGTTTTTGATGTCCACATCATTTTTATTAAAGAGACAACTCTCTCCACTGAAACATTACATCCAAGAAAAGACAACTCTCTCCACTGAAACATTACATCCAGTAAGAGACAATTCTCTCCATTGAAACATTACTTCTAGGAAGAAACAACTCTCTCCATAAAAGCATTACTTCTAGGAAGAAACAACTCTCTCCATAAAAGCATTACTTCCAGGAAGAAACAACTCTCTCCATAAAAGCATTACTTCCAGGAAGAAACAACTCTCTCCATAAAAGCATTACTTCCAGGAAGAAACAACTCTCTCCATAAAAGCATTACTTCCAGGAAGAAACAACTCTCTCCATAAAAGCATTACTCACAGGAAGAGACAACTCTCTTCACTCTCTCTCTCTCTCTCTCTGCGTTCAGGACTCAATCAGAGTAAGGATTCCAGACTCTCACATGAAGTCAGCTGTCAGGCAAAGTGTGTTGATCGCCCCCACAGACAGAACATCACAATTAGAGTCTGTCAGATCCACTCTGACTGAACACCCATTAATACGTTGCACTGTGTTCTGCGCCAGTGGCCCAGTGCATCCGATTTCAGCCAGCATTTTATTCGGATTTGCTTTCCCTAGGCTTTGATTGTCCCCAATCTTCCTACTCTCTTCACTAAAGCATTACTTCCATGAAGAAACAACTCTCTCCATTGAAACATTACTTCCAGGAAGAGATACATCTCTGCACTGAAGCATTACTTCCAGGAAGAGAAAACTCTCTCCATTGAAGCATTACTTTCATGAAGAGAACTCTCGCCACTGAAACATTACTTGCAGGAAAAGGCAACGCTCTCCACTGAAGCATTACATCCAGGAAGAGATAACTCTCTCCACCGAAGCATTACTCACAGAGAGCGACAACTCTCTTCGCTGAAGCATTACTTCCAAGAAGAGACTGTAAAAGAGTAAGCTAATGAAAGCATCGGACAGGCAACGTAGCCGTTACCCGCTTCTTAATAGACTATAGCAGTGACATATGATAGCGATCATTAGTATTAGTGACAGAGTGAGAAGTTAGGAGATAACGCATTGTTCATAATGGGCAGGGAAACCACCGAGAGATAACACTCGGACATAACAAGTTAAGGGAATAGAAAGTTCATAGGGGATAGTGGACAAAGCTAAAGTAGGAAGGTTAAGAATAAGTACTGAGGAAAATAAGTTTAACTCACTTGTCCTGTAAACAGCTAGCAGGACAGGTTAAAGTTATGAAGTAATAATTTTTTTGAGATTTAGAGAGGTCAAAACTGACCATAGGGTATGATGGTCGCAAACAGTTTGTTTTGACAATTTTGAGACTGAAGTCACGGAACGGTCAAGTCTTGGGCATATGTTGAATTTTGAGTCACAGTTCTGAAATGGAAATTTGGCGGTGGAATAAGTGTTGTGAGATTTGACTGGCTCAAAGGGTGGCAAATTTTAACTTTGTGACAACTGCGACAATTTCATTGGCTGAAGCAATTCCACACGCCAAATGATGTTGAGGTGTTTAACTTCAATACGATAGGTTAAGTCAAGAACAACTAGATTGGGATAGAGATTAGAAAGTTGAGCCAGTTAGTTAGGCTCGGAAGATTAGAAGTTTAAGAACAAGTCAGGCAAGAAAGGTAGTCAGAGAAAGTTAGAACCAGGACAGAAGTTTAGTCAAGAAAGTTTAGTCAGGAGAGAGTAGTTAGTAATCTTCAAGTAAAGTTAGAATTCTCCGAGTAGTAGACACAAGATTCAAGTAGTTAGGAATCTTTAAGTTAGTTGACAAATGTTATCAGTGGCTTAAGCAATTAGTTGTGAAGTGTTTTGAGAAACTTCAAGCTGTGCTTCGTATTTTTTATTGAAAGTAAGTTGATAGAGAGATTGAATGTTACATGTTGCACAAAGATAGCACTTGTGGACAAATCATAATACACCGGCGATTACCTACGAGATGTTCAGAATTAAGAACATTAATTCAAGAAGTGCATAGACTATATTGTATCACGTGCCATAATATTAGCAGTCAATAAAGAAAGATTATGATAATTTAAACCTGAGAACCCTGTCGTGATTGTTATTAACAATAAATGTGATGTGCTGTCAAGATAATAACAATAACAAATAACATTAACTATAACGAAGACATGGGAAGAGAAGTGGAAGATGCCTTGCGCAATATGAAAGCAGGCAAAGCTCATGAACCAGATAATATAACGAAAAGAGAGATTGAAGCTGTAGGTGATTTTGGAATAGAAATATAAAAACAAAAGTATTGAATGATATCTACAACAGCGGATATAGGATATATACCAGACGAAATGCTCAAATCAATATTCATAGCCCTACCAAAGAAATCGGGTGTGATTGAATGCGATGATCATCGCACAACAAGCCTTATGAGTCATATGACTAAGATATTACAGTACTAAGAATCATGCGAAGAGTGCGAACAAAATCAGCCAAGAAATTAGCGATGAATAGTGTGGTTTTGTTAGAGATAAAGGAACAAGCAATGCCATTTATATCATAAGATCTTTAGTGGAAAGAGCCATAGATGTGAAAACAGATCTATACCTATGTTTCATAGATTACACCAAGGCATTTGACAAAATAAAGCACTAAGAAATAATCAAAATTTTAGAAAGCATAAACGTAGACAGCAAATATCTAAGAATAATAAAGAACATGTACTGGCAACAAACAGCGACCATAAGAACTGGAAACCAATTGGGAATGTTTCAACAAATAAAACAGGGTGTTAGACAAGGTTATGTGCTGTCACCAGATTTGTTTAATATTTATAGTGAGATTATTTTAAGATCCATGAGAGGCATGCATGGAATAACAATTAGAGGTCATAATATAAATAATCTAAGGTATGCTGATGATACAGTATTAATCGCTAAGAGTGAAAATAAGTTACAAGAAATGTTGGACATTATAGTGAAAGAAGGAAAAAATAAGTCAGGCTTAATAGCAAAAAGACAGAGGTAATGGTAACAACAAAAAGACATCACCTCAGTGCAAAATAAATGCAAGTGGAACGATATTAAAACAGGTAAATGAATTTAAATATTTGGGAAATTTGTTAACCTCAGAGGGAAGATGTACAAAAGAGGTGAGATGCAGAATGGCTCAGGCAAAAGCAGCTTTCCAAAAAATGAGGAAGATACTATGCAATCCATTTTTGACAATAGAAACAAGAAAAATAGTTCTTAAATGTTACGTAGAGCCAGTCTGAACATATGGATGCGAAACATGGACAATAGGACAACAGACAAGAAAATCACTGGGGTCTGTAGAGATGTGGTTTTACAGAAGAATGTTGAGAGTACCACGGATAGCTAAGAAGAGTAATGAAGATGTTCTGAGAGAGGTCAAAGCAAAAAGAGAGCTAATTTCCAATATTAGGAAGAAACAATCATCATTTTTTGGCCATGTAACGAGAAGAGAACAACTTGAATATATTGTAACAACTGAAAAAATTGAGGGACGAAGAGATAGAGGGGAGCAAAGAGAAAAAAATAACAGACAGCTTAATAGAATTGCTTGGCAGAAGGTCAACAACTGAAATGATAAATAGCTGCCGAAATCGAAAGTTGTGGAGAGACATGATCACCTTCGCCAGAGGTCCGGTACTTGATGATGATGTTGATAACATACACAGCTCTCTCCACTAAAGCATTACTTCAAGGAAGAGACAACTCTATCCACTGAAGCATTACTTCCAGGAAGAGCAACTCTATCCACTAAAGCATTACCTCCAGGAAGAGACATGAACAGTGCAGTGAACCTCCGGTAGTTCTGTTAATGTAATACTGTTTTTGTCAGAGAAGAATTTAAAAACTTCACCCATTTTGAACAAAGCGTGGCATTTCCTTCATTCATTATCACTATTTTTTCTGACGTCATCTACTGTGTCAAGAAAGAGATTTAGTTCAACAAATGATCTTCATTCAAGTCAAGGCCATCTAAATGTAAAGGTACAAACTGAGCAGTCTCTTCAAGTTTCTACCTTTCTGGAGGCGATCTCAATAGTGTACATTCCATAGTTTTGTTATCTCGTGAATGAACTATAACGGACAGAGACTATAAATACACACTGGTGTAGTCATACAAATGACCAGTATAATAGTCAAGAAGTGTTGCTGTTTGCTTCAAACAATACAAATTATGAACTTGGAAAATCCGGGGATATCTTGAGACAATCCGGGGACACTGATTTTCCGGGGAAGAGAAACTAATTCCTGTGACTTATCCCGGAATTCTGAGACGTCTGGTATCGTCATCTAAGGAACATGTTTCTTCTACCGGCTTTTGAAGCTGTGCTTAACAAGGGCGTTTTTCATGTGGCAAAGATCGTGGGGACTCGATAGTGAGGTCAAGGTCATCACCGCTGTTATTCGAAAGAGGAAGGGACTAAGGTTGTGTCTCGCGCAGGAGAAATACTGTCCGTTGGACGCACTTTCATGGACATTCGACTGGATGTGTGCACACATGTTTTCAGCGGTGTTTAAACTTTCCTACGAAAACAGAGAGTGCTAGAACTTTGACAGCTCCTTCAGGGGCCATTGTTTAAACACTTAGTTTATGACGTTGATGCTCTCCTGTTGCAGAAGACGAGAAGTGGTCGCCTTAGATAACGTTCTGGAGACAAGAGCTACATCCGCGGAACAAAGTTCAACATCCATGACCAGGCAATCCTCATTTATCGGAAGGAAACAAATAACTCACAGCAATCACAGGAACGATCGGTATGCAAGCATTTCACTGTCTATTGGAACGGGAGGGTGGTGGGAGGGCATATAAGATATGGGAATACCATGTCTGCAGTGACGATAACTTACAAAAGAAAAAAATAGTTGTTTTGTGTTTTAAATTGGTTTTTTTCTTCGAACTGATATTTGATAAAATTAAAATCCACTAAGGAATCATTTGAGACTGAGGTCTCAAGATTTCGACCGTTTGGGGACATCTATCTGCTTTAATCTGGAACTGAATAGTAAACATCAGCAGCCTAAAGTCTTGGAACCAAGTCTAACACGAGTCTAATAATTTGTGCTATTTAGTTTGTGAGAGGAAATGGTTTGGCTCACGCTGTCAGTTCAAGTGTCACTGCACGGACGGCACTTGCCATCCCTTCACTGGAGAATGTTTTGGAGGGGATACGTGTCAGAGAGGATGGTTTGGACCAGCTTGTCAATATGGTAGGTTCCAAGAATGTGTTACCAAAAATAAATATTTGATCCTATTACACGTCTATTAAATAATTAATAATATTATCTGTACCTGTCTGCAATGAACAAGATGAGAAACAACACCTTATGGAATTTTAAAGAATAAATATTTTTGTTAAGCACCAGTACCATCGTATGACATACCAGCTGACGCTAGCAATACGTTCCCCTACACTATTCTGTTCTCAGTGCATCACGTCAGTTCTGTTGTTGATTGGTTACCGTGCCACGATACAGAGCTATCTAGTATACTTTAATTTGTCGTCAGAGATCCGATCTCTCATTCCAGAATTCAGCCAGTTACAATCAAGTGTTCCAGTTTTACTCTTCTCATGATGCGACTTCAAAATGTCATTTGTTTCTCGCTGATGTTTTAAGGAGCTTTCTTGTTGTGTTAGCTTTGTTAAGAATGTCTTTGCTGGTATGTTTGACTTTCCATGGAACCCTCAACTTTCTTGTCAGAAATTCCACCTCTGTGGCCTCAAATCGTTTTTTTCCTTTTTTTTTGTCAACCGTCGATGATAAATGTCTACAATAAGAGAATAAAGGAAAATAAATCTTTGAGTCCAAAGACGCTTAGAAAGTGATTGTTGATATAAAAGAGAAGATACTATATACAGTAAATTTATATCGTGATAATTTTTATAGAAATGAGTCCATGAGTTATTCCACAAAATGTATGGGCAAATTTTGACATTCCTAGAATATGCAATACAAAGTTATTTCATTTGACTTGTTGCACAGTTTTAGCGAAAATAAAGCCAGGAAATACGTGGGGGATAATTGCTGAGGATAAATAAAGTCCTGTGAATTTTCAGTTTATTCTAAAAGTACCATTGGCCGTGCACCTTGTGATGAGTTGTTAAGACCTGAAAAACTGTAATTCTGGTCTGTAATGAATTGACGACTTTAATGAAATGGTTACCAGGTTCGAAGGATAAACACCAGGAACATATGTAGCTTAGTTGCCTGGAAATTACAGCTTGATAACTTTTTTTTTTAGACTGGACTCAGTCAAGACCTAAAGCTGACCTTTTTCTTGGCTGGCTTTCCCTTAGAAGACGCAGGACATAAACGCAGAGCGGCACTGTTTGGACATTATATATATATATATATATATATATATATATATATATATATATATATATATATATAATATATGTGTGTGTGTGTGTGTGTGTAATGTAATATCAGCTCTAGAAATTATGTTGACAGCTGCTCCTATATCGTTTTTCTGCAGTTGATATTGAAAGCAAATTTCCCTGGACAGCGAAAAAGAGCAATGAGGAAATTCTCAAAGAAGCCAACACTAAAAGGGAGGTACAAATAAATATCAGAAAGAAACAATCAACATTTTTCGGGCACATCATGAGAAGAGGAAATTTGAAATACTTGGTTACAACTGGTAAGATAAAAGGAATGAGAGATCGCGGACGACACAAAGAAAAGATATTGGATAGTTTGGTTTCATGGCATGTAAAGCGGTCAACAACAGAATTGATAACATGCACTGTAGATAGGAGATTGTGGAAGGACATCATCGCCGTCGCCAACCGGTACATCACATGATGATGATGACCAAATATTTTTCCTCTTGGCGTACAAACTGACATTTATTTAATTTCAAATGTACATTATGTTGTATTATATCGAACACTTGATGTATATGTTGCAGTTCCTTAGTTACTTTTGTAGAAATAATAATTTCGTCTATATACGCTTGGGAGCCGCGATAGCTCAGTGGTTAGTGAACTGGACTACAAAGGACAAGGGGTAGGGTTCGATCCCAACCGATGGCTTCCGGGTTCACCCAGCCTTACATGGGTACCGGATTTTTTTCTGGGAAAGTAAATCAGCACGAGCGTAATACCGACCACATTACCCCAAAAATCATGTGCTGAAGGTCTGTAAAATATAGGGTAACTAACACCATATTTGCCTATACGCCACTTGGCGTGACGGGGGTACTTTACTTTACTTATATACGCTTACGCAAATGCGCCTAACCCAAACAAGACTTCATTCATTAGACCCATGTATGTTTCTGGGGTGCCTTACAACCCAAATGACATCACGTTCCATGTGAAGCTACCTACGTGTGTGTGTTAAATACTAATTTGTGTTTTGTGGTGTCCCTGACCTCATTTGTCCAATAACAAGATTTGCAGTCAATGGTACTAAATTGTTCCGTTCCTTGAAATAATGCTAAGATGTAACCTACTCTTGCAATTTGGTAACTAATATTCTTGGTAATTTTGTTTAGTGCTCGGTAGTCACAACAAAGTCTCTGAGATCCACCTGTTTCCGTCACTATCTCCACAAGTGATGACCATTGTGAGACTGCCCTTGCAAGTATTCCCACTTTTAACATATCTACTGCTCTTTCCATCATGTCCCTATTTAGGAGAGGATTCCCTTACGATTGTATATTAGTCGGTTCTGCATTACCTGTATCTATCAATAATTCCACTGCCTGCGTTCTCCTAATTCAAAGTCTGTCAATGCAACATGTGATTTTCTATTACCACATTTAGTAGTATTGTCTTATTTTCCTCGTTTATAATTTTTTTTTTGCAATAATTCATTTCTTCTTTCTGTTGATAATCTTACTTGCGTTTTTGATTCGTTTTTGTTATTTCTCCTTCCAATTGTCCCTCATTTCTTCTTATCGACGTTGTATTAATAACTCCCTGCTTTCCCATTTCTGCTGCAACTGTTTCTGCATTCCCTATTTCTTTCTTATTTGTACCACCGGTTTCTCCTAACCCTTGATTCATATCTTGTATTTGTCGCTATCACATTTACTGGTCGTGCTAGTTATAGTTGTGGTAAAGAAGTAAAAGCATCAAGAGGCACCAAGATGAGAAGAGATGTGAAGCTGATGTAAAGCTGATGATAATAGCACTTTAAAAAGAAATAAGAAAAAATGGTATAGTGACAGCTTTACGTTGTAAATGACAAATCAAAAGTCGACGTTTTGCCCAATTAGGCCTTCTGCTGGAACAACAAACAACACACACAAATATATATAAGGATATGTGAACAAATCTAACTACATGGCGATAATATGCTAGATACTCAAGAAAGGAAATAAAGAAAGGGTCACTTCCTGGTGTTTCAGAGCGTGGTCATTCTCAGAATGGACTAAAATGGTATGGCAGGATGACCAACTATAAATCTCAGTGACCAGACAGTCAAGCGAGAAGACGGAACGGAAGGGTTCTAAAAATATGGGGAGGTGGGTACCGGTTATGTATAAACTATGCAAATCTAACTCTGTTTGTGCACCCCGAACCGATGTATAGAAAAATGTTGTGTATATAACAATACATTCGTACAAGCACACATCCACATATATATTGCCACAAAAGCACACAGAAGAACACCCAAAGGTGCCCAAATGTGCCAATACATATGGAGATAAATATATAAATATATACTGTTCAGTAGCGCATGGGGATAAGAAATATGTGGTAGGTGTCCTATGTGTATGAGAGCGATATGTTAATGACTTGGGAGATAGCGAACCCAACTGGGCAATGAGGCGATTCTCAAGGGCGAACCGGGCGATTGCTGGAGTGGCACGAGACAATGCCAGTGACTTGAATGTCAGGTTTACCACCATGGCCGGGTGAGTTGAAATGGGCAGACAACGACCGGGCTGCCAGTCTTTTACTTAACATCGCGAAGATGTTCACAAAATCTATCGCTCAAGCGTCGACCACTTTCGCACACGTACGTCATCTAGCAATGCTTACAATTTATGACGTAGATGATATTAAGTGACACACAAGTAAACCCCTCCTTGATGTCGAATCGCCTGTTAGAGAACAAGACCGAATCTGTGCAAAGCACGTAATAAGACTTTCCTCCCCTGTGGCTGCATTCATGACTTGTGATAGCGTTGCAAGTTCTCTCCTTGGTGGTTGCAATTTCAAATAGTTATTCCTTAAACCAGATATAAACGTTGCTATGAGGAATGTATTTATATGCTCGCTACCTATCCATCGCCCATACCTTTGTTCAGCTAGTTCCAATAATTTTCTCCATAGTCCTGTACTGACTCATTTCTTTGTTGCTGAATCATATTCAACATTGCTATGGCATGTTGGACACCCTTGTATTTTGCATATTTATTTTACAAGTATGATTTAAATTCTTGTCATGTTTCTTCCTTTGCTTCCTTCAACCATCTCCTAATACAGCCCGCTATATTACTAACTGCTCCATATTCCTATATCTCCCCAAATGGTCTATATTGAGTATCCATGCACTAAACTGATCTACTTGGCCTTTGAATATCATGTATCATTTTTGTTACCTCCTGAATTTGTATATTATTCCCTAGCTTCTCTATAGCCTATCCCATTTTTTTTATATTGTCTGCCACATATTTCTCCTCTTGTCCTACTCCTTCCATTTCCTCTTTTCTTCTACCTTATTCTTAATTGAGTATACTATATCACTGTATTACAGTTTATGGTTATCACATACTACAATGTGTGCACAATTAATATCACAAGCATACATATACACCATCTTATTTCATCTTATTTATACACAATACTATATTAATACTATACAATTTATGCTACACATATACCATATCATGTACATCTCTAAAGTCCATACTATTTCTACTGCCATTTCACTTCAATACTCTACTCGTGTCCTCCCTTTAGATGTTTCAGTTCGTCGTGTCTAATTTAACCGCTTTTTATCCGTCTACTATTATTCACAAACATATCTGAATTGAATGAAATAGTTGCGAAGGTTTATGGAAGTTTTAGCATATTTACTGGCATAGAACAGACAAGAAAATCACTGGAGGATGTAGAAGTGTGGTTTTACTGAAGAACGATCACAATATCATGGACAGCAAAGATAGTGACGAAAACATTCTGAAAGAGGCTATGTACAAAAAGAGATGTAATTTACATTTATGGATTTTAATTCGTTTGCAGTGATACCTGGGCCTTCCATAAACAAAATAACCAAATAACTAAATGTACACCATTTGGAAGAAACAATCGGTATGTTTTGACCATGTAATGAGAATTGAATAGTTGGAATACATTGTGAAATCTGGAGAAAAATGAAGGACGAAAAGACAGAGGAAAGCAAAGATAAAAGATACCACGAAGCTTAAGACAATGTCATGGCAGAAGATCAACAACAAAAATAATCAGTAAATGTCGAGATTCAAAATTGTGGGGAGACAAGATCACATAAGCCAGCAGATGATAAAGACTGTCATACGTACTTGATGATGATGATGACTGTAACACCATCATCATCAAGTACGGGGCCTGCTTGCGTAAGTGATCATTTCGATCCACAAATTTCGATCTCGACAGTCATTTATCATTTCTGTTGACTTCACTTCTGCCAAGTCATTCTTTTAAGCCGACTGGTGTCTTTTCTTTTTACTTCCGCTATCTCCTCGACACTCAAGTTTCCCAGTTGTTACAATATATTTCAGCTTTCCATTCTCATTACATCACCAAAAAGTGATGCTTATTTCTTTCTAATAGCGGAATACAGACTATGACTGTAACAGTGAACAGATTTAGGAGTTATATGACCTTGTTCAAAAATGAATGTAAAAACGATACTGAACTACATCAATATTAATTGGCTCTCCTTACTTCCAGCAATCAGAAGAATTTGTGAAATGTAACCTGTACTTAAGTCATTCCTTCTCTCTGAAGGAAAGCGTCCAGTGATGTAAGATGTGGTTTATTTTAACCTTCATGTGGATAAATTTAAATTTAGCAACTTTGCCACTTTTTAATGATGCGATAATAACAATTGAATAAGTTGATGTAACTACAGTATAATTTTACATATTATTGTCAAGTATAATTGACAAAAGTTAACTGTTGGAGAGAGGAAAGTTCACTCCATCAACAGTTAAGCAACTTCTGACAACAGTAGAAGAAAGTGGGTCCTACTCTACAACAGAATTTCTCAGTGTTTCTTGTGAATGTTATAAATCTGATGTTCAATATCTCAGTGATTCTTGTGAATGTTATAAAACTGATGTTCAATATCTCAGTGATTCTTGTGAATGTTATAAAACTGTTGTTCAATACCTCAGTGATTCTTGTGAATGTTATAAATCTGATGTTCAATACCTCTGTGATTCTTGTGAATGTTATAAAACTGTTGTTCAATATCTCAATGTTTCTTGTGAATGTTATAAAACTGGTGTTCAATATCTCAGTGTTTCTAGTGAATGTTATAAAACTGGTGTTCAATATCTCAGTGTTTCTTGTGAATGTTATAAAACCGCCGTTCAATATCTCAGTGCTAGTTTGTTCGTTCACAAGATAACAAAACTATGAAATGTATACTATTGAGCTCGCACCTAAAAAGAAAAAAAAAAGAAATAATTTCAATAGTAGCTTTTGGTTTTCTTATACTTGTCCCAGGAAATTTTGGGGAAAGAAATCTGGTAACCTATTCAAATCTATGATTCGATATTTGTAACCAATTTATATACACTATTAAGCAAAATAAAAACACTTTAGGAGTCAATGTACACTGTATAATTTAAACAATTTTTTTTTCAAATGGGGCATTTTAAAGAGCATTTTGTTGTAAACGAAGAAATACAATAATGTAAATAATGAGGTTTTAAAATAAAGACAAATGGAAGATACATTCTGTAAGCATCATAAATATACTAATAGTTATATTTTATTATATTTAGCCACAAGCACACTTTCAAGTAAAAAATACATCTGGACACTTTCACATATATCACACACATGGCTGATTGGTTGGCCTTGAGGCAAGACGCCGACCTTTAGACAGAGAGGTTGCGGGTTCAAATCTCGCGGTTAGGATTTTTATTTATAATTTCTCTCTCCGGCAACCACCCCTGGTCTCAGCAGCGTGGTCTGGTTTGAAACGTCAGTTACTGATGGACGGAAAAAAATATGAGTGCCTCCGAAGACGGAGTTATCTACCAGTGTGACGAGGGATCTCACACGGCTGTCAGGGAAAATGGATTAACATGCAAAATTCAGTTCCTAGTCTCAAGATATTGCGTCAGAGATAACAGCTAAAGGGTAAACAAAAAATCACACACATAATGTTAAAATGTTATTGTTTCAATTGTACAGTGGACTTAGCCAATAGCGACAAAGTTATTAAAGAAGACAAGGCGCTGGAAAACATAACTGATGGCGATGAAAGAACGTGTCTTAATCACTTGAACTATGAAGTAACTGTGGCCTGGGCTGTTCCCTATCTTACTACATGGTTCCGTGTACATGTCAACAATCACAGTAAGTGTACACACATTTAGACGAATACAATTGAAAAATGATTTAGTTCTAAAATGAGTACACAAAAAAAGTATAGCTTGTACAACCATGTACTAACTGCCTTGGGTTATAACTATCTACATCATCATGTGCCATAATGGTTGGCGTAGCGATCATGTCCTTCCACAATCTACTATCTACCGTATCATTTATGTTGTTAAATTTTTACCATGCCATGATACCAAGCTATCTAATATTTCTCACTCTTTGTCGTCCGCGATCTGTCTTTCCATGTATATTTCCAGCTTTTTTAACTTTTCTCTTTTCATGATGTGCCAGAAAAATGTTAATCATTTATTTCTGATGTATTTTAGGAGCTTCCTT
The DNA here is from genome assembly GCA_032433765.1 of Megaustenia siamemsis. Taxonomy (NCBI): domain Eukaryota; kingdom Metazoa; phylum Mollusca; class Gastropoda; order Stylommatophora; family Ariophantidae; genus Megaustenia; species Megaustenia siamemsis. The sequence goes on from JAVIAB010000041.1 coordinate 15,724,801, forward strand.
TTTGTGTTGACCTCTTTGAAAATATTCTCATTAGTCTTTCTAGCTGTCCAGGGAACTTTCAACATTCTTCTGAGAAATCTCACCTATGTGGCATCTAATCGCCTTTTCTTTTTTTTTGCTTTTTTCTTCATTTGTTTCTCCATGATTCGCTCCCATAGGTCAGAATTGGCTGTACATAGCACCGATGAACACTCTGCCAAACTTCTATTGACACAGATTATTTGCATAGGTCTTTCTTCATTTTCTGAAATGGCATTTTTGTCTTAATTATCTACAGGTAAACAATATATTTGATGTATCCGCTCAGTCTTCTCTAGTCACCCAACAAATTACTTGTTTTGGAGTCCAAGAACAATAAGAAATATAAACACTACTGAGATGCAATTTTTAAGACGCGTGACAGGAAAAAGCCTAAAAGATAAGAACGGAAATAAAGAATATAGAAAGAGAAAGAATAATTCCCACCATAGAAAACATATATAAACAACAATTACAATTTTTGTCCACGTCAAAGATCAGATAGATCAAAATACATCTCAAATCTCCTTCAAAAAGAACATCAGCTGCTAGGCCGAAGACGAAGAAGATGAATTGATGGAGTATTAGAAACATTAGGAAACATAACAGCCACAGAAGCAAACAGAATAGCAAAAGACCCAATTTATATATGCCCTCGACGCTTAAAGGCAAATATGGAAGGAAAGACGAAGGAAACAAATGTTGTATTGTCGTCATGAAGCAGAGACATAGCCAACTTAAGTACGACATTTTAGGCCCTAGATTGTCTCCCCTATTCTATTCCAGCTAAGAACAGCTGAAAAGACCAATGGGGAAAAACAGGGAGCTCCTAAAAAAACATCAGAAACAATCAACATTTTTCGGGCACACCATGAGAAGAGGAAAGTTGGAATACTTGGTTACAACTGGCAAAATAAAAGGAAAGAAAGATCACGGACGACAAAGAGAGAAAATACAGGATAGCTTGATGTCATGGCATGGAAAGCAGTCAACAACAGAACTGATACGATGCACTGTAGATAGAAGATTGTGTAAGGACATGATCGCCTAAGCCAACCGATATCACAGTACCGGTTCGAGTAACACAGGAAGTCTGAAGAAGTAGACATTGAGGAATCTCCCCATGAGTTGTAAAACAAAAAACTAGAACCAAAAAGTACGCCTAATGAAGAGGATCACGAAACAAAGATAGACGCTCAATGTGGTCAAAGGATCTTAGATTCTGGCAAAAACTGGCCCGAATGTTCGACACTTTTGCAGACACATTTTTGTTTCCAAAAGAAACGAGTTGATTTATGACTAACAATTTCAATTTTGGGTTGTAAAGTGTGTCGTGATGGAGGTCTGGTAGTCGATAAACATATGGGAATAACAATTTATGTAGAGTGGTCAATTCGTAAACTATGTCACGGTTGGATAATCCTGGACACAACAGCTAATGTCTTTAAGAAAATAGATTGACGACTATAAGGAGAGTGCAGCGAAGAAAGCGTGACGAAAAATCAATCCTGAAGCTAAAAACGAAACATTAGAAACAGTTTTCCTAAACACGTTGTCTCGTAGCAAAGATATTACAGGAAACGTGTTTCGAGCTGATTACAAAGTCGTGTAGACATTTAATCAACATCTTTGAAGATGAAATAAAGTTGCAGGAACTTAGTGTTTTAGGGATGGGATTCATTCTACATTCGGTAAATGCCTGCATTAACACTGTGGGCCATATCTCAAATTAAATTAGAAAAAAACATTAATAGACAATATAGTGAACTCCAAAACAAAATATCGTTACCTCTTGATGAGTCGACAACTGTGAGCAACAAATCAACGTTTATTATTATTGCTCGTGTACTTCTTCCTGAACTTTCGGCTCCAGCGATTATTTTCCTAGATTATCATCCGATGTAACTGCCAGGGAAATTCTAAAGTCTATAATTTGTCATCTTTTAGTGTTCAGGATGTTCTCCAGATCACTTAAATGCGTATTTAGTGTCTGTAACGTGTGATTTTGCAGTGCAGTTATTTTGGGTGTGTAACGGTGTAAGGAAGCTAATGCAAGAAACATTTCCTATTGTTATTTTCTGGCATTGTGCTAGTCATCGCCTTGAACTGTCTGTTAGTGACACAGTGAGCAGTGTGGTAGTTGTGAATCACTTTAAGACTTTCATGTACAAACTTTATGTGTCATATCATGATGCACCAAAAATGCTAGGGAGCTACAGGAATATGAGGCCACTCTAGAACTTCCAGCTACTGAAAACGGATATAATTGTTAGCACCAGCTGGGTTGTATTTTGTTTCCGCGTTGTGTATGTGGTGTAGCAGGACTTCGAAGCTCTCGTCCATGACTTTTAGAAGGCAAAATAAGTTAGCAGAAGAAGCAAGGCAGATCGCTGTCTTTACGCGGGCCTTAAAAAAATATTACGCCATGCGAATGTGTTCTTTATATGGACCGGATGTGTGATGTTCTCCAAGAACTTAACGAACTGAGTCTAGGTTTGCAAGAAAGAAATATTGACTTGAACAAAGCGGACAGGAAGGTAAAAAAATATAGTTCAACTTTATGAGGAAATAAATGAAAACCTGGTCCATACTACAGTTTGTCTCTTCAAAGTCAGGAGAAATTGAAGTTCAAAGGGACTGAACTCCACACAAATGGTTTTCTTTTTTTCACAGATTTTAGATTCTAAGTACTGGCCAAAAAATCTTGATAAGCACCTGGCATTTGGTGAAGCTGAGATTAGAAAGTTAGCATACAACTTCTGGTTAAAAGAGAAGCAGTTCGTGGTTTTTGTCAATATCTTCAGAATATAAATTCCTAGTCATACCACTTCCTCTAACGAATATTTGATGCATAAGTGCAGTAACTTGCAGTGAATAGGAAAGGTGTGTCTCTAATGAACCTTGTAGTAACTCCATCGGGGCCATCTCTCCCTGTATGGATAATCTCTCCACTGATGTTCATCAGGATAGTGGGTTCTCCTCTCATTAAATTCATTCATAGCAAATATTTATATTCATGCTACTCCGAGATTGTCATGCTGAAGTTGTTGCCAAAGAAATAAGCGATATAGAGACGGTGATAGTATATCAGAGGATATGTTGAAAGTGTGGAAGTTGCTGTACAATCTTCACGTTGAGTTACGGTAACCCCCCCCCCAACAAAAAAAGCACTGTAATAATAAATATATAATTGACGTTCAACTCTAGTAATTATGTAGAGGGCTGGTCCTAGATCGTTATTCGTTATTGCTCCATTAGGAAGAAGTAATCTAGAGACGACAAGGGTATATAAGGGGATATATTAAAAGTGGGAAGTAGATATAATAGTATCATCAGGTTGATTACCATGCACCTTTTTCGTCGAAAAAAAAACATTATATATATATATATATATATATAGTGGCGTATTATCTATAATACGGCAGCTGCCGCCGGTACCCTGAACATATTAACGAAGTAAAAAAGGAAATTATAATTTATTTTATTTCTTTTAAAAATAATTATATTACAAATTTTCGAATATTCTATTACACATTTCGTAGGCCAATATGATTTATTTGCTTTGATTTGCATTTATTAAAGCAAGGTTTTCCTCTGGCCACTATAACGTTTGTGAATGTTGTAACTATTCTACATTGAAACCTCTAGTAGCCAGCAGTACATTTTTCCTCAATCCGAATCTTGTTTAACGACCTTGACGTTAAAAAATTTCCGTCAAAATAATGTACCGGTTGTTACCTAATTCGGTTTCATGGGTTATGTTTAGCTCTAACCAATCAGAATCGTCACAAAGTGAAAGTGAAACTTTGTCTGATACCGGAATTTGCTTAGCTATTTATAACTACGTTATGCGCATCAGCATCTGTATAAAGAACCTTTTCTGTTCTCAAGAGAATCAAATCTGATTGTCGCTCAACTCAGACACAAGAACGCTTTTCTGGTTTGGCATTAATGTCATTGAGAAATCATTCCCTCAGAAACTTAGAAACCAACCCAACAGTATTTTCAATGACAAAGTCAAGAAGACATTTTCGTCCCAAACAAAACGGATAGAGTTTACAAATAAATAAGTATGTAATTTAAAATGTAATGAAGGCATTAGAAAATAGTACTGTATGTTAGCCTTATGAATATAATGTATGTTTGTATTTATTATGTCAACGGTAGTCCATACCCATAAAGCAGTATACGCCACTGATATATATATATATATATATATATATATATATATATATATATATATATATATATATATGTATATATAGAACTTTAGCTTTTGTTAAACTCTCTTTTTACATTATCGACAGCGCAACTGAGTAAGTTAAATTTCATGTACATGAATTACTCGTCAACTGCAAATTTCAATGTAAAGAAGAAAGTGGTCAGTGGCACTACAATGGATGTCTACGTTGACTTGAAACACACAGTTCAACAAATTTTTATAGCAGGCCAGGGTGTCCAGTCTTTGTGCTCAGTTTACATCAGTGGAGGTAAGGTTCGCCATCACACAGTGCTATCATCATCGTGTGCCCTCTCCGCAACGAAGGTTGGCTACCATCGATCGCCATTCTACTCTGTTTCTTGCTTTGATGCTGCAGGCTGACATAGATTGACTTGTCCATCTTTTGATGTTACTCGACCATGTTAGTCTTGGTCTGCCTCTGCCTATTTTGCCTTGTATTTTTCCTTCCAATATTACTTTTAGTAGGCTGTTGTGTCTTTTAACATGACCCAAAAATTTCATTTGTCTTGTCTTAATTGTGTTCAGCAGTTCTCTTTTTATTTTTAGTTGTTTTAAAACTTCATCGTTTGTTATCTTTTCTTTCCATCCAATTCTACCTATTCTTCTATAAATCCACATTTCAAAGGCTTCAATTTTCTGTTCTGTTTTCTTGTCTAATGTCCATGTTTCTGCACCATACAGGAATATTGAGAAGATGTAATATTTTGCCATTCTTAGTTTCAGCCCTGCTGATATTTGTTTTGTTGTTAGTTTATTTTTCATGACATTAAAATTAATTTTTGCCATACTTATTCTTTTGTTTATTTCAGTTTTGCATTTTCCATCGTTGGTTATAGTATGTCCTAGGTAGTTGTAATTCTGGACTGTCTCCAGATGTGTTCCCTCAACTGTGATATTTAATTGTAGGTCTTGAGAATTTTCTTTGTTTATGATCATAGTTTTAGTCTTTTTTATATTTATTTCTGGTCCATATTTTTTGCTTGTTGTGTTTATCACATTAAGCAATTGTTGTAGGTCTTTAGGATTTTCTGCTAGTAGAACAGTATCATCAGCATATCACATGTTATTGATTAACTTTCCATTAATGTTTAGGCCTGGTATCTATGAGATGTTTTTAAAGATTTGCTCAGTGTATAAATTGAACACGATTAGTGATAGGATGCATCCTCTTTTTATGTCCATGGGTGTAGATTTCTCATTGTTATATCTTATTATTGCTGTTTGCTCCCAGTACAAATTACATATTAGTCGTATGTCTGCGTCGTCTAGATTTATATCCTTTAGGCAGTCTATAAGTTGGTTATGGTGTTTTCTATCGAAAGCTTTGATGTAGTCTATAAAGCAGGCATATATTTGTTTGTTTACTTCTGTGTACTTTTCAATCAATGTTCTCATGCTGAATATGCCTTCTTTTGTCCCACTGTTTTTCTTGAATCCAAATTGTTGCTCATCTAATTCAGGATTGATTTTATTCTGAATCCTTCCCTGTATAACATTTAGTAAAATGTTTGTTACCTGGCTCATTAGGCTTATTGTTCTGAAATCACTGCATTCAAATGCACCGTTCTTTTTAGGCAATGCAATGAAAGTTGATGTTTTGAGATCGTTTGGTATGTATCCTGTATGGTATATGCCATTGCATATGTCTGTGATCACTTCGACGCCAAACTCTTCTAGATCCTGTATCATCTCCATCTGTATATTGTCAGGCCCTGCTGCTTTTCCCTTTTTCTTTGTTTTTATGGCTTTTTCTACTTCGGATTCCAGGATTTTATAGTTGTATGTACATTTTATGTCTGGCTTTGTGTCCCTTTCGTCATGAAATAATTCTGTTATATATTCTTGCCATCTATCTATTATATCTTTGTTGTCTGATAGCATTCTTCCCTCTTTGTTTGCTATACATCCGATTCCTGCAGCTTTTTTGTCTTTATTCGTCATTCTCTTTATTTCTGTGTGCACATCTCTTAGGTTTTGTTTACTTTCCATATTTTCGATTTCTAGACATCTTTGGTTGAGCCAGTCTTCTTTTTTTCCTTTTTGCACATTCTCCGTATTTCATTGTCTATATCCTTGTATCTGGCAGTGTTTTTCACTTGTCTTCTTTCTTCCATTTTTTAAAATATTTTGTCAGTTACCCAATTTTGATTTTTGTTACTTTCCTTTTTGTGCAAGGTGTTGCAGGATTCTAGGATGCTGTTTTTTATGCATTACCATTTTGTTGTGACTTTTTCCTCAGGATTTTCTCTTCTGTACTGCTCAATCCCCTCTTCTAGTAGCTTCTGATATGTGTTCTTTACTTGTACAGTATAAGTTTCTTGTACATCTTTCTGGTTTAACGCCGTTATATCTATTGGTGTTGCTGCATTCGTTTTTTGTGTTTCTCTTTAATTTGATTTTCATTTTTATCATTACAGGATTGTGGTCTGAATTTATATCTGCTCCTGGGTAGGTTTTGGCTTTCTTGACGCTGTTCCTGAATCTGTCTTTTATCATTATGTAATCTATTTGAATTCTCTTCTTGTCTCCAGGGCTTCTCCATGTGTATAATTTCATTTTCTCTTGCTCAAAGAAGGTGTTGCATATTATCAGTCTGTTTTCTTCGCAAAATTGTATTAATCTTTCTCCTCTGTTATTTCTTTTTCCTAGACCATGATTTCCTATTATGGTCTTATATTTACCTTTTCCTATTTTAGCGTTCATATCACCCATTATAATCAAGATGTCTGATGATTTCACTTGCTTCATAACTGTGTTTAGATCTTCATAGTATGCCTCTATTTGTTCAACTGTGTAGTCTTGAGTATGTCTGTAATATTGCTATGTCGAATGGTTTTGCTTTAATTTTTATTGGTATATTTCTATCATTCACAGTGCTACACGTTATCTAAAAGCTTCAGTTTAACAATAATCTTCGAATTGTTAAAAAATGTAATGGTGATGATGTCTTTTACTAGAAATATAACCGTTATTTATTGTAACCGTTAACCCTGTTGTTAAAATGATGTTATGTTTGTAGATTGATGTTATCGTACCGGGTATCGTCTTCTTGTAACACAGGCTATCGTAACAGCTACACAATGATGATAATGATGTTAAACGAGCCGTGAAATGGTATCCCGCGCTCACACACCTTCTTAGCTGTCAATCTCGACGGTCACGGTAGCTTTGACCGGGTTTACTGTCTGGTACACAGTGTACCATTATAGCAATTCTCTTGTAAAAGCTGGACCGTTCTGAACTGGATTTGTGATTATTTGACTTTTATGTGCCCACGACAACTCCCAACTTCAGTTCAGCGCCATGGCTTGTGTAACGACTGCTGGAATAAAGAAATGGATGCACACAGAATGCTTGTGTTTACAGGTCACGTAAGCTTTATTCATCAACCCTTTAAATGTCAAAATATTCACAAAATAGTAACAACGGGCAGCGGTCCATACTTTCCGCTCGGCCATTCACACATATAGACAGGGAAATTCGCTTCCTGTATTGGACAATCTCATATAAGGTCTTCTATCGCAATCAGCTTGATTAATAGTGTTCCTGGTATACTAGGTTAATAATCCCCTGGCTACAATCTCTAATATAATTTCACTATCTCTTTAATCTTTCAACAAATAAAACAGGGTGTTAGACAAGGTTGTGTGCTGTCACCAGATATGTTTAATATTTATAGTGATATTATTTTAAGATCCATAAGCGGCATGCCTGGAATAACAATTGGAGGTCATAACATGACGAATCTAAGGTACGCTGATCGTACAATCTTAATCGCTAAGAGTGAAAATGAGTTACACGAAATGTTGGACATTTTAGTGAAAGAAAGCAAAAATAAAGGACACAGCCTTAATAGCAAATAGACAGAAGTAATGGTAACAACAAAGAAAAAGACATCACCTCAGTGCAAAATAAAGACAAGTGGAACAATATTAAAACAGGTAAATGAATTTAAATATTTGGGAACTTTGTTAACCTCAGATGGAAGATGCACAAAAGAGTTAAGATGTAGAATGGCTCAGGCAAAAGCAGCTTTCCAAAAAATGAGGAAGATACTATGCAATCCATTTTTGACAATAGAAAAAAGAAAAAGAGTTATTAAATGTTACGTAGAGCCAGTCTTAACATATGGACGGGAATAATGGACAATTGGACAACAGACAAGAAAATCACTGGGGTCTGTAGAAATGTGGTTTTACAGAAGAATGTTGAGAGTACCATGGACAGCTAAGAAGAGTAATGAAGATGTTCTAAGAGAGGTCAAAGCAAAAAGAGAGCTAATTTCCAATATTAGGAAGAAACAATCATCATGTTTTGACCATGTAATGAGAAGAGAACAATTGGAATATTTTTGTAAAAACTGGAAAAATTAAGGAACGAAGAGATAGAGGGTAGCAAAGAGAAAAAATAACAGACAGCTTAGGAGAATGGCTTGGCAGAAGGTCAACAACAGAAATGATAAATAGCTGCCGTGATCAATAGTTGTGGAGAGACACGATCACCTACGCCAACAGGTCAGGTACTAGATGCTGATGAAGTTCTCTTTAATACACGAGAGACTCTTTTCTACATAGTGTATACTCTCTTAATAGCTATGCTAACGTTGAGCCCTCTGAGCCCATACAGGCTAACACCAAACGGAGTCGCCGAACATGTTCCTTACCCACGTGTGAATATTCGCTGGGGAGCCTCCTTCTAGCTCCGTGCAGGTATTTATATACTTCGTCCCTTACCCAATCAAAACTCACTTCCTCAGTTTCCCTTCCAATATAATTCATCTACGTCATCCACTCACCTCCATGTTTACACTCTTACCAGTCACCAGAATCCTGCTCTACCTCTAACACAATTCTACTTATATTTCTTGTGACCATTTCCCGTGCTATGCTTCCCCACTCTCTCCAACTATCCCCTACTCTCCTTCTCACCCTCACACCCACTGCTACAGAAACTCATGCAATCAACTTGTTTTTTATTTATCAAGTTTTACTCTTTGATTTACTGCTTGCTTTTAATTGGTATCTGATAAATACAACAATATATTATAATGTGATAAATGAAATGTCAATTTTATATTTATTTATATATTCCTATATATGGCGTAATGAAAAGACGATTAGAGGCCACATAGATGGGATTTCTCAGAAGAATTTTGAAAGTTCCATGGACAGCTAAAAAGACCAATGAAGAAGTTCTCAAAGAGGCCAATACAAAAAGGGAGCTCTTAAAAAACATTAGAAAGAAGCAATCAACATTTTTCGGGCACATCATGAGAAGAGGAAAGTTGGAATACTTGGTTACAACTGGCAAAATAAAAGGAAAGAGAGATCGCGGGCGACAAAGATAGAGAAGATACTGGATAGCTTGGTGTCATGGCATGGAAAACAGTCAACAACAGAACTGATACGATGCACTGTAGATAGAAGATTGTGGAGGGACATGATCACCTGCGCCAACCGGTATGGCACATGATGATATATGGCGTGTTCAAAGAAAACCCGTAATAGTGGCATATTTACAAATATCGGTAAATTGCATCAGCAGCTGTGACAGAACTATGTAAATCACTTGTTATGAAATGAATATAGAATTATACCGAAAATGGGATACACAAAGCATGACGTGCTTCATTTAACTAGGAAGCGAATGTGAATACAAAGAAATTAATTTTAATTAAAATAACCCCAATGTTAAATCAGTTGTAATTATGGTTACCGTTATTCGAAGGCCCCAGTATCATTGTAACAAATGGAAATCCATGATTACTCAACCGCCCGTGCCAGTGGTATCATCCGAATTAGCATGGAATCGAATATCCAAAGAACGGCAACTGCAGTCCCCATGGTAGCCAACACAGCACACGCCAAAAGACATAAGGCATATTATAGTACCGACAGTGAACGCATCTGAAATATACTTCGTTATATGATAGCATCGTTCATCGTAAGGAATCATAATATAGAATATAGCAATAAACTGTAGACAGTGGATGACGTCAGAGAAAAATGACTTTTGTTGCTCACTTGGCCGTTTTATCATCGTCATCGGAGTCGAATCGTTGTCCGTTAGAGATTTCTTTTAAGGGTCAGAACAAGAGCAGGTCACATCTTGACAGATGCAGATTGTAGTCTGAGTGATGCAGGACTTCCTACAGTTTTCTTGCTAACGTTTCCTGCACATTGTTCACGACATGTGTACTAGCATTGTCGTAAAATAGAATCACATGTGTACGAACATTGTCGTAAAATAGAATCACATGTGTACGAGCATTGTCATAAAATAGAATCACATGTGTACGAGCATTGTCGTAAAATAGAATCACATGTGTACGAGCATTGTCGTAAAATAGAATCACATGTGTACGAGCATTGTCGTAAAATAGAATCACATGTGTACGAGCATTGTCGTAAAATAGAATCACATGTGTACGAGCATTGTCTTAAAAAAAATCACACCACGCGGAAGTACGGGTCTTTTGATGACTGTATGCAGTTTGTAGAGTGTCTCTTTGTAGCGGATGCCATTGATGGTCACACCAGTCTCTCCACGCGGAATGGCATGATGGTCACACCAGTCTCTCTTTGTCCCTGTGTAGCAGATGGCATTGATGGTCACACCAGTCTCTCTAGTGTCCCTGTGTAGCGGATGCCATTGATGGTCACACCAGTCTCTCTAGTGTCCCTGTGTAGCGGATGGCATTGATGGTCACACCAGTCTCTCTAGTGTCCCTGTGTAGCAGATGACATTGATGGTCACTAGTGTCCCTGTGTAGCATGGTCACACCAGTCTCTCTAGTGTCCCTGTGTAGCAGATGGTATTGATGGTCACACCAGTCTCTCTAGTGTCCCTGTGTAGCAGATGACATTGATGGTCACACAAGTCTCTCTGGTGTCGCTGTGTAGCAGATGACATTGATGGTCACACCAGTCTCTCTAGTGTCCCTGTGTAGCGGATGGCATTGATGGTCACACCAGTCTCTCTAGTGTCCCTGTGTAGCAGATGGTATATTGATGGTCACACCAGTCTCTCTAGTGTCCCTGTGTAGCAGATGGCATTGATGGTCACACCAGTCTCTCTAGTGTCCCTGTGTAGCGGATGCCATTGATGGTCACACCAGTCTCTCTAGTGTCCCTGTGTAGCAGATGGTATTGATGGTCACACCAGTCTCTCTAGTGTCCCTGTGTAGCGGATGCCATTGATGGTCACACCAGTCTCTCTAGTGTCCCTGTGTAGCAGATGATATTGATGGTCACACCAGTCTCTCTAGTGTCCCTGTGTAGCGGATGCCATTGATGGTCACACCAGTCTCTCTAGTGTCCCTGTGTAGCGGATGGCATTGATGGTCACACCAGTCTCTTTACAGAATGATCAACCTTGGACAGATTCCATATCACATCCACATGTGTGAGCTTGCTACGTTAGATGTGACATCATTATTTCGGTTACATATGTTCAATTAGAGCAGTTCGGGCAGGTTTTATTTCAACATTCCTCGTGTATGTGTCCAGGTATATATACACACATTTATACCATTAATTCAGAACCTATCTCTCAGGCTCTTTCATGTGAATTCTCTAACACATTTCATATCGGTAGTGGTTGATTTTCGTATTGACTTGAGTATAGAGTACAGATTTGGCATTAGTGGCAGAACGTTGGGATGGAGGTTAAGTTAGTGAATGCAAAGAAATGACCAGAAAATCTTTGGACTTGAGAAAGATAGGGACATTTATATAAGAATGAAACATTGATAGTTCTTGTTTTTGTATTTAAAATATAGACATAATGTAATATTTTAATTTTTTGTATTTTAGGCCGGAACGTAGCCCTGAAAGAAACGACTAGCCAGTCGTTACAAATTCCACGTAAATCACATTCTTCTTCATCCGCTGTTGATGGTTACACCAATGGTGATTTTGATGAAGGATTTTGCAGTCAGACGTTTGGAGACTTTCCTAACTTGAACCTCACTTTCAAAAATGACATGACAGTAGTTGGATATACTCTGTACAACGTAATTAGAACGGACTGTAAGTAGATTTTCCATAAAGCGAGGGATCAGCAGGACCGATAAAGAGTTATATATTTGGTGTTTCATTCTTTTCAGTGGTTCATCAACATCATTTCTGTTCTATTTTAGAAATTTAACACGATCCAGGTCACAGAAGCCCTACAGGAAACTATGGGAGTTTAACAGGCGAAGAAAGTAAACAGAAATGGATTGAGGATGAGAAATATTTTCTTCTTTGCTTGACCAGAAGCGTCGAACAAACAACATAGTTCCTTCACTTTGTCCGTTCAATATCCTTCTTCTGAAAAAAACCCTGAATTATGTTTACATCATCCATCTCCATTTCTATTCTTCTTTGTCAAGTTATACTTATTATGTCTATCATTTTACTCCCTTCATCGTGCTATCTTTGGTCTGTCTCTCTTTCGTCTTATTTCTCCAAAATTATCCTTGGTCTGTATTTATTTCATCACATTACTTCAATTCATTATTGGTATGCATCTCTTTCATCTCATCTCTTCAAGCTTTCTTTTTGTATGTCTCTTCGTCTACTCCATTCATTGAGTTATCAAGTATGTCTTTCTTACCTGCTTCCTTAGGCAAGTTAGCATTGTTCTGTGTCTCTACTACTTCCTTCTGTAACTTATCATTGGTTTCTCTCCGTCTAACCTCCTTTGGGAAAGCTATCATTGGTCTCTCTACTACTTTCTTTGGTAAGTTATCATTCATCTCTCTCCTACTTCCTTCTACAAGTTGCCATTTGTGTCTCTGTCTAGTACTTAGGTGGACAAGCCATCCCTGGACTCTCTCTCTCTCTCTCTCTCTCTCTCTCTCTCTCTCTCCTACTTCCTTCTACAAGTTATTATTTTTCTCTTTCTCTCCCCTACTTCCGTCGTAGTTACCCTTTTATGTCACTCAATTTGACTTACTTCTTCATGTCCACTGCATGCAGGATTTATTATTACTTCAAGATCTCTTCTCAACGTATGGCCTATCCATATCCAACCTCTCCCTATTATCTCTGTTTACGTCTTCTCTTGGCTCTCATTTTGAGAAATTCTGCTGATTTTATTTATTCACAATATTATAAACAATTTTCCACAGACAGGTTGTGTGAAATGATGACAGTCTCCATTTCTTCTGTTGTTCTCCTTCTTTCAGACCCATATTGAAGCAGTTAAAGTACACAACTCTCAGTTATCCTTAGTTTAACTTTTGTGTTGTATTGGGTGGACCCCCAAACTTTGTTCAGATTGTGACAAAAATATCACGGACTAAATAGAGAGAAATACATTCAAGATATCAACTATATCATGTTGGTGACACTTAAAGTTGTATGTTTCTCTTGAATTTCGTTGTCCGCCATTTCATATTCACAGCTTCTGGACAAAGTTATGCTAAGATAACACTTTTAAAATTATAGATGATTGTGAAGTGCGATATTCATAAAATGTCAAAATGTTTGATTATTGCCAAAACTTCATATCTGGTATTATTTATCTCATTGATTTGCATATCTTCATTCACGAGTTCAAAAATTGCCTTATTGTTACCAGGATGGTGTATGTACTCAAATGTATAATCTGCTGAACAGCATCATTATTTCGTGGTGGTATATGTTTGAAACATTTTTTTGAAAGCAGAAGAGAGTGTTTTATTACCCAAATCTGCATATCTCCTTCCTTCCTTCCTTCCTTCCTTCCTTCCTTCCTTCCTTCCTTCCTTCCTTCCTTCCTTCCTTCCTTCCTTCCTTCCTTCCTTCCTTCCTTCCTTCCTTCCTTCCTTCCTTCCTTCCTTCCTTCCTTCCTTCCTTCCTTCCTTCCTTCCTTCCTTCCTTCCTTCCTTCCTTCCTTCCTTCCTTCCTTCCTTCCTTCCTTCCTTCCTTCCTTCCTTCCTTCCTTCCTTCCTTCCTTCCTTCCTTCCTTCCTTCCTTCCTTCCTTCCTTCCTTCCTTCCTTCCTTCCTTCCTTCCTTCCTTCCTTCCTTCCTTCCTTCCTTCCTTCCTTCCTTCCTTCCTTCCTTCCTTCTTTCCTTCCTTCCTTCCTTCCTTCCTTCCTTCCTTCCTTCCTTCCTTCCTTCCTTCCCTTTCCTTCCCTTCCCTTCCTTCCTTCCTTCCTTCCTTCCTTCCTTCCTTCCTACCTTCCTTCCTACCTTCCTTCCTTCCTACCTTCCTTCCTTCCTTCCTTCCTTCCTTCCTACCTTCACTTCCTCTCTCCGTCCCTTCCTAGTTACCTGTTTTGTTTTCAACCTCCCTCCCCCTCTTTATGTTTATTCCTTCCTTACTCCTCTCTTTCACTCTTTCACTCCTCGCGTGCTTCCCTCTTTGGCCTCACTCGGTGTTTTCCTCCCTATCTGTTGTTCCTCTTTTGTTTCCTTCCTTCCTCTCTTCCTCCCTCACTATCTTTCTTCCTTCCTTATTTCCTTCTTTTATTTCCTCTCTTCCTTCTTTCTTTCTTTCACAGATTATGTTTTCTGTTTACATAACCTGTATTTGGTTTCCTTTTTTCCATAGATGACCTATTCCATTTACTTAAAGGAAATATCCTAAGACTTTTCGACAAAAACAAAAAAGTGTTGTTTAGACACAGAGATACTGAGCCAGCTGCCCGTGAAGTGTACAAGGTACAACTAGATACAATTGTTTCAGGTACACGCATGATTAATATTGAAGCTGCGGAATTTGACGGGAAAATCTGGATGAGAGGTTTAACTGTTTGTGAACTTGAAGTATATGGAGGTATGTATTATGTATCGATAAACCATTTTGTGATACATCACAGCTTGACTTATCTATTTCAGTTATAAATTGTACCCCCTTTATAGTTCTGTCTCCAAAGTGCACACCTACTTCAGTTGTTCTGCTTGTTAGAAGAGCGTGACGTCATTTGATGGATGTGTTGAAATATACTGTCAACATAGCTCTACTAGGAGGGGCAGAGAGGCAGCAGGAGTTCAAGTTTCTAGTAAAACATTCTCCCAAGATGGTAGAATGGATAAAGAAATGAACATTTGTTGCAGGAAGACAACAAGGATTATTGGGATATCTAGCTCTTCTTCTACGTCATAGGACCGTGCCAATATGCACAAACATTTCTTAGAGGAAGCATATTTATGCCACTTGTATGTTACCATGTCTGAACTAATATTAATGACATACAAAGAGAGTAAATAAAATGTCCCGATTACCTGGAGAGAAAGCCTAGTGATACCGTCTTGTAATATCACACCATACTCGGCATATACAAAACGAGGGGCACACAGAACTCTAGGCAGACCTGATCTATGTTGGAGTAGGAACATCTACGAAAGTTTAGGCGGCAAGATAAGCAAGAATCATAACTATGTATCACCCTAGACATCTAGAAGATTAACATGAATAAATATTAAGGGTGGAAACAGAGAGAGAGGAGAGAGAGAGAGAGAGAGAGAGAGAGAGAGAGAGAGAGAGAGAGAGAGAGAGTAATAACATTACAATTCAGTATTTTGAACAATGTGCTGGCATACCTACAATGTAATTAATGTAAGTGCTTTTTCACATATCCGTTCTTCTGCTCGTTTCAGCAACTATCGAAGTGTTTTTTCTACTGATTGCTATTGTCCTATATACGAATATGCTCGGTATACGAAACTGTGGGAACAAATAATCCAAGTTCAACAAAGAGCTTATAAACAAAACATACAAGAAGTGAATCATCAAACATGGAGAGTTACGGGTCCTGCCTTTATCGTCTTCATGTCGAGAGTAACTAACTAGCACGTGATCACGTCTTGTAGTTTAATAATATTAATGAATGCCATTCTTCTCTTTATCAACGACTACTACAAGTTTTCCTCTTTGATGTTGGACGTTCAGAGGATATTAAATAAGTATACATATGTCACACATACAAATGTCTATTGTTGTGTAGTGGTCTACAACAAACTCTTTTATTATTCACATCTAGGCTCAGCAAGAAACATTAATCCGTGGTTTCTTTATGAGGTTAACCTCCCTTGATATTTTGGATCGAGAAATGTGTAGCCTTCTCAGATAACGGCAATAAACAGGAGCTCATGCATACACTCGCGTACATTAAAGAAACCTTGGTAGTTAGGCATCGAAATCAGTAGGCCAACAATATGGCCGCTGCGTGGGTAAACTTCGCAGAAACCTACAAACACGTGATCCCAGGCTGTAACTCGGAGGTCGTGTGCGTAGGCCAGGATTCTTCTCGAATTTTCTCAAGGGGGATATGGGAGCACCTCTGGATTTATCCGTGCAGTGATGATGATCCTAGTAACAAAACGTGTAGGTAGCGTGTTTACCTTTCCTCAACAATTTCTACTAACGTGGTCAGATTAATGAGTCTGTTTCTGTGGTCCACTTAGATATGAAGTAGGATCGTCATTACTTTTTGTTAACTATAACCACGCCAGCAGAGAGTTAAAATTTAACTACTTTCAGCCCATGTTCCTGATTCACCGATTACAGTTTCTCCTGTTTTTTCACCAAACATATCAACAAACTTTATCAGAAAGTAATTAATTATCAAAAACTAATAATCTGAAGGCAAATCAAAGATTACATTATTGCAATGTGTTATGTCTAATCATGGACCTAACATGAAAAATGTGTAATATTATATGTCTTTATATTAACTGTCTTACAACTCTTAAGGCTGTATTGGACAGTCATTGATAATGACAGTGCTTAATTCCAAACTATATTACTTGAAGACAATTATGACGTAAGTGCTACAGTTTATAACGTCATCGTTCCCATATTATCGGCAGATACTTCTTGCCCACATGGATGGTTTGGTCGAGAATGCGAATTCAAATGTCACTGTGCAAACAAAGAGGAGCTGTGTTTTCCTAGTACTGGTGGATGTACTTCTGGCTGTACTGATGTATTCACCGGAGAAGGATGTCAACAGAGAAGTCAGTAACAATATTGTCAGCACATTTTATATCACCGGCTGAGTTATTTGTGTGCGTGGAGAATAATAAATCAGACAATAATAGAGTAAATGTATTAACTGAAGTATCAGAGTGCACTACCACTCATCATCATCGTGTGCCTTCTCCCGCACGAAGGTTGGCTACCATCGATCGCCATTCTACTCTGTTTCTTGCTTTGATGGTGCAGGCTGTCATAGATTTACTTGACCATCTTTTGATGTTACTCGTCCATGTTAGTCTTGGTCTGCCTCTGCCTCTTTTACCTTGTATTTTTCCTTCCAATATTACTTTTAGTAGGCTGTTGTGTCTTTTAACATGCCCCCAAAATTGTATTTGTCTTGTCTTAATTGTGTTCAGCAGTTCTCGTTTTATTTTTAGTTGGTTTAAAATTAAATCGTTTGTTATCTTTTGTTTCCATCCAATTCTACCTATTATTCTAAAAATCCACATTTCAAAGGCTTCAATTTTCTGTTCTGTTTTTTTTGTCTAATGTCAATGTTTCTGCACTATACAGGAATATTGTGAAGATGTAACATTTTGCCATTCTTAGTTTCAGCCCTGCTGATATTTGTTTTGTTGTTAGTATATTTTTCATGGCATTAAAATTACTTTTCGTCATACCTATTCTTTTGTTTATTTCAGTTTTGCATTTTCCATCATTGGTTATAGCATGTCCTAGGTAGTTGTAACTCTGGACTGTCTCCAGATGTATTCCCTCAACTGTGATATTTAATTGTAGGTCTTGAGAATTTTCTTTGTTTATGATCATAGTTTTAGTCTTTTTGTTCTTCATTTCTAGTCCATATTTTTTGCTTGTTATGTTTATCACATTAAGCAATTGTTGTAGGTCTTTAGGATTTTCTGCTAGTAGAACAGTATCATCAGCATATCTTAGGTTATTGATTATCTTTCCATTAATGTTTAGGCCTGTTATCTCTGAGGTGTTTTTAAAGATTTGCTCAGTTTATAGATTGAACAAGCTTGGTGATAGGATGCATCCTTGTCTTACTCCTCTTTTTATGTCCATGGGTGTAGAGTTCTACTTGTTATATCTTATTATTGCTGTTTGCTCCCTGTACAAATTACATATTAGTCGTATGTCTGCGTCGTCTAGATTTATATCCTTTATAGTCTATAAGTTGGTTATGGTGTATTCTATTGAAAGATTTGGTGTAGTCTATAAAGCAGGCATATATTAGTTTGTTTACTTCTGTGTACTTTTCAATCAATGTTCTCATGCTGAATATGGCTTCTTTTGTCCCACTGTTTTTCCTGAATCCAAATTGTTCCTCATCTAATTCAGTATTGATTTTATTCTGAATCCTTCCCTGTATAAGTTTTAGTAAAATTTTTATTACTTGGCTCATTAGGCTTATTGTTCTGAAATTGCATTCAACTGACCCATTACTAGTGCTGCTAATTTATAAACATATAGTATGTAGTGAGGAGTGCATGGATGTGTTGTGAAAATACTGTCCCGTTGAGTGAAAAGCTCAAGACGGTGTTCTCAACGTCGTGGCGACTAATTTGTCCAATCTGCCTTTGTCACGCTGGTCCTGTGGAGAACCCCCCACTGACATACACCGGCATATATTAATATATGTCCTAAAGATAGTTTAAGAGAATGTATAGTATACTATAAACTATATAGTATCATCACACACATTATCACAATGCACTATACTACTATATAGTAATAGGAAAATAGGGACAAGTTGATGACATACCTCGGAGTTAAGTTTGATCGCAGCCTGTGTTTTCGGGACCACGTCGACCATGTGATAACAAAATCCCGCAAAGGATTAGCCGCCTTGAAGGTAATGGCAGCTGCTAACATCGAGCAGAGGCTACTTACTCTTCTGTCCAGGGATTAGTCCTCGCACCAATGTAGTATGCCCTGGCCATTCTTACTGTCAGTACGACTCAAATTGATAGGCTGGAGAAAATACCAAATGAAGCCATGCGCATTATCCTGGGATGTACGAGGGACACTCCCTGTGTAGCAATGAGGTATCTTCTTGACTTTCCAACCATGGATGACAGAATCAAGATCTGGAGAGCACGAGCATACCTGAAGATTAGTATAGATATAGAGCACCCATTGCACCACGTGCTCAACACAGTGAATGGTGCCAGGCTAAAAAGAGGCAAATCATGGGTGGGCCGAGCAGAAGATGTCATCAAACAGGTATGTGGGCTTACCAATATCAGCGTTGGTGAGGAGTGGATACCGGTGCCTACGTCATTCAAGGGGACTTTCTCGTGTATTGTCACACTCGACAGGAAAAGTAGGAAACAGAACCCGGTCGTGGTTAATGCTGAATTCAACGGTCTTATCTGTGATAACACCGATGAGAAAGGTAGTAATCTATACAGACAGATCTGTAAGACGAAACCAAAGAAGTGCATGGGCATTTAGAGCACGCTCGGCAGGCAGAATATTCAAGGAAGACAGTGGTGCATACGTAATGACCACGAGTAGCATTGCAATGGAGGCGATGGCAGTGACCAAGGCATTCAAATGGTTACAAGACTACACCCACTCATGTATACTGAGTGATTCGATGAACATGATAAAAAAAGTGGAGGCGGGCTCTGTACGCATGCAATGGGTAGAGTCGTTGCAGAAATCCAAAATACGTAATGTCACCTTTGTCTATGTCCCTGGACATGCGGGAGTACGGGGAAATGAAAGAGCGGACAGGTTGGCTAGCTGCGCTGTCGTTGAGGACGGGCACCAATGGATCGGGCGGACATCATCAATGCCCTTCGAGATGTGGGAAGAGCACAGGACTTCGACAAACACAGATCCACGTCACTTCTTCGGATGATGGAAATGGGAGTTAAGATAGGCACAGGCAGGAATGAGAACAAAACTCAATAACTACTCAATAACTCAATAGGAAAATGTTAAAGGTAAAGCAACAAGCAATGTCATATACATCATAAGCTTTTGTAGTAAGAGAGATAGAGGTGAAAACAGATCTATACCTATGTTTCATAGATTATACACAAACATTGACAAAGTAAAGCACCAAAAAATAATCAAAATTTTCAAAGGCATAAACGTAGACAGTAAAGATCTAAGAATAATACAGAACATGTACTGGCAGCAAATAGAGGCCATAAGAACTGGAAACAAATTGGGAATGTTTCAACAGATAAAACAGGGAGTTAGACAAGGTTGTGTGCTGTCACTAGAATTGTTTAATATGTATAGTGAGATTATTTAAGATTAATAAAGAGCATTCTTGGAATAACAATCGGATGTCATAATATAAATACTGATAAATGATGCTATATTAATCGCTAAGAGTGAAAATGAGTTGCAAGAAATGTTAGACACTATAGTGAAAGAAAGCAAAAAAAAAAAAGGGACTCAGCCCTAATAGCAAGAAAGACAAAAATAATGGTAACAACAAAGAAAAAGACATCACCTCGGGGCCCAATAAAGACTATTGGAACAATAAATAAATGTATATATTTTACATTTTTAAATACAGGTAAATAATTTTAAATATTTCGGAAATTTGTTAACCTCAAACGGTAGATGTACAAGACAGGTGAGGTGCAGAATGGCTAAGGCAAAAGCAACTTTCCAATAAAAAAGGATGATACAATGCAATCCATTTTTGACCATAGAAGCAAGGAAAAGAGTTCTTAAATGTTATGTAGAGCCAGTCTTAACATATTGATGTGAATCATAGACAATAGGTAAACATATAAGAAAATTAATGGAGTCTGTAGAACTGTAGTTTTACAGAAGAATATTGAGAATACCATGGACAGCTAAGAAGAGTAATGCAAACTTTCTGAAAGAGGCCAAAGCAAAAGTAGAGCTAATTTCCAATATTAGGAAGAAACAATCATCATTTTTTTGCCATGTAATGAGAAGAGAAAAACTGGAATATATTGTAACTACTGGGAAAAATTGAGGAAAGTAGAGATAGAGGGAAGCGAAGAGAAAAGATAACAGACAGCTTAAAAGAATGGCTTGGCAGAAGGTCAACAACAGAAATGATAAATAACTGTCGAGATCGAAAGTTGTGGAGAGGCATGATCACTTACGCCAGTAGGCCCTGTACTTGATGATGATGATGATGAATAGGAAACTATTTATACAGAGCTTTGCAGTTGGAGCAATCTGATCATCAGAAGTTACCCCCGTCGAGCAAGTGTTTCGGCCCTTTTTTTTCTTGGCACTCTAAGGGAGGTTGGCCCGCCAGTGTCATGACTCACAGGCGTCGACCTCCTGCTGCATTGACTCTAAAGCTTACACTATATATTCGACACAAAGTAACTACACTTACTCAACGCAACACTTCTGTTTGAATCAACGCTCTTTACCAGCGTGATATACTTACTTGTCTTAGCTTTAACCCAGCTCAATCATTGCCTCTTAATGGTGTCAGTGGTCTAAAGAGGCCATTAATTGTTACGTCCTTATCTAGGCTCGCGGACTAGCTGTGGGCGTGATACCGACGGGAAGGAGTGGATCATTAACTGGTAAAAGGTGATAAAGATTGGTCGGGCTGGAAACTACATTGTTTGAACTTTCGGTATTACAGACGTCCGGTTTGACCCATCTGTGGCCTATGCTGTAATCTATTATCGCTTATAGTTCGCGCCCCAGATATGCCACGATTAAACTGTCGTTATGTTGTTGATTTACGTGGGAGTCCGGAGTTGTCGATGTGTAAGTTCGTTGCCTAATAGTCTGAACATCAGAATATTGCCGTGTTGATGTGTCTCATAATTGCCAGAGCCAGCATGATGTTCATTCGGCTGACCCAGCCTTAACCTTTATTGTTCTTATTCACATCTCCTCCTTAATTACCTAGCCTCTTTAATAGGTTGTATAGGGATGAGATTTCTGGCATAACTTCTATACAAAACACTCTATTCGAGCATATAGTATTTTACTAATTTCACTAGCTCATGTTTACCACACATTATCTATCCGTCACTCTCAGAGACATTGACTGTTAACATAGGGCTAAAGCAACACAATCCATGTTACAACAATCAACAACCCAGATTCCTGAAACACACAGCTTGTCCCATATAGAATTGATCTATCTATTTCAAGTCTTCTTTTACACACGCACACACACGCACACACACACACACACGCACACACACACACACACGCACACACACACATACACACACACGCACACACACACACACACACATACACACGCACACACACATATACACGCACACACACACACGCACACACACACACATACACACATACACACGCACACACACACACGCACACACACATACACACGCACACACACACACACATACACACACACACGCACACACACACACATACACACGCACACACACACACACGCACACACACACATACACACGCACACACACACACACATACACACACACACATACACACGCACACACACACACATACACACACACACACGCACACACACACACATACACACGCACACACACACACACACATACACACACATTTATTCTTTCATTTTCTCTCCTACCGAAGACAGCATGTAGAGCGGAAGTCATAGTTCTCCACCACTGACGATTTGCTGCTAGTTCTTGTAGGTCTTCGTTGTTTCATAGTCCCAATGTTTAAAAACAAAATATAGCAGTAGGAAGTATAACCGCTTAATATCGTGGGTCCAGCATTAGTCATGTTTAATGTCTCTTTTCTTCAGATTGCCCGAAGGACTGGTTTGGCACAGACTGTAAGTTCATGTGTCACTGCACGGACGGCACTTGTGATGTCGTCACTGGGGAATGTTATAAAGGTGTTATGTGTCAGAGAGGATGGTTTGGAGAAAGTTGTCAATACGGTAAGCTCCAAGAATATGTTGGTAAGAGAACTGTCTATTCTAAAAACACAAACACTTTCTCTAATAAATGTGAAATAATATTATCTGTAGTTGTGTTAAGAGTATGTTAGGTTATGATGCCAGAAACGGCGCTATGATATTTTATTATTTTCTCTAAGAGAGTGAATGAGAATAGATCGTTTAGTCCAGAGACACTTAAACAGTGAGTGTTGATATCAAAGACAATATACTGTTTATAGAAAATGAGATTTATAGAATTATACATTGAGCGATAATGTGATATGTTTTATAAAAACGAACGAGCCCATAACTTAATCAAGAAAATGTATGGAGTGCATAGCCCTGTTTATTTTCAAAATGTGAGAATAATGAACCAGCAAATAGAAAAATGTAAAGAGTTATGGTATTCAGAAATTTCTAGACAAAAAAAAAAAACCACATTAGGTTTGTGATTTGACGAAAGTGATCAACATTGACATTGACAAATCAAGGTCGGCATAAATATATTCTGTACCTGGTGTCTTATTTGTTGTTTTAGGTACCCCATTACGTCGTAGAAAATGTGACAATTGTTTCAACTATTGGGTTAGCTTTAGTGCATCTAACATCGATCTCTTTATCAATCCTACATTCTTCTATGAATAATGTTTCCCAATTGTTTGTTAACTACGCCCAATCCTACCCTATCCTATCTATGGAACCCGTTTCACTACAGTCAGGAATATCCCACATCTGCCCTAACTTGTCACAGTATTTCCTAAAATGCATCGCTCAAATCCGTTGACAAGGTCGCACAGTGCACCTTCAATTCGACAGCGACGGTTCCAAACTTCCTTAGTCGCCTCTGACGACATGCGTGACAGGTAACAGTGGCTGTGTTCTTTTCGTCCCTCACCGAGGAGACCCTGGTAGCCACCCGGGGTAAACCCCGATACTTGTTTAAGGTCATACTTTTCAATTGCTATATTATACACTTTATATTATGTTAATATCCTGCACCTAATTGTTTGCCCCATCATCGTGACTTCATTTTTCTCTTTATTTGTCTGCATATTTTGATTCGAACATGTTGTGCCTATATTAATGAAATGCTGTTGCCGTTTTTCTCTATTTTCTACAAGTAGGCTTGATCAACTTTGAATAGTAGATCATCTATTTCATTGTTGGTTTAGTTTTTAAGTTTTGCCTGTTTACATATGTTGTCTATACACGTAATGAATAGGAAGGGCGATACCAAAAATCCTCTCTGACTTGCACTGTTAGCTCAATTAATCGAGATTTTCCTTGTATATTTCAAATTACAGTAATTCAATGTTCGTATAGACTTTGACACAGCTTCATCAGATGTTCCACTAACTCGGTGTTATCTCAGGATGAACCACAATAATTTTCCCAACTACACTCTTAAACGTTTATTCTTGATACACAAAGCCTAGCATTGATACCACTTCATCATCCCATTGAATCGGGGGTCGTTGAGGCACCGCTAACAGACTTAGTCAAACCTTCCTCATCTGTCTCTAGCTTCATTTCGCTGGAACTCTGCCAAGTTAAAACCTATCCATTCATTGATATTATCATCCCATCTATATCACTGATTTCAACTCAGCTATCACACATTCTTTGCCGAATTCCCGACAAATGTTATTCCCCCTATTAACACAAGAGTCAAAATATCATCAAGTACCCAGATTGCTTGTTGTATTATTTGGCGACATTTTTCATTTATGATACGCTCTAGGTAAGAGATGCACACAATCTCACTATAACATGTCATCTCTACAGCTTGTATTTCTTCTGTAGCTCTGCTGTAATGTTTTATGTTTCCCAAGCTCATAACTGATATGACAAGGATGTGCACCTACCTGAATTTAGAGCCAAGAGTGATGTTCCTGTAATATCAAACAGGTTTTAGATGTGAAACGTCTGATGTAGTTTGTGCTATTCTAACCGATATTTCAGGCTTTGGGCCATCATCGCTATAGTTCTTCCACAAATATTGACTGTATTTGTATGCTTTTCTGAGGCACCTGTCATGACTTTTTCCAAGAATGTTGAATAGATAGAAATATATTGACTGTATCAGATGTAAAAAAAAAAAAAAAAGTAAAGTACCCCCGTCACGCCAGGTGGCGGCGTATAGGGAATATGGTGTTAGTGACCATAAATTTTACAGACCTTCGGCACATGATTTTTGGGGTAATGTGGTCGGTATTACGCCCGTGCCGCTTTACTTTCCCAGAAAAAAAATCCGGTACCCATTTAAGGCTGGTTGAACCCGGAAGCCGTCGGTTGGGATCGAACCCAACCCCTTGTCCTTTGTAGTCCAATTCACTAACCACTGAGATATCGCGGCTCCCAGTATCAGATGTAGTTGAGATAAATGTGCATTGATTACAATTTTTATTAACATCAATAATTATTTTTTTATATGTACAAAAATGGCGTTATGTGAAATTGTATGTGGTATTTAAATTTTCATATTATCATCATCATCAAGTACCGAGCCTGCTAGCGTAAGTGATCATGTCTCTCCACAACTTTCGATCTCGACATTTTTTTCACATTTCTGTTGTTGATCTTCTGCTAAGCCATTCTCTTAAATTGTCTGGTATCTTTTCTCTTTGCTTCTCTCTATCTCTTCGTCCCTTAATTCTCCAAGTTATCACAATGTATTCCGGCTGTTCCCTTCTCATTACATGACAAAAAAAATTATGATTGGAAATTAGCTTTCTTCTTGCTTTGCCTCCTTCAGAACGTTTTCATTACTCTTCTTGGCTGTCTTTGGAATTCTCAACATTCTTCTGTAAAACCACATTTCTACAGACTCCATTCCACGTTATACCATTTTAGAACAAGAGAAATATAATCAATGAACTAAAATATTGTGATCATACAGAATTACTAGGGGAAAACCACAAATATCTACAACAATTATTTAATTAAACGAAGATGACAAGCAACAGAATATGGATTAGATATGAATATCAAAAAGACTTAAACTAATATCACAAACAGAGAAAATACTCAAAAATAAAGAAGCGGATATGAAAATTGAAGGAATAGACCTGAAGACAGTTCAGAGCTACATCTACCTTGGACATACTATAACCAGTGATGGCAAATGTACAACTGAAATAAACACACGAATAGGAAGGACAAACAGTGGCTTTAATGCCATAACAAATGTAACAAGAAAAAAAAAATAAAACGAGGGCTAGAAGAAAGAATATCAAAATTGTGTATATCTTCTCGACATTCCTGTATGGTGCAGAAACATGTACATTAGACAATAAAACAGAACAGAAAATTGAAGCCTTTGAAATGTAGATATATAGAAGGGTAGGTAGAATTGGATTGAAAAGAAAAGAAAACAAACGATGAAGTCTTATCTAAAAATGAAAAGAGAACTACTAAATACAATTCATATAAGACAAAATAGATATTTGGGATATTTTAAAAGACACAACGGCCTATTTAAAGTAATCTTGGAAGGAAACATACAAGGTAAAAGAGGCAGAATAAGACTAACATTAACGAGTAACATCAAAAGATGGACAAGTCACCCTGTCACAACCTGCACCATCAAAGCAAGAGACAGAGCGCAATGGCGCTCCATGTTAGCCAACCTTCGATGCGGAGACGACTCTCAATGGTAAATAACAACAGATCAGCAAGCTAAGTCATGCAATTTCAGAAATATCATTTCACACATGAACTCTAAATCAGTCCTTTACCTTCTGATATCTGCGTGAAAAGTGAAAAAAATATGTGTGATTATTTCTTAAAACACATTAAATTGTATAAATTTCGGGAAACTAAACAAAACTAATTGAAAAAAGCTGCAGAACAAGAAAACTAAACATTCTATTGTATAAACCTTGGGAAACTAAACAAGACTAATTGAAAAAAGCTGCAGAACAAGAAAACTAAACATTCTTTCCTATATCGTAAATACGTTTAATAAATCTATGCTTGGGAAACTGAAAGTACGTTCCTGACCAGTTAACATTGTAAATAATCGATACTGACGTCACTGACAATAATAACATGTCTTTGACTCATTACCTGCAACAGGTGTAGTTGATATTATACAACGAATATCATCCTTTCATTCTTCCTCTTCCCATAACCCATACAGTGATTGAGGCAACACTGATAAACGTCATTAGTTTTCTTTCTCTTTTGAGCTCTAACTATAATCAATCTTTGGCACTCTACGAACTTGAGGCCTATCCGTTCATTGATGTTCTATGTCCACCTCTCACTATGTTTGCCTCACCGTCCTCCTTTCACAGTTCATGCAGAAAAGTCTTTATCTAGTAAGATGATCGAGACACAAAACCAACGCATCAAGTTACAGTAAATAAATGCGTTTGCGTTGCCTGCGTTTTCCCGTTGACTAAAGTATTCTAGAGTATTATCTATCTATTGTCCTTTCGAGCCGAAGACGGCACATAGGGCAGAACCACAATCTCAAAAATAGAAACCTTGCGTGCCAAAATGGCACATATTGCAGAGATCACTGCTTCTAAAATCTATGGTCTGTTTCCATAACAATGCTTTTTACAATGACAGTTTGTCAAGCCATCGATCAACCTCCTTAGTCACCTCATACGACATGCTTGGAAGGTCACAGTGTCACTATTCTTTACATCCCACATAATGGGGCCCCGGTAACACACGGGCTAGTCTACATTACATCTATTTATAAGAGTATTATGGTAGACTAGAATATTCCTCTTCATCATCCACCCTTAAAAGGACATTAAGTGGGCGTGTCTGCTTTGTGTTGTGGTTTGCAGTATAACTGTGATATTTGCGCCTTTCGACCAACACATACGACTTCAGCACGACATTTTTGAGCACCGGTTTGTCTTCCCTCTTCGATCCCTGCTCTATTGACCAGACTAGACAGGTTAATCTGTTACAGGATGCACCACGGAGAGGTTGATCAGGGTCTGCATGGTTCTGGTTCACCGATCCTGGCGCAAGCCATCAGCTGTGGGTCGCTGACAACTACCAGCTCTGGTGCTGGGAGGTGCGCCTTGGCCTCCAAATGCGGTTAATGTTATCGCGATGAACTTTGTTCAAACAGCGCTCTTTCTTAGAGAAAAGTTATCCTAAATGTTATCCTTTTGTAAATAACGCTCTTTCTTAGAGAAAAGTTATCCTAAATGTTATCCTTTTGTAAATAACGCTCTTTCTTAGAGAAAAGTTATCCTAAATGTTATCCTTTTGTAAATAGCGCTCTTTCATAACACAATTGTATCCAAACTTACTTCTATCTTATTGATATTTTACGTTAAGCAGAAAGACAATACCATGAATCCAACCGGCATTAAATGGAAGATACATAAAACACCGATTCTATAAGCCATAATAAACGGTTCATAAATATGTTATTGAACGGATCTTTGATTGACGCAAAAACTCATGTAGACATACACACAACTACACAAAATCGACATACTGCCATACATATCACGTTGAAATTTCATTGTTTCAATTGTACAGTGGACTTAGCCACTAGCGACACTGTTATTAAAGGGAACAAGGCGCTGGAAACATTAACAGATGGCGATGAAAGCACATATATTTATGCGAAAGATAAAGTAACTGTGACCTGGAATGTTGCCTATATTATTACATGGTTCCGTATACATACAATTGGCAGCGGTAAGTGTATACCCAAATACAAGAATAATGTTGATATAGAATGTAATTAGTATTTCATCAGAACTTAAGGAAAATATAACAGGAATCATGAAAAAGGCACCCAATCAGACACAGAAAGAAAACATGTAGCAGAAAAACACATACACGATACCTACCCACAGAACTCTTGGTCCCACATATACACAGATTGCTCTGCTGCAAATGGAACGAACAATGGTGTGTTTTAGATGCTGAATAATCAGGCCGAGATCACCAAGTCAATAGCTACTGGAAAATTCTCAAACAACTTTAAAGCAGAAACTGAGGTTATCAGATATGCTGCAACACTGGCTACTCAACACAAAATTAACATGCACAATGAATTGGTGATTCTGACTGATGCACTGTCAGTACTATCAGCTCTAAAAAGCCCCAAGAACAATGAACTATATGACTTGAGAACAACCCTGGACCAACTATGCAATAACTTCCAGAGAGTAGACATTCAGTGGATACCATCACAACTATGCAATAACTTCCAGAGAGTAGACATTCAGTGGATACCATCACACTGTAATATACACGGGAACGAACGCGCAGACAAATTAGCTAAAGAGGGAGAGAGATTACCTCAAGAGAACCATCCGCTCAGTTATGATGAAGCCAAATGCATCCTCAAGGGTCAGTTGCATAAAAAATGGAAAAGACAACACCCAAAGCATAACGAGAGTGACGGATACCACCAACTATCAAGGAAGGATCAAGTCATCATACTTCGCCTACGCACAGGCCACAATAGAATGAGAAATGACATGTTCACCAAATTCAAAATAGGTACAACCAGCCTATGCCACTGTACACTGGACAATATGACTACAAAACATGTTCTACAGGATTGCCCCCAGTACACAGACCTGGGAAGAGCAATGTGGTCCACGCCCACCAACCTGGAAGAAAAACTATATGGGGCAATCGATTCGCTGACTTCATGAGAGAGTTTGGAATCCTACTCTGATTTAGTCTTAATCGGAGAGAGAGAGAGAGAGAGAGAGAGAGTATTTCATCACTGTGTGATGTTATTTTATGACATATGATTACCGTTGCCGTAGGCAATTATGTCGTTCCACAATTTATTTTATTAACGATGCATCGCATGAATTATGTTGATTTTTTTTTCTCCACCATGAAACTAAGCTATCTAACGTCTGCTATCTTTGTCTGATTTTGCCAGTTGTAACCAAGTATTTAAACATTCCTTTTCTCACGATGTGCCCGACAAAAAATGTTTTTTTTTTTTCCAGTTGTTTTTTGAGAGCTCCTTTGTGTTGGCCTCTTTGAGAATTTCCTCGTTGGTTTTTCTTGGAATCCAGGAACTCTCAATATGTTTTCTGAGAAATCATATCTCTGTGGTTTCTAATCGTGTCTTCATTTGTTTGTCTGTTGCCCATAATTCTCTTCCACGGAGCAGAATTGTCCCTCTATATCACAGATGAACTCTCTTTTCTCAGTCCTATTGATATATACATGAGGCACAAGACCTTTTTCATTTTATGAAATGCTTATTTGTTCTGTGTTTCTGCTTCTTATCTCTGAAGAGTATCATTCGTCTGATGTCTTCAAGTAAACAATATATTTGTAGTAGACGATTTTCTTCTACAGCCACCCTCAAATTATTGCTTTTAGGGCATGGACTTCGGACAACGTTTTTCTATCAACCCATCCCTCTTATAGGATATTTCTTCTACTTCTTTTCTGTCTAGGCCAGTTGTCCAGAGTGTTATTTTGACTTCTCTAATGCACGTCTTCCTGGGCTTTCCCTGTTTTCTCATTTCTTGTTAATACCATGAGAGTGTCTGACTTGCTATTTTAGTATCATATATAGATACACGTATATAATATCATGCGAGACGGTTGTACAATTGTGTGGAAAATGGAAAAAAAAAACGTTGAATTATACATAGCTGCTTTACTAAGTGAAGGCATAACAAAATAATGAACATGTCAACTACAGGCCTTTGCTGCTATTGCAAACATGCCCATGTAGAATACAAAGTTACATAGAGAGATTGTTACATAAATTCTGTAAGAGTTGGAGGACTCTTGTGAAGGCCCAAAAAGGAAATGTGAGCCCAAGTAAGTAGCCAGGTATTATGTCACTAATAACCACGTGACTATAGAGAAAGGACAGGAAACACAGAGATTGTCAGGGGCCCTTACATTCTATCATAAGTTGTTTCCTCTCTCTTCATGCTCATCTTGTAAGGGACCCTTACTTTCTATCGTAAGTTGTTTCCTCTCTCTTCATGCTCATCTTGTAAGGGACCCTTACTTTCTATCGTAAGTTGTTTCCTCTCTCTTCATGCTCATCTTGTAAGGGACCCTTACTTTCTATCGTAAGTTGTTTCCTCTCTCTTCATGCTCATCTTGTAAGGGACCCTTACCTTCTATCATAAGTTGTTTCCTCTCTCTTCATGCTCACCTTGTAAGGGGCCCTTACTTTATACCATAAAAAAAAGTAAAAAAAAAAGTAAAGTACCCCCTTCACGCCAAGTGGCGTATAGGGAAATATGGTGTTAGTGACCCTATATTTTACAGACCTTCAGCACATGATTTTTGGGGCAATGTGGTCAGTATTACGTCCGTGCTGCTTTACTTTCCCAGAAAAAAAAATCCGGTACCCATTTAAGGCTGGGTGAACCCGGAAGACGTCGGTTAGGATCGAGCCCTACCCCTTCTCCGTGGTAGTCCAGTTCACTAACCACTGAGCTATCGCGGCTCCCACTTTATATCATAAGTTATTTTATAAATCTTCATGCTCACCTTGCAAGGGACCCTTACTTTCTATCATAAGTTATTTCCTCTCACTTCATGCTCACCTTGTAAGGGACCCTTACTTTCTTTCATAAGTTGTTTTCTCTCACTTCATGCTCACCTTGTAAGGGACCCTTACTTTCTTTCATAAGTTGTTTTCTCTCACTTCATGCTCACCTTGTAAGGGACCCTTACTTTCTATCATAAGTTATTTCCTCTCACTTCATGCTCACCTTGTCAGGGACCTTTACTTTCTATCATACGTTATTTCCTCTCACTTCATGCTAACCTTGCAAAGGACCCTTACTATCTACCATAAGTTATTTCCTCTCATCTTCATGCTCACCTTGTCAGGGACCCTTACTTTCTATCGTTATTGGTTATTGGTTATGGAAGGCCTCGGTATCACTGCAAGCGAAT
Source organism: Megaustenia siamemsis (assembly GCA_032433765.1). Taxonomy (NCBI): domain Eukaryota; kingdom Metazoa; phylum Mollusca; class Gastropoda; order Stylommatophora; family Ariophantidae; genus Megaustenia; species Megaustenia siamemsis. Next base: position 15,756,748 of record JAVIAB010000041.1, read on the forward strand.
TAAAATCCATAATTGCTCAACCGCCAGTGCCAGTGGAATCATCCGAATTATAACTCATCTTCCAAACAAAGAAAGGTAACTGTAGTCCCCATCATAGCAGTCTCAGTACACGCCAAAATACATAAGGCGAAACCGCACAGAAAGTGAACACAGCCAGCTGTTCCCTGTCATACGATATCATCATTCATCGTACACAATTGGAGAATTGAAACATGTTCAAAATGGATGAGACACACAGCTCACGGTGTGCACAGAGCACTTAACTCAGTAGCTCCTGCAACAGGCCGGACTTGGAACATGAGGAAACTGCAACAAGGAACACTTTTCAGACATAGCCTTCAATGGTTCCTGCCGCCTATCCACCACATTGCCCGGAAGATCACGTCCTCCTGAAAATGATGATCGTCATAGTAAATGTATGGAGCTTGATGATGTTAGGACATCGTGTTTAACTCCAACTCCGAACATACAAAACACAGTTCGTCGTCAGATTATCCCCGTTGCACACCAAACAACAGATCGCAAGATTAGCGCATGGTCGGTCTTGGGACACACGATGATCCATTATGATGACGTAGCACGCACAAAATGTCTGCGCCCATGTATTCATGATTACTCTACTGAATGCAGTCTACAACGAACGAAACATGGTACAAACTTCCCAAAGACGCTGACTTGACTGACTTGAGGGAGCCCACCACATTAATGCGTTGGAACTTGTAAATAACTTGCGTCAACCATCTCCATCAAATGGTCACTGAACAGCACTTTGTGTGACGTAAAATGCCGATCAACATTAGACGTTGGAAGGCGCATTCACAACACTTGAATTGTCAAAACGGAGTATTGCTGTGCGTGCAATGCCAATTCAATGGCGCAGATTTAACAAGTAGAACATCATTTCGACTGGAATGCAGAAAATTGGAACGGAAACCCGAAGTTGATAAGAATCCAACGGAATTTCTGCAGCGATAGAGAGAACGTGACTCAGTTCCGCCATCTTGGAAACGGAAGTCATGCTAACCTTGCAAGGGACCCTTACTATCTACAATAAGTTATTTCCTCTCACTTCATGCTCACCTTGTCAGGGACCCTTACTTTCTATCATACGTTTTTTCTGTCACGTCATGCTTACCTTGCCAGGGACCCTTACTTTCTATCATACGTTTTTTCTGTCACGTCATGCTCACCTTGTCAGGGACCCTTACTTTCTATCATACGTTTTTTCTGTCACGTCATGCTTACCTTGCCAGGGACCCTCCTTATTCGTCATTAGCCGTTCGCCTTTTCCCTCTTTCTTCCATATCTACATCTTATATATCATCACCACACTGCCCTGCCTTATATGTGTAATCACGTGATTGTTAGTGACAAAGTACCTGGTGACGTACCCATTAACACTTTCTTTGTGAACGAAAGTGAGATCTTGGTGATCTCTTCACATGGACCAAGCTCCTCTGACTGAAGATAAGTACTAACCTTTCTATGTAATTATGTATCCTCCTGGTGCATGTTTCTAATACAGAAGACAACAAGTAGCCGGAACATTTGTTAGTGTGTGTCTCTTTTTTGCTTTCGTAAAGATTCAGTTTACAATTTAATGTTTTTTTTTTTCACATTATATATTAGTAACACGTTATGTTTTTTGTTTTTTTTTTGTTTTAAGTATTTGCTTTCTGTCTGTATAAGGGTTTTATAAGTGTATACTATCTATCTATTGACCTTTCGAGCCGTAACCGGCCCATAGGGCGTAGACCAAGATACACCTTCTCCTATATGAATTTTTTGTTCTAGCAGTTTTCTTTTAAAGATATTTTATCAAATCCCGCCATCTGTCTCTGTTCCGTGCAAGCAGTTCTATCTCATTGAGGGAGCCGATTCCTGCTGCTCTTGCCTCTCTCATCAATGTTCTTCTCAGTGTCTCCCTGGGTCTTCCTCTTTTTCTTTTACCTGTTGTTTCCCATATGAGGGCTTGCTTTGCTATTCGGTTATTATCTCTTCTCATCACATGTCCAACGTATGACCATCGTCTTTTCTTTATTACTGAAGATATCAGTGGTTGATTGGCGATTTCTCTAAATTTCCTCGTTTGTTTTGAATTCGTTCCATTCTATACCAAGTATTTTCCTTAGACATTGTATAAGTGTATGCGTTGTTTTGTTATTTACATCTACCTGCGATATCTATTTTCCGTCCAACAAATCCAGAACTACATTAAAGATACAAGATGTCTTCAACATTCGATCTTTAATTGCTCTGACAAATGTTTGAGTTTCTTTGGGAGCCAGTAGTGGGGTGTGATAAACACTCCTAGGTATGGTGACTGCTTTACAAGGAAGGAGCCAGTAGTGGGGTGTGATAAACACTTCTAGGTATGGTGACTGCTTTACAAGGAAGGAGCCAGTAGTGGGGTGTGATAAACACTCCCCGGTATGGTGACTGCTTTACAAGGAAGGAGCCAGTAGTGGGGTGTGATAAACACTTCTAGGTATGGTGACTGCTTAACAAGGAAGGAGCCAGTAGTGAGGTGTGATAAACACTCCTAGGTATGGTGACTGCTTTACAAGGAAGGAGCCAGTAGTGGGGTGTGATAAACACTTCTAGGTATGGTGACTGCTTTACAAGGAAGGAGCCAGTAGTGGGGTGTGATAAACACTTCTAGGTATGGTGACTGCTTTACAAGGAAGGAGCCAGTAGTGGGGTGTGATAAACACTTCTAGGTATGGTGACTGCTTTACAAGAAAGGAGCCAGTAGTGGGGTGTGATAAACACTCCTAGGTATGGTGACTGCTTTACAAGGAAGGAGCCAGTAGTGGGGTGTGATAAACACTTCTAGGTATGGTGACTGCTTTACAAGGAAGGAGCCAGTAGTGGGGTGTGATAAACACTTCTAGGTATGGTGACTGCTTTACAAGGAAGGAGCCAGTAGTGGGGTGTGATAAACACTCCCCGGTATGGTGATTGCTTTACAAGGAAGGAGCCAGTAGTGGGGTGTGATAAACACTTCTAGGTATGGTGACTGCTTTACAAGGAAGGAGCCAGTAGTGGGGTGTGATAAACACTCCCCGGTATGGTGATTGCTTTACAAGGAATGAGCCAGTAGTGGGGTGTGATAAACACTTCTAGGTATGGTGACTGCTTTACAAGGAAGGAGCCAGTAGTGGGGTGTGATAAACACTCCCCGGTATGGTGACTGCTTTACAAGGAAGGAGCCAGTAGTGGGGTGTGATAAACACTTCTAGGTATGGTGACTGCTTTACAAGGAAGGAGCCAGTAGTGGGGTGTGATAAACACTCCCCGGTATGGTGATTGCTTTACAAGGAATGAGCCAGTAGTGGGGTGTGATAAACACTCCTATGTATGGTGACTGCTTTACAAGGAATGAACAAAACACAATCCTGACGTTTCGACCAATGGCCTTCTTCAGAATACAAGGACAACGACAACAAACGATGAAACACAATTATCTATAACTACATGACAGATGATCAAGTGGAGGGAGAGGTGAACAGAGAGAGGAAAGTAAGATGTTAAAATAAGAAAGGAGAGATGTGTTGTTACATGAGGGGAGGTAGGATGAGCGTCGAGATATATAAAATAGTAAGATTAGAAAATGAGGAATAGCTCGAGACTAAAGAGTAGAACACAAATAGTAAAACAGTGAATAATGTATCATTAAAAGTATATGAAAATGACTTAGCTCGAACGACTAGTTCCCCGTGATGGATTTCACCCGAATGACTTAGTACGTTCAAGTTATATCCGGAAAGGATCACGTGGCGGAAACACGCATGATAAAGATAGACAAAGGACATGAGTAGTAGGATAACGACTGTGAGGAGGAGCGGGAAAGGAAATGACGTGCAAGACTGCTGGGTAAACAAAGGCCGATGACCAGATTAAATGTAGAAGTCCAAGACAATGGCTCAGGTGGGGACTGGAGGTAAGGGAAGAAGGAGATAAGTGGCCTCATAAATCTATTAGGACAATTCAGGAGGGTAACCTGGCAAGAAGTTAAAGAAACCAAAGAAAGGGTAAATCAAAAGACAAGGTAGTGAACATGGAGAAGAGTAAGAGAGATAGTCTGTACAGAATGGATGGACTGGAAGTGAATGAATAGAGATATAGGTCAAAGAAGGGAGGAGGGGGAAAATATATTTCAGAGGAATTGATATGGAGAGGACGAATAAGAAAACAGGTATAAGTAAAGTAGGTAGGGAGAATGGCGGTGGACCAGAAGTGGATAGATAGAGAGGGAGTCGGTAAGAAGTAAAATGATGGATGAGTGGTGGGTCAGAAATGGATAGATAGAGAGGGAGTCTGTAAGAAGTAAAGTGATGGATGGGTAGTGGGTCAGAAATTGATAGATAGAGAGAGAGTCGGTAAGAAGTAAAATGATGGATGAGTGGTGGGTCAGAAATGGATAGATAGAGAGGGAGTCTGTAAGAAGTAAAGTGATGGATGAGTGGTGGGTCAGAAATGGATAGATAGAGAGGGAGTCTGTAAGAAGTAAAGTGATGGATGGGTGGTGGGTCAGAAATGGATAGATAGAGAGGGAGTCTGTAAGAAGTAAAGTGATGGATGGGTGGTGGGTCAGAAATGGATAGATAGAGAGGGAGTCTGTAAGAAGTAAAGTGAAGGATGAGTGGTGGGTCAGAAATGGATAGATAGAGAGGGAGTGATTGAGGGGTGATGCTCCGGAAGTTAGTGCATAGAGAGGTAGAGAAGTATTAGGTGGGGGGATATGGTGAGGAGGGATAAGGAACATGTACGTGTAAAGTGGATAGCAGGAGAGGCGGTGGGCCAGAAGTGAATAGAGAAGGAGTCTGTAAGAAGTAGAGTGATGGAGGGGCGGTGGGCCAGAAGTGAATAGAGAAGGAGTCTGTAAGAAGTAGAGTGATGGAGGGGCGGTGGGCCATAAGTGAATAGAGAAGGAGTCTGTAAGAAGTAGAGTGATGGAGGGGCGGTGGGCCAGAAGTGAATAGAGACGGAGTCTGTAAGAAGTAGAGTGATGGAGGGGCGGTGGGCCAGAAGTGAATAGAGAAGGAGTCTGTAAGAAGTAGAGTGATGGAGGGGCGGTGGGCCAGAAGTGAATAGAGAAGGAGTCTGTAAGAAGTAGAGTGATGGAGGGGCGGTGGGCCAGAAGTGAATAGAGAAGGAGTCTGTAAGAAGTAGAGTGATGGAGGGGCGGTGGGCCAGAAGTGAATAGAGAAGGAGTCTGTAAGAAGTAGAGTGATGGAGGGGCGGTGGGCCAGAAGTGAATAGAGAAGGAGTCTGTAAGAAGTAGAGTGATGGAGGGGCGGTGGGCCAGAAGTGAATAGAGAAGGAGTCTGTAAGAAGTAGAGTGATGGAGGGGCGGTGGGCCAGAAGTGAATAGAGAAGGAGTCTGTAAGAAGTAGAGTGATGGAGGGGCGGTGGGCCAGAAGTGAATAGAGAAGGAGTCTGTAAGAAGTAGAGTGATGGAGGGGCGGTGGGCCAGAAGTGAATAGAGAAGGAGTCTGTAAGAAGTAGAGTGATGGAGTGGCGGTGGGCCAGAAGTGAATAGAGAAGGAGTCTGTAAGAAGTAGAGTGATGGAGGGGCGGTACGCAGAAAGTTAGTGCTATCTGTTCCTGACAATTGGTTTACCTTGATTACGAGTTTGAAGTCATTGATGAGGATACACATCATCACATGTGAGTCGTTGTCCGTTTTAGCGGAAGACGAAACCCCGATCTCACGGAAGATCTTCTTCCTCTTCTTTCCTTCCTCATCTGCCGTTCAGCGTCGAGGGGAGATATAATTTACGGTCTTTTGCTCTTCTGTTCGCCTCTGCTGCTGTTATGTTTCCTAGTGCTTCTAATATTCCATCGATCCATCTTTTTCGTGGTCGACCCTTGTGTCTGGTGTTCTCACAACGTTTGCTGACGGCTCGTTGTGTTGTGTTTCGATCTTTCTGCCTTGCCACGTGGCCAAACTGTTTTATCAGTTGTTTCCTTATATATTCTGTGGCTATTGCTAGCTTTTTTCTCAGTTCTTCATTTCTGATCTTATCTCTCAGACTGTTTCCTGTCATTCGTCTAACACATTTAATCTCTGTAGAGGTTATTTTTTCTTATTGTTCTTTCATCTAGGGTTCAAGTCTGGCATTGGTAGCATAACGTTGGGATGAATATTGTATTGTGTAGTGCTCGTTTTGCCTCCAGAGTTATTTCCTTGTTGGACAATAGTGGTGATAACTGCCCAATGATTTGACAAGCTTTGTTGCATCTTGATTCTATCTCTGCTGTTTGTGTATTATCGTTTGTCACTAAACTTCCTAGGTATTTGAACTCCTCTACTTGTTTTAGTTGTTTGCCGTCTATAGTTATGTAGATGACATCTCGTCAGAGTAAAAAAGTGTTTGATGAAAGTGTTCAAAAAGTGTGAATTAAATGGTATATGATAAGAAGAAATGAATATCACACTAGTGATAGTGCTAGGTATAGTATTATTTCTACTAAACGAAATAGTTTTAGTTGTACATGAAGTAATAGTTGTCGTTATTTAGTAGAAGTTGTAGTGACGATACACGGTTTAATTTTCAACAATATACATATATTGTTCCTTGTATATATATATATATACACATACACATATTTTGAACATCATTAGTAATTATATATTGAAATGCTCAACTGTTATGAAATACTCTTTACACTTTCAACAGCTGATCTGAGTGCGTTTACTTTTCTGTATAAGTTAGACAGTAATTACTCTCCAACTGAATGCATAGATGCCCACAAGAGCCGCGTTTCTTTCAGCGTATTCGAAGTCCACTGTCACAATAACTACGGGATTAAAGAACTTGTCATATTAGTCAAGGGTGGTGAATTTTTGCGCTCAATACACATCAGTGGAGGTAAGTTACACTGCTGCATACTTTAATCTAATGACAACAATTTCGCGATAACACAGAACTTGTGCAACACTTATGAGGAAGATACATTCCACCTGTATCGTCTCTCTTTAGGTTCAGCGGCTTATGGCGAGCTATGTTTATTTTATAAACTACATGTAGCGTTTTCTTACAATGTAATTTTTGATATCACATTTCTTTATTAATTTTATTAATTTTAAGAAATGTTTGTACTGGTGATATTTCACTAGTTTAACGTTTCCCACACAAAAATAATCAGAAAATAATCAGAACCGAGTTTGTGAAATTCTCACAGACTCAAGGGATGTGTTATTTAATGAGTGCAACGTAGAAGAGACCTAATCGTACTATACTTCTGACATGTTTACGGCAAGAAAAACTATAGCTCGTTTGAAAATCATGTGCCCAACTTCAAAACGCTATTACTCTCTAACCATTTGTTAAAAACTGTTGAAATTTTCCAAATGTTATTAGAATGCAAAAGACCCTTTAAATGTATATTTAACAAATATCTTGCAGCTGCAGTTTTCTTAAAGCGGCGAATTTCTTTGATGTTTGTCACAATTGTAAATTGTGAAGCCCTAAAGAATAGAAATTACCGTAGTTGCTGGTCTATGATTAATTTTCACTAGGTAAAGGCGTGGCCGTAATGGGGAAATAACTGTATAAGACAAAACACCAGGAGAATTATTGTCTGCTCAGTTCGAGGACGGACGATAATATCAAGGTATACCTGTATGTCCAATTTTCATAGTTGTGTGGTCCTGAAAAGGACCGTTTGTTGAACTAATTTAAGGTAATATAGGGGCCAACATTGTGGGGGCTATATACTTTCATTCTGAATCAGACGAGTCTAAAAGATTAATAACTGTTTGGGGTTGAACATTCCACAAACCATCATTTTTCCAATATTCCTCTTCCTGTTTTAAGACGTGGTCTTCACATTTAGCCCAATAATCTTTGTCTATATTTAATAAAGCGATATTAGCAAGAGTCTTTACATCGCATATTTTGAATGTTGTATTTTCATCTGCCACTTGTCCTTTTAATTTTGCCCAGATTAGTTCTATTGGATTTAAAGGAGCATGGTAAGGTGGCAGCCTCAAACTTATATGACCGTGCTCTTGGATAATCTTATCTATTTGAAAAATCTTTGTCCTCTGTTTTTGCTTTACTAGAGATAGTAATTTAGGTTTTAAGTACATGTTATTAAATTGTATGTGCCCCTTTGTGAGCCATATCTTAATGGCATCTTTTGTACTGGATGACGTCGGGACTTTATCTTCAAGTGCAACAATGTTGTGGTACGCTGCATTGTCCATTATTAGGCAAGATGGTCGATCTAGTGATGGGAGAACAGAATTTTCAATCCAATGTCTAAATATGTGACCATTCATCTCAGAGTGATAATCCCGATTGTCTATGGATTTTGAAAGAAAAATGAGCTCTGCATTCTGTATTAGTCCATGTTGTCGACTACCTGCATGAGCAATTATCAAGCGCTGTCCTTTGCTGCTAGGTACTAATCTCTTAATCTTTCCATCTGATGACTGCCATTCCCTTTGGTTAGTGTGGTGAGCATTGATCCATGTTTCATCCAAGTACACAATATCATAACCTTGCTTGCGCACCTCTTTTACTTCACGTAAGTACTTGCTTCTCATGACTACTATATGTGGCTTCTCACAGATGATGTTTCGTCCATTGGAATACTTTCTGAATGTAAAGCCTGCAGCTCTCACATTCCTCCATAATGTAGACTTTGATATTTCAATACTGTTGTTCTTTTTCAGCGATACTTTTAATTTTCTTATTGTAACAGTTTCATTCATACCCAACATTTTGCGAATTTCACTTCTAATAAGTTCACTGTCGAAATTATCCAACATTTTTGCTCTTCCTTGTGATTTTGTATATTTTGAACATTGACGGTCACGTGCTTGAATCCAGCGATTAAATTACCATTTAGATAAATCCAAAATGTGTCTTGTCCTATTCTCAGGGTTTTCTAACGAATGAAATAATCTTCCTCGTTTAGCCTCTTTGCAAAAATAGTCATACATTTTTATTGCGATGTTTTGTAAACTGCAGAATTTCATTTTAAGACTCATGATAAATGTTATTGTTCCACGTCTCCACCTATGAATGAACGGAAATGGAACAAACAATGCCTCGTGTTTTCTACAAGTGTCTAATTGTGTCAGACAACTCACGTTGAAAGCGTGCAAAAACGTCAATTGTACCGTGTATGGATTTTTACTCGCTATTTTTTAATTAAAATACTGTAAACACTAAGTTTTGACTACATCAATGGGTCGTTATAAATTTATATAAATGAAATAAGCAATAATAATAACCAAATGTTTTTTTTTATGAAATTAATTCCCTGTTGGGTTCTAATCATTATAACTTTACATGCAAATTTTGAAAAAAATTACAAAAAGGGGTTAAAAAGATATCGATTTTAAAAGTTGGGCACCAGTTATGAAACGGACTATAATTATCGATGGCAAAATTGTATGGTTAATCTTAATAGTGACAATTTGTCATATTCTACCTATAGTCTGCTGGTAACACTAACAATGTGCTATATGACAGACGGTGACTGCTGTGTTGTGTTTACAATTAATTTTTAGCATATCAATGTCATTTTTCAGTTATGGATATATCTGTTCACCTTCGTGATCAGTTGTTTAATGAAAGTGGAAGAGAGAAATGTAAAATGATTTCCAGTAATTAAATCAATAGCTCATCTTCGTCCAGTAAAACTACATGTGGAGCATAGGTCTTTAAAAAAAAAAACACGTTCTAAGTTGTTCTGTGTCTTGCCCTTTTTGTAAGATCATGCCACGCCCTCATCCTTATCTTCATCTCTGGTCCAATTTATCTTCTCCGTGATTATTTGTATCTTCAACCTTGTCTTCTTCATTTGGGATTCCAAAAAAAAATGTCTTTGGTGTTAGATTGTCAGTGCCATCGTCTGTGTTGTATCTCTTTATCCACTGGTATATGACTAACACTTTTCCATAATACGTTAGTGATTGTGTCCTGCCATTTCAAGATCGTGTATACTGCACAAGCATCTATTAATGAGTGTCTATATCTTCACGATTGTCATGTTTGTTTTTTTCTCCATGTGTCACAGCCATATAATAGGACTGACTAAACATCAGAGTTGAACATTTGTTATTTGTATATGTAACCTAATTTCTTAGGATGTCCACATGTTTCCTAGTGTAACGAATGCTCCTCTTGTTTGCTGTATCATTCTTTGTTCCTCCTTCTTTATCTATATTAATGCCCAGATGTATATAATACTGTACGTCTAGTAGAGGTATTTCTCCTATTAGTATTTGGTTATTGCCAACTACACTAATACTCATAATGTTAGTCTTATCTTTATTTATTTTCAGTCAATATGTTGTGATCATTCATCAGGTGTGCTTGTTTTAATTTTCATCTGTTGATGGCTGTATGATAGGAGAGCTACGTCATCAGAAAAGTTGTTAATTTGCTTGGTTAGTGACCATTGGATTCCATTTCTGGTGTACTGAATTATTTTTATATTGAAATCTATGGTCAGCAGAAAGAGAAATGGAGATAGACGGCAACCCTGTCTTACTCCTTTTCTTGTTTCAAATCTTCATTAAGCTGCCATTCGTGTACAACATCAAATTTCTTTCCTTCATACATTGCTCTTATTATGTTAAAAATGTTTGTGGATTCCGCTACGACTCAGCAACTTCCAAAGCATTCCTCTGTCTAAACTATCAAATACCTTTTCGTAATCTATGAATCCAATATAAAGTGAGGGCCGAAGTTGTAAACTTTGTTCAACTATTATACGTAGTGTCGTTATTTGTTCAGCGCAGGATCAGTTGTTCCTAAAACCTGCTAGTTCAACTCTCAAATGTTTCTCTAAATGCCCTCTCTCTCGAATTATTCTTACTTAGTATTTCCCTGACATTGATGGCAGTATAATTCCCCTTTAATGTGTGCACCCCTGTAAATTAAATTTCTTTGGTATTTTGATCGTATAACATTTTTTTTTTATAGTCTTGTGTCTATTCTACCCTTTCTCATATTTTATGTAGTAGATTGAGTTACATCTTGATGAAGGTGTTAATATCTGATTTGATGGCTTCTGGCGGAATTTCATCTCGTCCTGTGACTTTACCATTCTTTTATAGCTTGATGGCTTTAATTGTATCTTCCTTGTTTGGCTTTCCACAGTTAACGTGTAACTCTACTTCTGCTGGTAGTAAATCTAAAGGCTTATTTGGACTGAATCTGTTCAAGAGTTCAACAAAATGTTCATGCCATTTCTTCCATTGTTCCTTTATATTAGAGATTGTCTTTCTTATCATTAATAAAAGCATTAATTTGTTTGTATGTTCGGCTTAAATTCTTTGTTTTGCTGTACAGTTCTTTTATTTCCTTTCTTTGCCGCCTTCTTTGTCTCTTTAGCTAGTTATCTATACATTTCCTCGTGTCCCTTTTAATGCATCTTCTCACTTTGTTCACCTCTGTGTAAGTTCCCTGTGCTTTGGCTGTAGTACTTCTAGATTTGCTTTTATTTATATCTGCTTTCTTATTCTTCCTTTCTTTAAGCTTACCCAGGGTCTCTGATGTAATCCATGCATTATTCTGGTGTTCTCTTTTCCACAGGGTTTCTTCTTGTCACCTTCTATTCTTTACCGGTTTGCAATGATCTTTTATATTCGTTGCACTTTATAATTTTTGGAAGACTTGGTATTTGTTTGATACTGTAACCTTAATTTTATTTTTATTTCCTTGTTCTTTAAGTAACCCTACATTAAAATATTGTCTACAAATATATATTGAAGTATATCTTTTCAGTTTAAGTTAGCTCATCACTTAAGAATGGCTCATATCTAAGTACATAAAATGTTCGAAGAGAAATTATACATAAATTGGCCCAGGTTGCTGTAATGGAGTAAGGAGGTAAATAACATAATATTGTATGTTGCAGCTACACGAAAATGTGGTAACAGAAAATAACAAAAAGGTTCGACTACAATGCCTTCAATAGTAGACAGTGATATTTTACGAATTTTTTTTTTCCATAGCATCCTAGATATATGTAAATAAATAGGGGGTAATACATGGGCCACAGAACACGGGCATCTTATTAAAGGGGAGATAACATACGGATGTTTGTATTGCAATTTGACCGTTTTAGATTCCTATACCACATATGGAACAGGCCAACAAATATATATCAGATGTGTCAGGGTGGGAGATCAACTAGAATATGCCCTCCATGACTGTCTACATTGTGCAAGGTTTGGAATAATGATCTGACGTTCTCCAGCCTCTCGAATTGACAAACTGTTCGGGCGATACATCATCAAATCATCGCAACCTGGATTGTTTTAAAGGTCTTCATATTTTCTTTTCTGTTATCAATCTCTGCGCCTGTTTTATTTTAATTCCATAACCTGCCATACCTTCTTTGGTTGGCTTTTAGTTTAGCGTCAAGTAGCTGAGCAATATATTCTTGATAGTTACCGTTAAGTGGTTTGGTTTGATTAGTCGAATGCATCGGTATCACCGCAAACGAATTAAAATCTATAATTACTCAACTGCCCGCGCCACTTAAATCATCCGAAATAAAACTCATCTCATTGAAGTAAACAAACAAAGAAAGGCAGCTGCAATCCCCATCATAGCGACCACAACGCACGCCAAAAGACATAAGGCCAAGCGGCACCGAAAGTGAACGCAGCTGAACTGTCCTTCGTCATGCGATATTATCATTCATCGTAAGCAAAGTGAATATCGAAACACTATCCGGTTGAAAAACACAGTTCACGGTGTGCACAGGGAACTAAACTTAGCAACTCCTACAGTAAGCCGGCCTTGGAATATGAGGAAACTGCAGCAAGGATTACTTTTCTAACTGGGCCTCAATAGTTTCTGTCGCTTATCCGGCAATTTTTACACTTTGTACAATGTCTGTTTTGGAGCTGAGATAGCTCAGTGGATAGTGAACTGGACTACAAAGGATAAGAGTTGGGGTTTGATCTCGATCGACGGCTTCCGGGTCTACCTAGCCTTAAAATGAGTACCTGATTTTTTTTTTTCCCTCTGGGAAAGTAAAGCAGCACTGGCGTGACACCGACCACATTACCTCAAAAAAATATGAGCTGAAGGTCTATACAAATTATGTCCCACTTACACCATTTTCTCTTTACACCACTTGGCGTGACGGGGCTACTTTACATTTTACTTTGCAATGTCTGCATAATGTTTTTGTTTACAGTAAGTTATACCATGGCAGGAGATAAACTGGCATCTCTGTTTCATATGAACTACGCTCTGTAGCAGTGTCTGTAACGATGAAGCGTTGTGAGACTCCAGTCTTCTCTACGGTGGTCATTTATATTCGTGTTCTGTGTTCCAAGCATTCCTCTTGTATACTAGACATTTCCTAACATTTATATTCGTGTTCTGTGTTCCAAACATTCCTCTTGTAAACTAGACATTTCCTAACATTTATATTCGTGTTCTGTGTTCCAAACATTCCTCTTGTATACTAGACACTTCCTAACATTTATATTCGTGTTCTGTGTTCCAAACATTCCTCTTGTATACTAGACATTTCCTAACATTTATATTCGTGTTCTGTGTTCCAAACATTCCTCTTGTATACCAGACATGTCCTAACTTTTCAAAATCTGACCCAACATTGTTGATTCACCGGTCCTATTCACTGCCAGGAAGATACATTTCTATGCACATCATCATCATTAAGTGCCGTCTCCACATCGCAGATTAACTACCATGGTGCGCCATCCAGCTCTGTCTCTTACTTTGATACTACAGGTTGTCATAGGTTAACTTGTACACATTTTGATTTTACTCATCCATATTGTCTTTGTTTTATTTTTTCCGTGTTTTGTTTTCTTTCACCTTATATTTTCTCATCCAAGATACATTTTAGCAGTCTTCTGTCGTTTTTAACATGCCCCAAAAATTGCATTCGTCTTGTTTGAAAAGTGTTTTGTAGCTCTCTATAATTTTTATTCGTTTTAAGATTTAATCATTTGCATTTTTTTCTTTACATCCAATTCTTTCAATTCTTCTATAAATCCACATTTCAAAGGGCTCAATTTTCTGTTCTGTTTTTTATGTCTAATATCTATGTTCCAACACAATACATGAATCTTGAACAAATATATCAGTTTGCTATTATTAGTATTATCCCTGGTGATTTTTGTTTTAATTTAGTATACTTTTCATGGCATTATAATTACTGTTTGCCATTCCTTATCTTTTGTTTATTAAAGTTTTACATTTTCCATCACTGGCTATAGTTCGTCCAAGGTAGTTGTAGCTCTGGACTGTCTCCAGATGTATTCCCTCAACTGTGATATTTAATTGTAGGTCTTGAGAATTTTCTTTGTTTATGATCATAGTTTTAGTCTTTTTGATATTCATTTCTAGTCCATATTTTTTGCTTGTTGGGTTTATCACATTAAGCATTTGTTGTAGGTCTTTAGGATTTTCTGCTAGTAGAACAGTATCATCAGCATAGCTTAGGTTATTGATTATCTTTCCATTAATGTTTAGGCCTGGTATCTCTGAGATGTTTTTACAGATTTCCTCAGTGTATAGATTGAACAAGCTTGGTGATAGGATGCATCCTTGTCTTACTCCTCTTTTTATGTCCATGGGTGTAGAGTTCTCCTTGTTATATCTTATTATTGCTGTTTGCTCCCAGTACAAATTACATATTAGTCGTATGTCTGCGTCGTCTAGATTTATATCCTTTAGGCAATCTATAAGTTGGTTATGGTGTATTCTATCGAAAGCTTTGGTGTAGTCTATAAAGCAGGCATATATTGGTTTGTTTACTTCTGTGTACTTTTCAATCAATGTTCTCATGCTGAATATGGTTTCTTTTGTCCCACTGTTTTTCTTGAATCCAAATCGTTGCTCCTCTAATTCAGTATTGATTTTATTCTGAATCTTTAGTTAGTGAATAAAACAACAGAGGGCTGAAGATAGAAGGGGCTTTCTATATTAGAAACCATTTACATCACGTGATTTAGTAAGATTGAAACAATGTCACATTTTAATCACTTCCATATTTTAGGTCGAAATGTGGCTCTAAAAGGAACTACTAGTCAGTCGAGCACTTATAATGGTGCAGTTTCTTCAAGAGCTGTAGATGGTAATACCGATGGTGACTTCAACAATGGAAGCTGCGCTTCCATACAAAAGGGCGATTACAAAAAACCTCATCTGGACATCGTTCTCGCAAATCGGATGACAGTTGTCGGATTCGCTCTCTATAAAGGACAACATCACAGCGGTACGTACATTTATCATAAAGTGATGTAGCAGCAGGGTCAATGACAGAGTTTTACATTTGCTGGTTTATTCTTTACTTTTCATGTTTCAGCGTTCTACCAACATAGTTTTAGTTGTTCCCTTAGTAATCTAACAAGACCTAACAAACAGGCCATAATCATCCGAAATGAAACTGTGAAAAGTTAATAATGAAAAGGTGGATAAAAACAATAGATTGTGGATGTAAAATATTTTCTTTACCCCTTGAAATCAAAGGTCATCCTCCGTACTTCATTTATTGCTCATACTCTCCCACTCATATGTGTCTGTTACTATCAATAGTCTAGTTATCTTCAGTTTGTCCCTATTTTGACTTACTTTCGTCAAGTTATCCTGAGTTTTTATCACTTTTTTTACTCCCCGCTCATGTTCACATGATAAAAGATGATATTACACCTTGATGTGTTCTGAACCTATGACGCCTCTATTTCCATCTTCTACCTATTATAACTGTATGCATCACCTCTTGGTTACTCATACTGAGAAGGTCTTTATTGCTGGTTTTATTTATTTAAAATATTCTACACATGTGTCCTCAAACAGGTTGTGTGAAATGATAACAGTTTCCTTCTCTTCTGCTGGCCTCCATAATCCAGACCCATAGAGACGCACCTAAAGTACACATCTCTCAGTTATCCTTAATTTGACTTTTGTGTTGTACTGGATGAGCCTCTGAACGTGGTTTAGCTTGTAAAAAATATCAAAGACTGAACAAAGAAACTTTCGAGGAAAATCATAACAATGGTCCACACACAAAAATAGAATCAAGAAAGTTTGTGAAACATTCACCATGTGGCACTTTTTGAGGGCAAGCAGTTTGGTTTGGCCCTGAATAGATTGTGTTTTCATTCTTTGATAGTAGAATAATTACTGATATAATGTGTAAACTACATTCCTGCAAGGTATTATATACATTCAGTAATTGGCACAAGAGGCAACAAAAGCAAAATGTCGGGCATCGTTTTCTTTCTTTCGTTGACACAATAACCACTAAAGAATTAATAAACACACCTGTGCTGACATTTATTTGTTTATTTCAAAATAGTATTCGTTATTCGTACGTATCTGTCTATATTGTGTCGTGTACTCGATGAAAGCTTTTACCAGAACGTCAAAGCTTGTCTTGCTTTCTATTAATTTAGCTGCTTTATACCTGTTTGTGTTTACTTCACATTAGAGACAACAAGACAAGGATTTCCGGTTTCATGATGACGCGGTCATGATTACGTCAACGTTCACTGTTACGTTTTCTGCAGGAAAGAAGGCTAATTCTATCTTTCCAAGGCAGATAAGTGTATCGATGGGAAGTTCCACTGTTGGGATCTTCGCCAGTGGAGCGGATTATGTGCATGGGATCTGAAATCCTCTACAGTGTGCGCAATAGTGTGTTCTTTGATAATTGTGGTATACATCATCATTGGAATACCAGTCAATATAGCGGATAGGCGGCAGGAACCTTTAAGGACTGTGTCTAAAAAGTGTTCCTTGTTCCAGTTTTCTCATATTCCAAGTCCGGCTTCCTGCCGGAGCTACTGAGTTAAATGCTCTGTGCACATCGTGAGCTGTGCGTTTCATCTGTTTTGATCGTGTTCAGATTGCTTCCAATGAATGATGATATCGGAACAGATGGCTCTATTCTCTTTCTGTGCGGTTTCGCCGTATGTCGTTTGGCGTGTGCTGAGACTGTTATGATGGGAACTATAGCTACTTCTCTTTGTTTAGGAAATGTGATATTAATTCGGATGATTCCACTGCCACGGGTGGTTGAGCAATTATGATACAACAGCTGTAGGTATGGTTCCATAAAAAAGTAAAGGCATCAGTATGCATAGAGATGCGAAGCTGCTGTAAAGCTGACGATAATAGCAATACTAAAAAAAAAAAGTGGTATGGTGACAGCTTTACGTGATGATGGACAAAACAAAAGTCGACGTCTCGGCCAATTAGGCCTTCAGCTGGAACAACAAACACAAGAGAATATATAAGGATATGTAAACAAATCTAACTACATGGCGATACTATGCTAGATACTCAAGAAATGAAACACAAATAGGTCACTTCTCTGTGTTCCAGAGCGTGGTCAGCCTCCGAATGGACTAAAATGAGAGGGCGGGATGACCAACTATAAATCTCACTGACCAGGCAGTCAAGCGAGAAGACGGAACGGAAGGGTTCTAAAAATATGGGGAGGTGGGTACAAGATATGTATAAACTGTGCCAATATAACTCTGTGTGTGCACCCCGAACCGATATGTAAAAAGGAAAATGCGTATATAGCAATACATACGTACAAGCATAAATCTACATATGACACCTACTACACATTTCTCACCCCCATGCGCTACCGAACCTATACATAAAGATATATGTGTATGTATATGTATTGGCACATATGGGCACCTTTGAGTTTTCTTTTGTGGGCTTTATGGCAATATATATGCGGATTTATGCATATAATTATGTATTATTTGTTCTATACACTTTCTCCACAAAGGATTACAACTAGAATTTTACAGTGTAGATGGAACAGCACTGTCTACTTATTATGCCTCAACTCCCCGTAAATTGTACAGCCTGCAAGAAAAAGCACATCTGCTACCTGTAAAAACGATACGTATAACCACACGAACTGACAGCGATAGTATTCTCAATATTTGTGAGCTTCAGGTATTTGGAGGTATGTATTTTGTTTGGATAAATAATTAAATTAAACTTTGCTGTTTGGCTTCATTTTGCTTGACTTGATTTTTGTCAGCTATAGAATGGGGGCTCTTGACAGCCCTTGTCTTGGAAATACATGTCTGCTTCTGTGGTTCTCCTTATGGGAAGAGTGTGACGTCAATAGTTGGATTAGTTGGCGGTATCTAGCATCAATGGACTATTAATTGGTTGAAGTGTAGTGAGTACACATATCAAGGTGTTGCATTCTCATATGTTGATAATATAAATAAAGAAATGAACATTCGTCACAAGAAAATATAGAAGTATTGGGACTGAGACCCTCTATTCTACATCTCAGACAATGCCGATACGGACAGAGAAATATCTTGTACAAATCATATTTATTCTCATATTGTGTTATCAGTGCTAAACATGGTCATTTACAAGAAGCGAGGACAAAAGTTAATCAGCACGAAAATTACAAGTTTGAGAAAGGTTGTAGGAGTGACCGGGAGAAACAAAAACAGAAACGGGGTTATAGTAGAAAGAGTTGGAATAGAACAGATATTGAATTACCAACAAGAACAACATATACCATGGTTTGTTCATCTATAGAAAATGCAAACATTGCCTCATCATAAAGGTCATTGTGGATGCGCGTTGGACCAGGTCGACATAATGAGAGCCCTCAGGGAGGCATGCACTGATGACTCAATCAATGATCATCTTCAACCATGTTCAGAACGCACGAACATCGGTGTCAAACCTGGGTATGCCAGAACGGAGTGCTGCATGGGGAATCACAGACGAATAACAAATCAACACAGAACTGGAGTCATCAGGCTCCACACACTGAATGAGATACTGGGGAGGAGGGCACTTGTGGACATATTCGATGTACACTGAGGATGATCCGTCGACTAAACTAAACTAGACTAAACGATGTACACTGAGGATGATCCGTCGACTAAACTAAACTAGACTAAACGATGTACACTGAGGATGATGCGTCGACTAAACTAAACTAGACTAAACGATGTACACTGAGGATGATCCGTCGACTAAACTAAACTAGACCAAACTGGAAATACACAAAAATAGAAGGACGCAGAGCCCGATGTGGACAATGTTGGAGATATAACAACAGAGAAACTGTACAGCAGCATTAAGTGGTAATGGTTGAGGCGGCCACAAGAGAAAGAACTAGACCGCCAGAACTCTCGTGTCACCCGAAGTAGTAACAAAGGTGATATATATATAGGACATAGGGGAGACACATGAGAGAGGGGAAATGCTGATAGATTGGGCAAAAGACTCGTGAGATGATTATAGGTAAGAGCTGGCTCAGGCAACACACCAGAGGTCTATGGACACGGACAAGCCCAGACAACAACGTTCACAATCACATCGATTCTATACTCTTTCAGAGAAGATTCTGGAATGGCCTAACATCTATTAAAACAAGACCAGGATCAGATTTAGTGACAATGTAGCAGTAGATGAAAAATGATAATAGAACTGAATAAGACACATAAATCCCCAAGAGATGTGAACTTACAACTAAATATAGTTAGATTAGATTGACAGATGAGTGATAAGTAAATCACGATAGTAACATCTCGATACAATGAGAAAACAAGTACAATGAGGGGTAGTGGGAATTGGTCAAACAATCGATTCAGCCAACATCAAAATCAATAATAAATTGACTAAAAATATAAAGAGGAAGAAACGGATATCAGAAGAAATACTAAAACTAATGGACAAAAGACGAAAATTTAAGAAAGAACTGACATACAAAAGACTGCTCAAGGATATCCAAAACAAATGCAGCTAAGCAAAGGAAGGGTGGTTACAGTTGAAATGTGACGAAATGGTGGAAAGAAGTCAACGTTTCAGTTTGTGAAATCAAAGGCAGAAAATATAATAATGTTAGAAGAGAACATAATGGAACGATGGACAGAATATATCAGTCACCTCTGTAATGATGAAAGACCAAATCTAAACAATTGAATCAAAGACACAGAACCGCCAATAATGCATAGTGAAGAGAAGGGGGCAATTCAGCACATGAAAAGACACAAAGTTTCAGGTCCCACCACTATAACAATGGGAGATATAGAAGCGCTTGGAGAGCTGAGAGCAGAGGTGATAGGAAAACTATTCAATGGCATAAATAACAGTGGGAGATATAGAAGCATTAGGAGAGCTGAGAGCACAGGTCATAGCAAAACTATTCAATGACATAAATAACAATGGGAGATATAGAAGCATTAGGAGAGCTGGGAGCACAAGCCTTAACAAAACTATTCAATGACATAAATAACAATGGGAGATATAGAAGTATTAAGAGAGCTGAGAGCACAAGCCTTAACAAAACTATTCAATGACATAAATAACTATGGGAGATATAGAAGCATTAGGAGAGCTAGGAGCACAAACCTTAACAAAACTATTCAATGACATAAATAACAATGGGCAGATAACCGAAGATCTGCTAAAATCTATCTCTGTAGCCATCCCAAAGAGGTGAGGCGAATGTGATTGCGGAGACTATCGCACTATTAGTCATGTGATATGAGCAGCATATTTTAAAACATCATCATGGGAAGCAAAAGGAACCAAATAAAACCAGAAATGAATGAAGAAAAATGTGGATTTGTGGAAGAAAATAACACCAATAATGCAATATGCAGACAGAGAACATTGATAAAAAAGTGATATAGAGGTAAGGAACGAACTATATATGTGCTTTATAAATTACACAAAAGCATTTGACAAAGTAAAACATGTGGAAATAAT
Organism: Megaustenia siamemsis; assembly: GCA_032433765.1. Lineage (NCBI taxonomy): Eukaryota > Metazoa > Mollusca > Gastropoda > Stylommatophora > Ariophantidae > Megaustenia > Megaustenia siamemsis. Next base: position 15,777,486 of record JAVIAB010000041.1, read on the forward strand.
CAATATACTGGAAAAATGAAACATTGACGGCAAAGATCTAATAATCATAAAAAGCATACATTGGCCACAAACAGCAGTCATAAGAGTTAGTAACCGTCTTCTTTTGTGGCTTAAATATTGTATGTGGATACTTGAAACTGTTCTCTCACAATGTCATCGATGATTAATTAACCAACTTAACACCTTCTTGATTATCTAAGAGTTCACTGCATTGTCCTACCCTACCAACAACAGTACATGTTTTTACTTCATCAAATTATGTAGTTAGTTCGAGCAACGTGTATACTTTCTCCTGTAATTATCCTTCTTCCAAATAGATGACTTTATCCTGGTACATAAACACTTATATATAATATTGTCAACATCTAGATGATAATTTCTTATTAGCTGGTCAACCATTTCTATTTTATTAATAGGAGCCAGTAGTGGGGTGTGATAAACACTCCAAGGTAAGGTGACAGCTTTACAAGGAAGGAACACAACACAATACTGTGTTGTTCGGCCTGCGGCCTCTTCAGAATACAAGAACAACGACAATAAACAATGAAGCACAATGATCAATAACTACATGACAGATGATCAAGTAGGGGGAGAGGTGGACAGAGAGAGGAAAGTAGGATGTAAAATTAAGAAAAGAGCGAGAGATTGTGTGCTACATGAGGGTAGGTGGGAAGAGCATCGAGATATATATAACGGTAAGATTAGAACATGAAGAAGTGCATCGAGATATATACAATAGTAAGATTAGAACATGAAGAAGTGCATCGAGATATATACAATAGTAAGATTAGAACATGAAGAAGAGCATCGAGATATACACAATAGTAAGATTAGAACATGGAGAAGAGCATCGAGATATATACAATAGTAAGATTAGAACATGAAGAAGAGCATCGAGATATATACAATAGTAAGATTAGAACATGAAGAAGAACATCGAGATATATACAATAGTAAGATTAGAACATGAAGAAGAGCATCGAGATATATACAATAGTAAGATTAGAACATGAAGAAGAGCATCGAGATATATACAATAGTAAGATTAGAACATGAAGAAGAGCATCGAGATATATACAATAGTAAGATTAGAACATGAAGAAGAGCATCGAGATATATACAATAGTAAGATTAGAACATGAAGAAGAGCATCGAGATATATACAATAGTAAGATTAGAACATGAAGTAGAGCATCGAGATATATACAACAGTAAGATTAGAACATGAAGAAGAGCATAAACAATAGAAAATGAAACTTCACCTGTGTTGTGTTCCTTCCTTGTAAAGCTGTCACCAACCTTGGAGTGTTTATCACACCCCGCTACTGGCTCCTTGCTACCAGCTTTACCGCAGCATCGCATTTATTTGCATGTTCCCTATTGTAATTAATACTCTCGACTTCCAAATTCTTTACTCCGTGGAGACATCACTTAATTATCAAATTTAAATCTAGCTTCACAATACCCTTTCATTATTAGGCACAATTCTCTCTAACAATCTATAACACATTTCTCCTGCCATATTTCAACACAACTTCTAACATTATAACGTTCTATTCTACAACCTTCTGATGAAAACCTTCGCTGGCCATCTGCCCCAAAGACAACCATCTATCACATCTACCCGAACCTAATAGTCCAAATTCTGTCTATATCTTCGTAATAATCACCTTCTTAGTGACCATGACATCACCCGACTCTATCAAACCGTTTATCGTTCACTATTCAGTCCTTGTCATATTCTACATGAGAACATTAATCGAAAGAACACAGAAGTAAACAAACCAATATATGCCTGCTTCATAGACTGCACCATGGATTTTGATAGAGTACACCACAAGCAACTTATAGAATGCCTAAAAGAGATACATCTAGATGACATGGACATACGACTAATATGTAATCTATACTGGGAGCAAACAGCAATAATAAAATATAACAAAGAGAACTCTACAACCATTGATATAACAAGAGGAGTAAGACAAGGATGCATCCTATCACCAAGCTTGTTCAATCTATACACTGAGCAAATCTTTTAAAACATCTCAGAGATGCCAGGCCTACAGATTAATGGAAAAGTAATCAATAACCTAAGATATGCTGACGATACTGTACTGCTAGCAGAAAATCCTAAAGATCTACAACAATTATTTAATGTAATAAAAATGACAAGCAAAAAATACAACTTGATATCAATATCAAAAAGACTAAAATAATGCTCATAAACAAAGAAAATACTCAAAACCCAAAAGTGAATATCAACATTTAAGAAATAAACCTGGAGACAGTTCAGAACTACAACTACATTGGACATACTATAACCAGTGATGGAAAATGTACCACTGAATTCATCATCACTGAGTGCCTTCTCCGCAACGAAGGTTGGCTACATGGATCGCCATTCTATTCTGTTTCTTGCTTTAATGGTGCAGGCTGTCATAGATTGACTGGCCATCTTTTGATGTTACTCGTCCATGTTAGTCTTGGTCTGCCTCTCCTCTTTTACCTTGTAATTTCCCTTCAAATATTAATTTTAGTAGGCCGTAAAACATGCCCCAAAAATTTCATTTCTCTCTTGTCTTAATTGTATTTAGTAGTTCTCGTTTTATTTTCAGTTGTTTTAAAACTTCATCGTTTGTTATCTTTTCTTTCCATCCAATACTACCTATACTTCTATATATCCACATTTCAAAGGCTTCAATTTTCTGTTCTGTTTTCTTGTCTAATGTCCATGTTTCTGCACCATACAGGAATATTGAGAATATGTAACATTTTGCCACTCTTAGTTTCAGCCCTGCTGATATTTGTTTTGTTGTTAGTATATTTTTCATGGCATTAAATTACTTTTTGCCATACCTATTCTCTTGTTTATTTCAATTTTAAATTTCCCATCATTGGTTATAGTATGTCCCAGGTAGTTGTAGCTCTGGAATGTCTCCATATGTATTCCCTCAACTGTGATATTTAATTGTAGGTCTTGAGAATTTTCTTTGTTTATGATCAAGTTTTAGTGTTTTTGATATTCATATCTAGTCCATATTTTTTACTTGTTATGTTTATCACATTAAGCAATTGTTGTAGGTCTTTAGGATTTTCTGCTAGTAGAATAGTATCATCAGCATATCTTAGGTTATTGATTATCTTTTCATTAATGTTTAGGCCTGGTATCTCTGAGATGTTTTTAAAGATTTGCCCAGTGTATAGATTGAATAAGCTTGGTGATAGGATGCATCCTTGTCTTACTCATCTTTTTATGTCCATGGATGTAGAGTTCTCCTTGTTATATTTTATTATTGCTGTTTGCTCCCAATACAAATTACATATCAGTCGTATGTCTGTGTCATCCAGATTTATATCTTTTAGGCAGTCTATACGTTGATTGTGGTGTATTCTATCAAATGCTTTGGTGTAGTCTATGAAGCAGGCATATATTGGTTTGTTTACTTATGTGTACTTTTCAATCAATCTTCTCATGCTAAATATGGCTTCTTTTGGTCACTGTTTTCCCTGAATCCAAATTGTTGTTCATCTAATTCAGTATTGATTTTATTCTTAATCCTTCCCTGTATAACTTTTAGTACAATTTTTGTTACCTGGCTCATTATGCTTATTGTTCTGAAATCACTGCATTCAACTGCACCATTATTTTTAGGCAATGCATTGAAAGTTGTTGTTTTTAGATCGTTTGGTATGTATCCTGTATGGTGTTTTTCATTGCATATGTTTGTGATCACTTCTATGCCAAACTCTTCTAGAGCCTGTATCATCTCTCTTCTACCTTTTAGCTCCCAGTGGAGCATAGGTCTTCAACAAACACTTCCCAAGTCGTTCTGTTTTTTGAAATTCTTTTAAGATCATTCCATGTCTTCCCCATCATCTTCATCTCTGCTTCGATCTGTCTTATCCAAGAATTCATTGATCTTCCTCTTTGTCTTTTCCCCTGGGGATTCCCAAAAAGAGCCTGTTGTGTAATACTCTCATTTGGCTTCCGTAGTGTGTGTCCTATCCATCGCCATCGTATTCGCTGTATCTCTTTATCCACTGGTATTTGACCGGTACATTTCCATAATTCTACGTTAGTGACTTTGTCCTGCCATTTCCATCCCTTTATTCTGCGCAAGCATCCATTAATGAAAGTCTGTACCTTCGTGATTGTCAATTTTGTTATTCTCCATGTTTCACAGCCATATTAAAGGACCGACTTAACATTTGAGTTGAACATTTTTATTTTTGTATTTAACCTAATTTCTTTGGATTTCCATATGTTTCCCAGTGCAATGAAAGCTCCTCTTGCTTTTGATATCCTTATTTTGGTATCATTTTCTGTTCCTCCCTCTTTATCTATATTACTGCCCAGATATATGTAAGATTGTACGTCTAGTAGAGGTATTTCTCCTAATTTTATTTGGTTACTGCCAACTGCATTAATTCTCATAATGTTGATCTTATCTCTATTAATCTTTAGTCCTAGCTGTTGTGATCTCTCATCAAGTATGCTCATTTTATCCTGCATCTGTTGATGGCTGTGTGATAGGAGAGCTATGTCATCAGCAAAGTCTAAATCATCAAGTTGTTTGGTCAGTGACCACTGGATCCCATTTGTGTTGTTTTGAGTTATTTTCATAATCCAATCTATGGCCAGTAGAAAGAGAAATGGGGACAGAAGGCATCCCTGCCTTACTCGTGTTCTTATTTCAAATGCTTCTGTAAGCTGTCCTTCATGCACCACACTACATTTTGTTCCTTCATACATTGTTTTTATCAGGTTAATACACTTTATGGGGATTCCGTAATGACTCAGCAACTTCCATTCTTCTGTCTAAACTATCAAGCCTGTATCATCTCTATCTGAATATTGTCAGGTCCTGCTGCCCTTCCCTTTTTCATTGTTTTTATAGCTTTTTCTACTTCAGATTTCAGGATTGTATATTTGTATGTATATTTTATAAATGGCTTCTTGTCCCTTTCGTCATGAAATAATTGTGTTATATATTCTTGCCATCTATCTATTATATCTGTGTTTTCTGTTAGCATTCTTCCCTCTTTGTTTGCAATACATCCGTTTCCTGCAGCTTTTGGTCTTTATTAGTCATTTTCTTTATTTATGTGTGCATCTCTCTTAAGTTTTGTTTACTTTCCATAGTTTCGACTTCTAGACATCTTTGTTTGACCCAGTCTTCTTTTGCCTTTTTGCACATTCTCCGTATTTCATTGTCTATATCCTTGTATCTGGCAGTGTTTTTTGCTTGTCTTCTTTCTTCCATTTTTTCTAAGATTTTGTCAGTTATCCATTTTTGATTTTTTGTTACTTTCCTTTTAGGGCAAGGTGTTGCAGGATTCTTGCATGCTGTTTTTTTATGCATTGCCATTTTGTTGTGACTTTTTCCTCAGGATTTTCTCTTCTGTACTGCTCAATCCCCTTTTCTAGCAGCTTCTGATATGTGTTCTTTACTTGTACAGTATAAGTTTCTTTTACATCTTTCTGGTTTAACGCTGTTATATCTATTGGTGTTGCTGCATTAGTTTTTTGTTTGTTTCTCTTTAATTTGATTTTCATTTTTATCATTACAGGATTGTGGTCTGAATTTATATCTGCTCCTGGGTAGGTTTTGACTTTCTTGACGCTGTTCCGGAATCTGTCTTTTATCATTATGTAATCTATTTGATTTCTCTTCTTGTCTCCATGGCTTTTCCATGTGTATAATTTCCTTTTCTCTTGCTCAAAGAAGGTGTTACATATTATCAGTCTGTTTTGTTCACAAAATTGTATTAATCTTTCTCCTCTGTTATTCCTTTTTCCTAGACCATGATGTCCTATAATGGTCTTATATTTTCACCTTTTCCTACTTTAGCGTTCATATCACCCATTATAATCGAGATGTTTGATGATTTCACTTGCTTTATAACTGTGTTTAAATCTTCATAGTATGCCTCTATTTGTTCGTCTGTATAGTCTTGAGTAGGTGCGTATGTCTGTATTATTGCTATATCGAATGGTTTTGTTTTCATTTTCATTAGTATAATGCTATCATTGTATGTCCAGTGGGTATTGATATATTTTTGTAGTTCTCGTTTTATTAGTATGCCTTCTCTCTTTGATGTTCTGTTGTGTTACCTGAATATATAAATGAATATTTATCATCTTGTATGTATCCACTTTCCTTCCATCTTTTTTCTGATATTCCTAAGATATCTATGTTTAATCGCTCTGCTTCTACCATTAGATTTTCTAATTTTCCTTGTTGGTATAAGGTCCTAACATTCCATGTAGCTATTTTTAATTCGTTCTTAATACAGTAGTTAGAATTTCTCTCCGTGGCTTTCTTTGGAGTGGTACGTGATGAGGCTTCAATCTCTTTCACGGTGGTCTGTCATATTCGTCTTTCGTGTTCTGAATATGCCTCATGTGTACCACACACTTTGCTGTTTTTACGTTCTGGGCCAATTATCATTTTCGATTCATCCACCCCATCCACCGACACAGACTTTTTATATTCAGGTTGAAATACCCGGCGGCGACATTTTTTAGTCGAACCATGTGCTTGACTATTGAACCGCGAACACACGACAGAATAAATCATATTCCACTTGAATATCGGTAATCACAGTTTATACACACGTCTGAAATAAAACATACAACAAACGGGGAATAGCAACACATAATTTCATAACTCGACTGTCACGCAAATCATTTAAATATATCGGCAAGAGCCGAAATATAAAAACGACTGCACGTAGCCGCCATGACACCGGAAGTCATTACATAAAAAGTACAGAACAACAACATAAATAAACAAAAAAATTGGAATGGCAAAAAGTAATTTTAATGTCATGAACAACATACTAACATCAAAACAAATACCACCAGGGATAAAACTAAGAATAGCAAAATGTTATGTCTTCTCAACATTCCTATATGGTGCAGAAACATGGACATTAGACAAGAAAACAGAACAGAGAATTGAAGCCTTTGAAATGTGGGTATATAGAAGAATAGATAGAATTGGATGGAAGGAAAATAAAACAAATGATGAAGTCTTAAAACAACTAAACATGAAAAGAGATCTACTAAACACAATTCAAAAAAGACAAATGCGATTGTTGGGTCATGTTAAAAGACACAACAGCCTACTAAAAGTAATCCTGGAGGGAAAAATACATGGTAAAAGAGGCAGAGGTAGACTAAGACTAACATGTACGAGTAATATCAAAAGATGGACAAATCAACCTATGACAACCTGCACCATAAAATCAAGAGACAGAGCAGAATGGCGCTCCATGGTAACCAACCTTCGTTGCGGAGACGGCACTCGATGATGATGATGATGATTCAATCCTTCCCCAGATCTTCAATGCCCAACTAGTTTCTACCTGTTCTTAGTTCAGGTGTTTCTCGCTGGATCCACCTGTCAACACCTCCAACCCACCCCTACCTTTGATTGACTTATTTTATCCCATTGTATTAAACAATTGAACATTCCCGTTTCTCATTCTCGCACTATATATTCTCTCTTCTTCTACCCTGTAACAACAGTGACATTTGTTGTAATTGTCTGTTTCCATATTATGGTTGTAATGCCTACAATTTAATTTATTCAAGTAGTTTTGCCTTGTTAGGTGTTGACTGACAGGAACACGTTCTGTTCTCATCTGAAAGGTCAGTCCGTGGTTACCTATATTTTCTTATTTAATTTAGTCATTGAGTGTGGATTTGTTCTGTACTTTTTATATAATGGCTAGTTTTACTAATGACCAACTGGTTCAGCTATACTTACCGATAGTTTCCTCTATGAATCTGCTTTTAAATAATTAAACATAGTCCGTGTTGTTAGCTGAAGTGATGATGTTCCAAGTATAGATTACCTATCTGCTTTTACATGGCTGGTGTTTCAACATGCTCATGGATCCATTACAGTGTAACCTTTACGTCATAAGAAGTTGACACCTAGTTATTTGAATCAGTAGTAAAATCAAATCAGACAATAAGACCAATAGGCTAGCAAACTCATTAGATTGAGTACAACACTTAATGTTGACTAATTATATGGTTCCGAACTATTTCTGACCACAACTCGCTTGGCTCTATAAATCCATCTTCACAGCGCCACCTTTCTTTACAGCACTTCATGAGTGCACACACTTTACAGCACTTCATGAGTGCACACACTTTATAGCACTTCATGAGTGCACACACTTTATAGCACTTCATGCATGATAAAACACCATATACAGCTTTTATCGAACAAAAAAAGGCGTTCGATAGGGTGGACAGGGAACAACTGTGGTCCGTATTGCCCTTGTGTGTAGTGAGTCACCACCTAGTAGAGATATGCAAGAGTCTGTATGAAAATAGTTGCACTACAGTAAGAGCCTCAGCAGGCTACTCTAAATATTTCACCATTAACTCCGGCGTAATACAAGGCTACGTGCTTTCCCCTTTACTTTTCATCACATATATGATGCTTGCCCGTGCACTGTGATCACTTTTATCCGTGACCCGACTTCCAATCGTTTTGTTTCTCTACATTTTTGTTGTTTTCACACATAAACTGTTATTATGCACTCTTATAAAAACAACTGCTGTCACATACCAGCTTTCACCATTGTTAAGACATCCAAACGTTTCTATGCCAGCTAAACAACAAATGATAAATAGCATCTTCATACCAACTTTGTGCTATGAAAGTCAAACATGGACCCTTTCTAAATCACATTTAAGAAAGATCAATACATGTGAGATGCGTTGTTTGAGAAAAGTAACAAACAACACAAGAAGATATAGAATACCAAATGAATGCATAAGAAAAATAGTAGTAACAAAACCCTGCCAAGTATATATAGAACAACAACAATTTAAATGGTTTGGCCACCTGGTCAGAATGAATCCCCACCAATCACCATCAAGGGCGTTCTTCTCGAGAATGCATTGAAAAAGACCAGAGGAAGACCCAGAAGAAGATTGATAGATGCAGTGACAGAGACATGTAACAACAAAAGAAAATCACTAATTCAGACAAATCGAGCAGCACAAGAACGACAAATGATATAAACCACGACACCTTTTAGGTATCAGTGAAAGAGAAAAGTAGAAGAAGATAAAAACAACATTCTATATGTCTATCACGCTTAATGATATTTGATGTCACATTATATCATTCTCTGGAATTGAAACATGACACATAATCCTTATAGAATAGCGACACAATACTCTACTAAAAGTTATCTATGAAGGGGAAGTACAAGGTGGACGAGGTGACTATAACTAAAGTGGACTAACACCAATAGGGGGGACATGTGTCATGTTCCTATGACAACAAGAAAAGAGGCATTCAAACGACGATCCAAGATCGCTAACCTTCGATGTGGAGACAGCACCAATAACGGAAACCGAATGGATGAAAACATTATTTGAAGACAGTTGTAATATCATTCCTGCAGTTTCCATCTCTAACCCCACCATTATCATACATCCACAGACAATGTGTGCCCTCTCGGTAGCTATGGTTTAGAATGTGGTTATCAATGCAACTGTGCAAACAAATACGAACGGTATTTTGTTGATTCTGGTGGATGTCTATCTGGATGTCCTCCTGGTTTCTACGGAAGATTGTGCCGTACTAGAAGTTAGTGAACATGTTATTTATTAAACCTCTCACGGTGTCTTTCTTGTGTTGATATCCATTAAATGTCAGAAATTACCATGGAGTCAACCATTTATTTAATACAGGCAACAGTAGAATATTGGGAACAATTAATTATATACATTTTTACAATTTATAAATTATATTTTTATCTCGACTGTGATATCATGATTGGTAGAATTAGGAATCTTCTAGTGACGGTGAACTAAGGAAAACAAATAGTTTAAAATTATATAAATGTGCATTTCCAAATTGACGTGGAAGGTTGCAACATTATGACCATTTTCAATGTGTGTGTTCTACAGTTGAGAATGTAGAACAAAAATAAAATAAAACAACAAAGCAGTAAATTATAAATGAAGAATAGTTATTATTACACACTTTAAAAAGCGGAAAACAAGCGTTACAAATATACACATTTAATTCTACAGTTTATAATTGTTGGGGCATGTTTAAAGACACAACTGCCTAGTAAAAGTAATCTTGGAAGGGAAAATACAAAGTAATAGAGGCAGAGGCAGACCAGGGCTAACATGGACGAGTAACATTAAAATATTGACAGGTCAGCCTTAGACAACCTACACTATCAAAACAAGAAACAGAGCAAAATGGCGCTTCATGGTAGCCAACCTTCGATGCGGAGACATCACTCAATGATGATGATGAATTCTACAAAACACTGTTTAAAAATGAGAATGATAAAAGAACATGTAATATCATCTGGAAAGTAAATGTTAGAGATACAACAATATACTTTACATAACTTGAGTCATTTTAAAACAAGAATGAAGGAAATACTTTGAGAACATAAATAATATCAACTGGTTGAACACCCCATGTGGATTATCAAAAGTTTTACTAGGGTTTCTTGTAATAGTGCCCCATGACAGTGAAGTATGGACACACACTGCTGATTCTAGTGAAATCCCACGCCAGCCGCTCCTTGCCATACCAGCGCTCAACATTGACGTTGGGCTAATGAGAAAATTACATTTCTAGAGAGGAACTGACTTTGTCTCTGCCCATGACTCTCTGATAATATCGATGTATCTATCAATATGATAGCAGATTGATCATGGCCTTCATAATAGTAACTTTTGTCAGTGCAACTATTGTAAATCAAAAACGAAAGGGAAAACAGTGTTTATTAGCAAAAGAGAGGAAGAAATAACAATGTCACAGAAATGAGCTAAAGGAATAAAGAAAAGCATCAAGTTTGAAACATGAAGCGTCAGAACGTTTAGTACATATTGATACTTAAATGAATGTATATGCCAGATACACACATACAAATGAACTATTCTTCTTTAATCATAATTGTTTGGAAATGTAATGAGAAGAGAACAACTGGATTATATTGTAACAACTTGGAAAATTGAAGGATGAAGAGAAGAGATAGAGGGAAGCAAAGAGAAAAATGCCATACAAATTAAGAGAATGGCTTGGCAGAAGGTAAACATCAGAAATGATAAATAACTGTCGAGATCGAAAGTTGTGGAGATACATGATCACAAACGCCAACAGACCCGGTACTTGATGATGATGATTCTTGTTTGATCGATCTCTGTTATATATGACTGATAAAGGATATAAACTATACTGAAGTAAAATGGCACAAAACACGAGCACTAAGTTACAGTTTTGGTTCGTTTATTCGTGAATAAATAGTTAACTTTCTGGTAGACTTGTGGAGAAATAAACCTTCAACAGTTTAACTTATCTTTAGCTAATTCAGACGTTCATGGTGGAGCTCTTCATTGAATCATGTCTGAGGTCTAAACAGACCGGTCGATGATGTGAACATTGTCCTTTAAGTGACAAGTTCTAACTTCTACAGCAGATCCCAGGAAATCAGGAATAAAACTGTAGCTTGAATAATCAACTTTATGGGTCTAAGGCAAAACAAGATTCGATTAACAAACAACATAATCAATAACAAAATACAATTGATCAGATATCGGAGATAGTATGGTTTTAAAAAGGGACCAAAGCAAAGAAATGCAAATGAGTACATTCAAATGCGAAGCTGCAGTAAAGCTAAATGTGAGGGTGAATTTAAAAAAATGGTATGGTAAAAGCTTTACGTAAATGATAGGCGACATAAATTTGAACGACGTTTCGGCTCAATATGCCTTCAGCAGGAACAAACAAACAACACACACACACACACAGATATCTATCTATCTATTGACCTTTCGAGCCGTAACCGGCCCATAGGGCGTAGACCAAGATACACCTTCTCCTATATGAATTTTTGTTCTAGCAGTTTTCTTTTAAAGATATTTTATTAAATCTCGCCATCTGTCTCTGTTCTGTGCAAGCAGTTCTATCTCATTGAGGGAGCCGATTCCTGCTGCTCTTGCCTCTCTCATCAATGTTCTTCTCAGTGTCTCCCTGGGTCTTCCTCTTTTTCTTTTACCTGTTGTTTCCCATATGAGGGCTTGCTTTGCTATTCGATTATTATCTCTTCTCATCACATGTCCAACGTATGACCATCGTCTTTTCTTTATTACTGAAGATATTAGTGGTAAACTACACACAGATATGCAAGTGAATAAAACTAATCCTACATAGCCAACTAGTAATGAATCAAACAAAACAAAATAATTTAAAATGGTTCAAGAAAAGAAAAAGTGTCTATCCTGTGTCGTGGACCGTGGCCAGAACGAGAAAGAAGGATTCGCGAATATCCGCCGTAGCCATCACGCCGTAAATTAAACACGAATAAACGATGTTTAATAATGTACATTGAAATGTATTTATACTTACAACATGTCAAGTACAGCTACAACATCCATTATTTAATTTACATACGCCTGTTGCTTTACTGTAATGCTAGGCCATGATATAGCAATGGAACGAACCATGCTTTTGCACCTAGAACTCTTGAATCTGGGCGGGGCTGCAAACCTTGTTTGGACGCACCCATTTTGTTAGCACAATTGTGTTCACGTATAGTTATAATAAAAGGAACAATTATTATATTAAAAGAACACACACAAACATTTATTGTTTTACAAACAAAATCGCATAATAAATGTGCTATGCAAATGAGCAAATGAGTAAACAAATAAAAAACATAACTTTGAAATACAATTTCCACTTCAAATTTTATTAAAATAACTCCTTCTCAAAATTTACATACGAGTCTACTTTATGTTCATTTTAATTCCATATGTCCACATTGTGTATGATTGTTGTTCAGCTAGTAACGTAAGTGACATATTTATTACCCAAAAAATGTAATGTGATATGTAGACAGGAACGACAGGAATGAAATCAACAATTTGTGTTACTTACCACTATATTGGAGGATGTTGCACAAATTGACATCGATAGACCCTCTTTGCTCTCTTTCTATTCACGTTATCTGTATTTACAACATTTGTATACATTTCATTCCATGTGAAACATAAATCATGTATCTAGAACTATTCACAAATAACATTTTACTGAGGAAGCTGTATAAACGAACAACAATCAGATGTCAGCGAATGAAAAATAAAACACATTCCGTTATCAAAATCGTTCAACGAGGCCACTTCCTAAACCTAATCTCCCTGAAATGACGTTAGAGTGAATTGAAAAAGATGGATTGTAATATATACGGCTATTTTATATGGAAGAAACAAGTGGTTGTTGAAACTGCTGCCTAGTAAAAAACATGTGGAGTCATGGCGGTTGTTCAAATGCTTAACATGGGCACCACATTGACAAACGAAGAAGAGGCAGATAATTAGGGACATGAGGATTATACGTGATGAAAACAAGAGAGGCTAGCAATTCTTGACGAGAGTTGTCCTTGCTTGCTCTAGATCGGATTGGGTGGAGATCTCTTGTGAGCGCCCTATGCTACGACTGTTGTTTAGAGGGATTAAGAAGGATTAACAAGAAGAAGTAGTATAGTCCGTTCAGAAATTCATAATCACACCTGAATTAGTTTTGCGTGATAACCGCTTTTTATTTTGGTTTCAAATTTTGCATGCAATCTTAGAATATTGCTGACGTTATAGAAATATATTTTGCTATGAGAAATTTGATCTAGTTTAAAAGTTTTCTTCTTTAGGCTATATTAAATTCACCCTGTTCGAATTTGACACCATTTTATGATATATACATTAATTTGGAGCGGTCGTTCACGTAAAATAGTTTGGCTAATGCAGAAACACTAACTTCAGGAAAATCCCGTACACAAAACTGAATTGTTATTGAACGACATGACGCAACACGGTTGGCATTAATTACCGAAGGGAAGGCGTATCTGTATTAATTTTGTGAAGACTCAGTAGACAATTTGTTGACTTTAAATACCAACATTTATATCTAAATTACAATGAGTTTGAAATGCCGATTTATAACTATGCAAAAGGTTACTTTTTTACTATATCAGCACTTCCTTAGGGAATCCAAGATGGGGCATTTATATTGTAATATTCATGACTCAGAGAGACGAACGCAACTCGCGCTTGGTCTTAATAGATCGTCATTTTCTCGTGGGATTAAACAAGACTCAGAGTGCACTCATGTCAATCAAGGAAGAAAAAGGAAAATCGACAGCTTTGACATGAATGTCATAAAACGTGAGATATTGAAAATGTTTGCTAATAATGTACTTGTTACTCTCAGGAATTTGAAATTAAAATTGCATGCAGACTGCAATATTGGCATTTCTAAAAGTACTCTATGGAAGATTGTGCGAGAAGCCGGCTTCACTTTCAGAAAAACTGTTGGGGGCAGGAATATTATTTGTGAAAAACCACACTTGGTCATTGCTCGAAGCAAATACCTGAGACAGATCCGTGAGCGGCGGAGTGAACGGTATGATATTGTATATTTGGACGAATCATGGGTCAACGCACACCACACCTATGCTAAAGAATGGCAGTCAGTAAATGGCAAACTCAAAAGAACAATTCCTAGCAGCAAAGGCCAGCGCATTATATTAACGCATGCTGGAAGCACTGAAAACGGCCTTGTCCATGATGCGGGACTTATTTTCCAATCAAAAAGTACCGACGGTAGGGACTAACATACTGAAATGAATGGAAACATTTCCAGGCACTAGTTGGAGAACGATCTTTTACCAATCCTGGAGAGACCTTCATGCAGCATAGTCATGGATAATGCATCATACCACAATGTCGTATCAGAGGAAGACAAAGTGCCTACTGCATCAAATACAAAAGAGCAAATTAGGACATGGCTTGCGGATGAAAATGTCAAATTTGACGACACATATTTAAAACCCGAATTGTTACAACTTGTGAAGAATACGAATAAGAAAATGGTGTACCATGTTGACAAAATCATTGAGAAATACGGCCACACCTCTCTTTGACTCCCTGCATATCATGCGCACCTTAATCCAGTCGAACTTGTCTGGGCTCACGTCAAAGGACAGGTTGCAGAACATAACAGGACGTTTAAAATGTGTGATGTTGAAGTTCTGACACGCGAGTCTCTCTCAAAAATAGACATTCCGTTCTGGAAGAAGTGTGTTGAACATGTGCAGCGGGTGGAAGATGAGTACCGGAAACGAGATGGATTACTATTTGTCCAGCCAGTAATGATTATCAACCTCTTGGAATCTCCTTAACTAGAAATGGTGTATCATGTGTAAAACATGACCAGAATAATAACTCCTCTACCGGCTAGCTGGATCTGTTACAGGTTCATCCTTACTTTACATGAAATTGATGGAATATACTCCTGTTAGGAGCACATTGTTATGTGCATTTTTACACTTTGACATACGAAACACTGAAGAACGCATATATTTTTTATGTATTTTAAAAGCATATATTAAAAGAGAATAGGGCAGAAGAGCAAGAGGCAGACCCAGAGTAAGATGTGCAGACAACTATATAGAAGCGCTATAACAACATCAATGATCAATGAATGAATCCACCAAAAAAAGGCGAGAACCAGAACTTTGTATCTACCTCGCCCCCCCCCCCTCCCCACGCGAACAAGACGAAGTGCAGAAAGAAGGAAAGATAAACGTAAAGATAGACAGACAGAAAGTAAGAAAATGTAAAGGTAAAGGTAAAGTACGAGACATGAACCGGCGTCTTAGCACGCGAGTTTACACCCATATGTGCTCGGCCGCCTATCCAGAAATGTTCGGATATTTCTGTATAGTGTAGCCTCAAGCATCGAAACTCAGATGCAAAGCGACATTCCTCACCTTCCCAGGATAATACCCTGGTACCCATTTCTGCCAACGGCTGGGTCGACCGTGGGGGTAATTTTTTTTTTTAATTTCCAACCACGAGTACAACTCACACTGCTCCCAGCGGGAATCGAACACGGGTTGTCCGAACGTCGGTAGTCTAGTCGGGTGGTTTTCCCAACTAGGCTACCGAGGCCCCCAAGAAAATGTATTTTGTCCTTTGTGTGTTTCGTTGCTAGTTCTAACTGACCATTATCAAACATTTACAGCAATCAATTGTCCACTTGGTTGGTTTGGCCATGACTGTGAATTCAAATGCCACTGTGACAAAAATATTACAGCATGTTCTAAAAATGATGGCAGATGTCCGCTTGGCTGCGCTCCGGATTACTCTGGAGAAACATGTCAATATAAAAGTTAGTGATCATATGTTTTGTACGTTCTGGCATAGACCAAAATGTTTGTGAGATTGTTTCCTTTAAATGCCAGCTATAGGCCTATTCTGAAGCCAATTATTTACCGAACATAATCATTTTAACATTAGTTTTAGGATTCGTTTAAGAAAATCCACAAGAAAGTTGCAATTACATAATTCATGATGAAAGTAAGTAATGTTAATATATAATTCGATTATGTGTAAAGAATAAACACGGCAAACTTTATATTACCGGTGTTAAAGTATAAAGTAATGTTTATAATCCATGCCTGGCTTTCCAACACGAGGTGGGAGTCTTACTCTTCCTTTCAAAATAGGGCTCCGACAAGGAATTAAAATAAAATAGAAAAGAAAGAGTGGAAACCGTAAAGAAATATTTGAGAGATAACATGTTTTTCGACAATGCCCAGATACTTTTTAGTATAGATTTTGTATCAAGAGTTATCGTCCCTACAGTCAGCACATCCCCATATCTGTTTCTCTTACAAAAATCGAGCACAAAGTGTGTACACTGATCGTACCTGTAACGTGCTGATTGTAAGTTTCTAGTTTATCGCCTACAGATGAAACGTTCTCTCCCCTTACCCACTCACACCCTAAATCTTTAGTTGATGAATGTAGGGATTAGTCTTCCTCCCCCTTTCTCCTTCTTTAAATAACATATCTTTAACGAGTATTATTAACGAGTAGAAACAGTAATATTGGAAGGGAAAATACAAGGTAAAAGAGGCAGAGGCAGACCAAGACTAACATGGACGAGTAACATCAAAAGAGTGACAAGTCAGCCTATGACAATCTGCACCATCAAAGCAAGAGGCAGAGTGGAATGGCGCTTCATTGTAGCCAACCTTCGATGCGGAGAGGGCACTCGATGATGATGAGTAAATCCCACTTAATCCCACTCAATGGTGATGATGAATCTTTGACGATATGTAGTAAATCCCAGATATACTATACAGATGAACAAATAGAAGCATACTATGAAGATCTAAATACAGTTATGAAACAAGTGAAATCTTCAGACATCTTGATTGTAATGGGTGACACGAACGCAAAAGTGGGAAAAGGCAGATATAAGACCATTATAGGAAATCATGGGTTAGGAAAAAGAAATGACAGAGGAGAAAGATTAATTCAATTTTGTGAAGAAAACAAGCTAATAATATGTAACACCTACTTTGAGCAAGAGAAAAGGAAATTATACACATGGAAAAGCCCTGGAGATGGAAAGAGGAATCAAATAGATTATATAATGATAAAAGACAGATTCCGGAACAGCGTCAAGAGAACCAAAACCTATCCAGGAGCAGATATTAATTCACATCACAATCCTGTAATAATTAAAATAAAAATCAACTTTAAAGAGAAATAAACAAAATACTAATTCTGCAACAGCAATAGATACAACAGCTTTAAATCAGAAAGATGTGAAAGAAACTTATACTATACAAGTAAAGAACACATATCAGAGGCTGCTAGAAGAAGGGATTGAGCAGTACAGAAGATAAAATCCTACGACAGACATAATGAGGGATAAGAGAATTTATAAAGCAACCCATATCTGGAGTCATCAGTCGCTGGACGCTGTGGGGCATGCTGAGAAAGGGATCTGGGTAACTAAGCGTATGTTCTGGTTGTGGTTAGTCCAAGGCCCCGGCATCATTGTAAACGAATTAAAATCCATTATTTCTCTACCGCATGGACAGATGAATTATACGAATTAAAACTCATCTCATTGAAGGATCCAAACAAAGAAAGGCAGCTACAGTCTCCATCACATCAGCTACAGCAGAAGCCAAAACACATACGACCAAACGGCACCTACAGTGATTGCAACTGAACTGTCCTTCGACATACGACATTGTCATCAATTGGAATATTGAAACATGATCCGGATGAAAAACACAGCCCACGGTGTGCACAAAGCACTAAACTCAGTAGCTCCGGCAACAAGACGGACTTGAAATATGAAGAAATTGGAGCGATAAACATTTTTCAGACTGAACCTCAATGATTCCTACCGCCTATCCGCCATATTGATCGAATGTCCTAAAACATATTGGAAGTGTAATGATGATAACACCACATAATTATGTTTTCTGTTTACACAAAGTGCTTGGAACAAACATGGAGGTAAATACGCTCACGATTCTGTAATTATATTCTTGACAAATGGAAGTGAATCCTAAGCAGACATGAAACAATATATTTAGACCAAACACATTTGGTGTACAAGAAAAAAAAATGTTAAGAAAACATATGACGAATGAAAAAGAGTCATCATCATCTTGTGCCATACCGTTTGCCGTAGGCGATAATGTTCTTCCACAACCTTCTATCTACAGTGTATCGTATCAGTTCTGTTGTTGACTGATTTCCATGCCATGACACCAAGCTATCTAGTATTTTCTATCTTTGTCGTCCGCGATATCTCTTTCCATGTATTTTGTCAGCTGTAACCATGTATTCCAACTTTCCTCTTCTCATGATGTGCCAGAAAAATGTTGATTGCTTCTTTCTGATTTTTTTTTTAAGAGCTCCATTTTTGTTTTAGTCTCTAAAAAGAGTAACGATTAAATTTTACAAAAAGTAAAAGCAATAAACACATTATTAATCATCAATCATTATTGTAATTACATTTCTGTGACATTAGGATAGTAAAAGTATAGGGTGACAACTGGAAACATAAAAGTGAAGAAAGATAATGTGCCTCAGAAAGTAGGTAGAGAAAATATAACCGAATTGTTAATAGAAATATAACCGAATTGTTAATAGAAATATAACCGAATTGTTAATAGAAATATAACCGAATTGTTAATAGAAATATAACCGAATTATTAATAGAAATATAACCGAATTGTTAATAGAAATATAACCGAATTGTTAATAGAAATATAACCGAATTGTTAATAGAAATATAACCGAATTGTTAATAGAAATATAACCGAATTGTTAATAGAAATATAACCGAATTGTTAATAGAAATATAACTGAAAATACAAATAAAATGCGTGATCAGACAATGTCAGATGTGCCAACATAGTACTTGATAAAAATGATGATTAAAAGTGCCAGAGAGCAAATGAAGAAACTTTGGATTAACCAAAACATGTTATAAATAGCAGAAGGTAAGCAGCATAGTTGTGTATTATAACCATTGCTGTTGATTCAAAAATCGACAATGAACTTTGACATATATTCTCTCATAGACTTAGAACCATTATTAAAACAAGCTCAACAACGATCTACGTGACACACTCACAAACAAAACAGATTACACAAACACAATACTAGCCCATACTTCACACACATACTCTCACACTTACACAACACTCACACACACACAAACAAAACAGATTGCACAAAAACAATACTAGCCCATACTTCACACACATACTCTCACACTTACACACCACTCATACACTCACCTACATAAACACTGCACACACAGTAAATTACATCTACCTGGACCCCTGTTACTAAAAAAAAAAAACAAATTAAAATTGCACGTTTCCAAAGTAAATACTCAATGACGACTAAATGTCCCATGCACATACAAATACAATAATGGAGATATACAAAAAAATATATAAACCTTAAAGTCTGAGTTCTGACTGCTGAAGTTGTGTTTATGTTTTGTCACATTTAGAGTGTCCCGCGGGTTGGTTTGGCGAACTGTGTAACCGGATGTGTCACTGTATGGACAAGGAAATTGAATGTTCTGAATATGGAGGGCAATGTGGTCACGGTGGCAAGTGTGAGAGGGGATGGTTTGGGCCAGGATGCCAGTACAGTAAGTTCCCAAATGTGTGACTAACTAAATAAATGTTTCTACTATAATCTTATCCACAAAGACTATAAATTGTGCATCATCAATATATACGTTTAGATGATTCATTCAAGTGACAAGACGCACATTGTTCAGAATAGATGAGATTTTTGAATCTGTTTTTTTTTTAAAATATAACTTGTACATGTCCCATTTAGAAATATATTGGGAGCTGAATGCCCATGTATAGTTGGACCATTTTTTTTGGTAATCGGAAAGTAAATATATTTCTTGATAATAAAGCAGATCTAACTTTAGTTTCAAAATATAATGTTATCAAAATTAGATCCTTTTTTTGTGTTTGTCATCGTTCACTCTGACAAAGTCCCTAGAGACTAGGAAGTGGGTTTTATGTGTTAATTTGCTTTTGCCTGGCAGCTGATGTGTGCACAGTGGCTCCTCGCTACACAGGCAGATAACTCCGCCTCCACTGCTACTTATATTTTTTCCGTCGATGAATAACTGATGTTTCGAGCTGGGCCTTGTGATGAGACCAGGGGTGGTTGCTGCAAAAAGAGATCACAAATAGAGAAAAAAAAAAACTCACTGGTGCAGCCGGGATTTGAACTTACAACCTGTCAGTCTCACGACCGGCGTCTTGCTATGAAACCAACCAGTCCCGCGAATTAGGTTCAGATTAGGTCTGTTTCTTTTACTCTGTAAAAAATAAAGATGTGGTCTTAATCTAAAGCAACAAAATGAAATATCACAGCAAATACAGTGAAATAAAGGGGAATACGGTAATAGATAAAAATAAGATTATCAATAGCGAAACATAAGTTAGATGTCATTAAGAGATGATTCACAATACCAGCAAGTCAGTGGTATTAACATTACTGAGGTCATGTATCTTACAGATAGTAAAATATGATCGTGAATCATGTACAATGTAGAGTCTCGCAAACAACAAATAAGAAAATTGATTTGTTTGAAAGAAAAAAGTGTTGCAGAAAAATCTTTAAAATACCTTCGACAATGAAAAGAACAATGAAGACATAGTAAAAGATATACTAATTCAATAAATCATTGACAACAAGTGGAAGAACCATTTTACTGATAAAAAACATTATGGTCACATGAATAGGCACAGTATACATCGTTCCAATCAGACGAGATCAAGGCACACCAACAATAAGGTGGTTTCAAAACATCATAAGGACCTTGAACATGACAAAAGAAGTAATGGGTGACCAGCCAAAAGACAACAATTCTTTTAGACGGGCTGTGGTGAATACACCATTTAGCAAAATAAAATTCAACCCTGATGATGATACAATGAGATACTCGAGACCAACAATACATGTAATTAAACAGACAGGAAAGACAGAACAACGATGACAAAATAACGTGTTTCAGCCATTCTTGTAAGAATGTCAAACTATCAACTCTGAAAAAAAAACGCGTTAGAGCGACAAGAGCAGAGAAACCCTACAACAGCATCAAGTTTTAATGACTGATTCTGTCAAAAGGAACACAAACTAGAACTGTGTATCTCCATTGAAACCCTACAACAGCATCAAGTTTTAATGGCTGATTCTGTCAAAAGGAACACAACTAGAACTGTGTATCACCATTGAAACCCTACAACAGCATCAAGTTTTAATGGCTGATTCTGTCAAAAGGAACACAACTAGAACTGTGTATCACCATTGAAACCCTACAACAGCATCAAGTTTTAATGGCTGATTCTGTCAAAAGGAACACAACTAGAACTGTGTATCACCATTGAAACCCTACAACAGCATCAAGTTTTAATGGCTGATTCTGTCAAAAGGAACACAAACTAGAACTGTATATCTCCATTGAAACCCAAATCGGTGAGAAAAGGAAGAAAAGTGGAATAATCATGTCGACTGCACCCACGCATAACTTGTCCGCTAGTGTGAACAGTCTCTTTCGTAATCAAAACTTCTCTACAATAAACATAACATGTCCGCTAGTTCTAAGTGTGAACAGTCTCTTTCGTAATCACAACTTCTCTACAACAAAACATAACATGTCTGCTAGTTCTGAGTGCGAACCGTCTCTTTCTTAAGCACAACTCCTCTACAATAAACATAACACGTCCGCATTTATCTTATTATACATATTTTTATTAACGCCTGTATCTTATTATACATATTTTTATTAACGCCTGTATCTTATACATATTTTTACAAACGCCTGTATCTTATACATATTTTTACAAACGCCTGTATCTTATACATATTTTTACAAACGCCTGTATCTTATACATATTTTTACAAACGCCTGTATCTTATACATATTTTTATTAACGCCTGTATCTTATCTATCTATCTATTGACCTTTCGAGCCGTAACCGGCCCATAGGGCGTAGACCAAGATACACCTTCTCCTATATGAATTTTTGTTCTAGCAGTTTTCTTTTAAAGATATTTTATTAAATCTCGCCATCTGTCTCTGTTCTGTGCAAGCAGTTCTATCTCATTGAGGGAGCCGATTCCTGCTGCTCTTGCCTCTCTCATCAATGTTCTTCTCAGTGTCTCCCTGGGTCTTCCTCTTTTTCTTTTACCTGTTGTTTCCCATATGAGGGCTTGCTTTGCTATTCGATTATTATCTCTTCTCATCACATGTCCAACGTATGACCATCGTCTTTTCTTTATTACTGAAGATATTAGTGGTTGATTGGCGATTTCTCTAATTTCCTCGTTTGTTTTGAATTCGTTCCATTCTATACCAAGTATTTTCCTTAGACATTTATTTTCGAATGCGTTCAACTTTGTTTCTATATCTCTTGTTGTTTTCCAGCTTTCACACGCATACGTAAGGGTTGATAGTACATTTGATTTGAATAGCCTAAGTTTTGTGTTTGTGCTAATGAGTTTTGATTTCCACAACTTTTCAAGGCTTCTGAAAGACATTGCTGCTTTAGCCAGTCTGATTCTAATTTCTTTGCTCGTATCCCCTTCTCGATCAATGTGACTTCCAAGATAGATAAAGTGATCGATCTCTTCTACTGGTTTGTTTTCCATGTATATTTTGTCACTTGTTGGAATTAAACTTTTCATGACTTTAGTCTTTTCATGATTGACCTCAAGCCCAATTTTGCTGGCTATTGATGATAGTTCATTTGTGTTTTCCTGCATCGTTTTTATCTGACTGCTGATGAGAACTATGTCATCAGCAAAGTCGAGGTCCTCCAAATGGTCTCCTTGTATCCATTCGATGCCTTTATTACCAGTGCAGCATTTCTTCATTATGAAGTCCATAACAATTCCAAATAACAAGGGCGATAAAATACATCCTTGTTTAACCCCAGTTTCTATTGGGAAACATTCGCTCAGTCCTTCCTCTGTTCGAACTGCACATGTGTAACCATCATACATGTCTTTGATAATATTTATGATTTTTGATGGTAAACCATATTGCTTCAGAATTTTCCACAAAGAATCTCTATGAATACTATCAAATGCTTTTTTGAAGTCGATGAAGTTAAGTACAAAAGGTTTTTGCTTTTCAATATGTTCCTCCAATATAAGTCGTAGAGTGAAAATGTGGTCAAGACAGCTTCTCCCTTTTCTAAACCCAGCCTGTTCTTCACGCATTACTGTATCTATTGAATCCTTTATTCTTATTTTCCCAATGCACAGGTTGTGGTCACTATTAACATCAGCACCTCTGTAAGCTCTTACATCTATTAATGATGATCTGAATTGTTGTTTAATACATAGGTGGTCAATTTGATTTGATGTTCTATCGTCAGGAGATATCCATGTTGTTTTGTGAATATTTTTGTGTGGAAATAATGTCCCACCTATAACTAATTTTTTTTTTTTTTTTTTTTTTTTTTTTTTTTTTGTATGTATCTTATGTACCTGTATCTTATACATATTTTTATTAACGCCTGTATCTTATACATATTTTTATTAACGCCTGTATCTTATACATATTTTTATTAACGCCTGTATCTTATACATATTTTTATTAACGCCTGTATCTTATACATATTTTTATTAACGCCTGTATCTTATACATATTTATACTAACGCCTGTATCTTATTATACATATTTTTACTATCGTCTGTATGTTATTATACTATTTTTTTCGTAGCGCCTGTATCTTATTATACTATTTTTTCGCTAATGCCTGTATCTTATTGTACATATTTTTGCTGACCAGTGCCTCATATTGCAAAGCACAATGCGACGTCTGGGCCAATCTTATTCAATAGGAAAACAAAATCCATGAAACAAATATTGTTTTAAGAGATTTGAATTGATCTAAAATGTTTACTATTCTGAGTTACTTGACACGCAGATGAAGTTAATCTTCTTTACTGCGCAGTTGGATCTTTATCAGTTTTGGATTCACTGATTCTATTACGCGTAGTCAGATAATAATTCATAGCTATTCCCAGTTAAATTACTTTTGAGCGCCTTGCTTGTATGGTACTTTTTCCTTTTTTTTTTTTTCATTCTTTCTTTCTGTCTTTCCTACTTTATTTTCTTGATTTTTGAAAGTGAGGGGCGATCTGTTCAACTTTCAGAAGAAATCTTCTACCTTATTTTAGACTGCAATTGTCAAAACACTGTTACAATTGTATATTAATACCATCATCATCATGTGCCATATCGGTTGGCGTAGGCGATCATGTTCCTCCACAATCTTCTATCTACAGTACATCGTATCAGTTCTGTTGTTGACTGTTTTCCATGCCATGACACCAAGCTATCCAGTATTTTCTCTCTTTGTCGTTCGCGATCTCTCTTTTCTTTTATTTTGCCAGATGTAACCAAGTATTCCAACATTCCTCTTCTCATGATGTGCCCATAAATGTTGATTGTTTCTTTCTGATGTTTTTATGAGCTCCCTTTTTGTGTTGGCCTCTTTGAGAACTTCATCATTGGTCTTTTTAACTTTCCAGGGAACTTTCAACATTCTTCTGAGAAATCCCATCTTTGTGGCCTCTAATCGTCTCTTCATCTGTTTGTCTACTGTCCATGATTTGCTTCCAGAGGTGAGAATTGGTTCTATATAGCACCGATGAACTCTCTTTCTCATCTCAATTGACACAGATTTGTTGCGTAAGATATTTGTCATTTTCTGAAATACCACTATGGCCTGAGTTATTCTGCTTTTTATTTCTATGGTGCATCTCCCATCTGATGTTATTATTGCGCCCAAGTATTTTAAACGTTGTACTTGTTTCAGATGTGTCTTGTTTATTTTTATACTGCATGATGGTGATGATTGTTTCTTAAATATGACCATTACTTCTGTTCTTTTACTATTCTGACTGAGACCTTTATTGTTGCTTTTTTTTCCTATTATGTCTATCCTTTCGTGTAGTTCATTCTCTGTTTCAGCTATTAAGACTGTGTCATACGCATATCGCAAAATATAGATGCTGTTTGTTGCCAGTACATGTTTTTTATGATTCGCATCCTTGGCATCAATGTTTAATTTCTTCAGAATATTGATTGTTTGCACATGCTTTACTTTGTCAAATGCTTTTGTGTAGTCTATAAAGCACATATATAGATCTTTCTTTACCGCTATATATCTTTCTATCAATGTTCTTTAGATGTATATTGCATTATATTAAATTATATCTATTAATTCAGAAAATTGAAAATCGAAAAATGACAAATATAGATACAAAGATATAGATGACAACTATAAACATTGATGTATTTACCGCAACAATTGAACATTAAACGTTAACTTCTAATTATAATCTATACATGTTATCTATTTTTCTTAAAAAATGAATATTTCCTATGGAGATAAATTTAGCATTACTGTTATTTATTTCTTTGGAATATAGTTCTCCGAACGAAATTTGACATATTACAATGGAATAGAACAAATGAGGAAAACAATATTTAGGAATGTCATTGATTTATCTTACGATATATTGATAATAACAATTGTAGAAGTGTAATTTAGGGGTACGTTGTAACATATTAACATAAAAATCTCTTTTAATACAACCGCAAATATGAAAAAAGAACTCTATTAAAGATAATATATATTTTAAAACAGTATAAATTAATTGTTCTATACATTTGCATACATATAGGTTAATAGGGAATAACGGATATATTATATTATATCACTTCATATTCATATCATTCATATCATATATACATATATCGTATCATACCATAATATATCATATAATATCAGGGGGAATGGTTGGTATCGAGGGAAACGCCGGCCTCGAGACAGAGAGGTTGTGGGTTCAAATTCAGGCTACACCAGCTGGGATTTTTATTTATAACTTCTTTCTGCGGCAACAAACCCCTGATCTTGGTAGCAAGGATGGCTAGAAACGTCAATTACTCATCGACGGCGAAAAAAATATGAGTACCTCAGAAATCCGAGTTATCTGTCTGTGCGGCGAATGACTCCTGTGCACACGGTTGCCAGGGGAAAAAAGGAATAACACACACACAAATTCAGTTCCTCGTTTCTAGGGACTTCGTTAGAGGTAAAAGGTGGCGAACGCAAAAATAGAAGAAACAAAAATCATAAAATATTATATTTTATATTATAATATATCATATGATAACGTATCGTATTGATCCGTATCATATTATATTATATTGTATTATATTATATTATATTATATTATATTATATTATATTATATTATATTATATTATATTATATTATATTATATTATATTATATTATATTATATTATATTATATTATATTATATTATATTATATTATATTGTATTGTTTTATGTTATGTTATGTTATGTTATGTTATGTTATGTTATGTTATGTTATGTTATGTTATGTATTGTATTGTATTGTATTGTATTGTATTGTATTGTATTGTATTGCATTGTATTATATTATATTATATTGTATTATATTATATCATATTATATCATATTATATTATATCATATTATATTATATTATTCTAAGCAAATTAGACAGATATGTGCAGAGATGCAGATATAGGGACAGACATAGATAAAATCGATAGATAGATAGATAGATAGATAGATAGATAGATAGATAGATAGATAGATAGATAGATAGATAGATAGATAGATAGATAGATAGATAGATAGATAGATAGATAGATAGATAGATAGATAGATAGATAGATAGATAGATAGATAGATAGATAGATAGATAGATAGATAGATAGATAGATAGATAGATAGATAGATAGATAGGTAGGTAGGTAGGTAGGTAGGTAGGTAGGTAGGTAGGTAGGTAGGTAGGTAGGTAGGTAGGTAGGTAGGTAGGTAGGTAGGTAGGTAGGTAGGTAGGTAGGTAGGTAGGTAGGTAGGTAGGTAGGTAGGTAGGTAGGTAGGTAGGTAGGTAGGTAGGTAGGTAGATAGATAGATAGATAGATAGATAGATAGATAGATAGATAGATAGATAGATAGATAGATAGATAGATAGATAGATAGATAGATAGATAGATAGATAGATAGATAGATAGATAGATAGATAGATAGATAGATAGATAGATAGATAGATAGATAGACAGACAAACAGACAGACAGATAAATAGACAGACAGGCAGGCAGGCAGACAGGCAGACAGACAGACAGACAGATAGACATAGAGAATGATAGATGGACGGACAGATGGATGGATGGATGGATGCATGGATGGATTGATGGAAGGATGGATGGAAGGATGGATGGATTGATGGATGGTTGCATGGATGGATGGACAGATGCACGCAAGGACGGGCGGATGGATGGATGGGTGGACTGATGGGCGCAAGGACGGATGGATGAGAGGTTTATGGTTGTGGGTCGGTGGATGAATGAATTTATGGATAGGATGATGGTTAGGTAGATATTTTGATGGATGGATGGAACGATGGATGAATGCATAGATAGAAGGATCAATGGATGGATGGATGGATGGATGAATAGACAGACAAATGGACGACGGGACGGACAGACAGACCGATCGACAATCAGACAGTTAGCTAGGTAATTAAATACAAGGGCGCTCAAGTGCTTATACTATCCGTCCTATAATACACTCACATAAATATACACTTACTTTAAAAGGAAATTTATTTACATTGTACAGCTGACCTGGTCAATAGTGATGCTGTTTTTAGGGGAAACAGTGCACTTGATATCATAAGTGATGGCGATGAAACCACTTGTCTTAACTATGATACCAACGTAGTAATTGTATCCTGGTCTTACCATTATCATATCGCATGGTTACGTGTTCATGTAAAAAATCCTGGTAAGTAAAAAATCGCACAAAAAGACAACATTGAATCATAATTTGATGCTGTAATGAATATATCACAAATAAGAAACTTCTAGAAATGTGTAGTTATTGACACCGACAGTTATAGTCTACAAAAGACACAGACAATATTTCTGGTTTTCCTGTCTTCTTCTGCTTCATGCACCCAACAACTACACCTCTTTCATCTCCTTATTTTTACCTTAAATGGGCGAAGCTTCAGTGTGACGACGTACACAGCAGTTTACGACTCTTGACTGTTGTTTTCTAGACAAACTCATATAACAAGTTTCATGAAATTGTTGAACAATAAAGAGCTAAACCAACAATGGAATCCTCATTACAAGAAATCAGATCTGATCTATGTTGATGACATCAAGCCCTTAACTGCTACCGGATTTTACTGAGAAGGAAATGACGCGATGTTTGTAATTGATCAAAATGTTTCACTGTAAACTTAAAACAAAACAAAACAATAAAATCAGAGGCATAAACACAATTGTTTGTTCTGCTTCATCGTTCCCTGTATAAGTAAATGGGGATCAGAAAGAATAGAATGTTGGCAAATACTAGCGTTTATTTAGATGAACTCACTGTGCAGAATGTACAAAGTCTTTAATCCTTAGTTTGGACAGCCGTTATCACAGTCGGGGCATTCCTATATCCGCTCTGCCGCTCGTTCCAACAACCTTCGGATTGTTCGTCTACTGATTAATCGTGTCCGGCATTGATTGACCGTGTTGCGTTCTTTACCGCTGACGATGCTTTAATAAGTAATTATAATGAGTATAACCAAGAACTGCAATTGTCATTTGTGGACCAATAACAGACATTCAACGGAGTAGACTAACTATGACGCCGTATGACAAATAATAGTACTGTCAACGCTGTTCTTCATCGCATTCATATACCGCATATGTAAAACATCTGATACAAACGAAGACAAAAACTACAAAGAGCTGTGTATGTAAATGATTAATCACTAATTGTAGAAGTCAAGGAAAGTTAAACAATTAAATGATTAGAACGAAAAATACAAAGAAAACAAAATGAAAATTAGCATAGTCTAATCATAAGGAATGATCGTAGTAAGAAAAGAAAAGGTATTGAAATTTCATTCAGAAAATAAACAAACTCAAAACAAACAATAGACTTCAAATACCTAGGAAACGTTAACCACCATGTGGGGATATACAAGTAAAGAGCAATATAGTGCCATGCATATTAAACGATGTAATTACAGAAATCACTTCGATATTACAGAACACACATGTAACATAAAATACAAAGTTGATCTAAGACAACACTATAATTATCTATAATCACTACAACCAATGCCAGGCTTGGATTTTAATAAATACATAGGAACAGAAACATTGTAACAGAAATGGAATAACCTGAGAACTATAATCAATGTGACAAGAAGAAAAATATTTTGATTGTTTTAGAACCAGTTTCAATTACATAGTTGCATAGTGTTATGGTATTATGATCAAACAGATACCAAATATAAAACTATCCACACTCACAGACAAATCTTGAGAGTATAACATTCACAAGCAACAAGAAAACAGAACAACAAAAATTGTGGGACACATATAAAGCAGTGGTGCGAACACTCCGTTTTATCTTCACTGTGAAGGACAACAGACGTAGACAAATGTAATGCACACGTTATATCAATGACGTATTCTCTATGCTACCGCAGCTGCCGCCAGTAGTCTGAACATACTAACGAAATACACAAGGAAATGATAATTTTTTTTTTTCATAATTATATTACACATTTTCGAATATTCTATTACACATTTCGTAGTCCAATATGATTATCTGCTTTGATTCGCATTTATTAAAGCAAGTTTTCCCTATGGCCACTATCACGTTTGTGAATGAAAGCGAAACTAATCTACGATAGTACATGAAACCGCTAATAAGTAGCGGTAGAGTTCTCTTCTCTCTGACTTATGTTTTAATGACCTTGGCATTCAAAACAGCTAGTGAAAATAATACGGCGGGAGCTACATACATAAAATGCTGTTTCAAGGGTAATTTTTAGCTCTAGCCAATCAGAAGCGTCACAAAGTGAAAGCGAAACCATGTCTGATTACTGGAACTTCCTAAATTATTTATGACTACGTTATGCACATCAGCATCTGTAGAAATAACTTTTTTCTGCTCTAAAGAAAATCAAATCTTATTGTCTCTCAACTCAGACACCAGAACGCTTATCTGGTGTGGCAATAATGTCCATTGAGAGAACATTCCTTCGGAAACTTAGAAACCAACCCAACAGTGCTTTCAATGACAAAGTAATCGAGACATTTTCGTCCCAAACAGGGATAGAGTTTACATATAAATAATTAAGTAATTTAAAATATAGTGATGTCATTAGCAAATATTACTTTATGTTAGACCACTGAATATAATGTATGTCTTTATTTATTATGTTAGCGGTAGCCCAGACCCCAAAACCAGTATACGCCACTGCGTTATATATATATATCTTTCACAATCAACAGAACTCCTGGAAAGCCTAACCTTTAATTTAGTAGACACTCATTACACTTCACATGAAATGAACAGAAAGTCATTGATCAGTGACACGGGAATGGATGTCTACTGTGACATTAAGAAGCCAATACAAAAAATTGTTATTAGAGGCGATGGCGTTCAGTCTTTATGTTCATTATACGTCAGTGGAGGTAAGGTTCGTCATTACATGTCAACAGATATTATTCTCAAGCAGTACTTTAGCTACAATCCCAGAATTATGTTTACATTTGTATTATACGCTTAATAATTATTTTAATATATTGTCTTCAAAAAAGGCGAAAACAGCAAAGTGTGCGGTACACATAAGGCATATTCAGAACACGAAAGGCGAATATGGCAGACCACAGTGATAGAGATTGGAGCCTCATCACGTAACAGTCCAAAGAAAGCCATGGAGAGAAATTCTAACTATTGTCATAAGAACGAACTAAAAATAGCTACATGGAATGTTCGGACCTTATACCAACACGGTAAATTAGAAAATCTAATGATAGGAGGAGAGCGATTAAACATAGATATCTTAGGTATATATCAGAAAAAAGATGGAAGGAAAGTGGATACATACAAGACGATAAATATGTATTTATATATTCAGGTAGCACAAAAGAGCATCAAAGAGGGGTCATCATCATTGAGTGCCGTCTCCGCAACGAAGGTTGGCTACCATGGAGCGCCATTCTGCTCTATCTCTTGCTTTGATGGTGCAGGTTGTCATCGGTTGATTTGTCCATCTTTTGATGTTACTCGTCCATGTTAATCTTGGTCTGCCTCTGCCTCTTTTACCTTGTATTTTCCCCTCCAGGATCACTTTCAGTAGGCTATTGTGTCTTTTAACATGGCCTAAGAATCGCATTTGTCTTGTTCTAATTGTGTTCAGAAGTTCTCTTTTCATTTTTAGTTGTTTTAAGACTTTGTCATTTGTTTTCTTTTCCTTCCATCCAATTCTACCTATTCTTCTATATATCCACATTTCAAAGGCTTCAATTCTCTGTTCTGTTTTCTTGTCTAATGTCCATGTTTCAGCACCATATAGGAATATTGAGAAGATGTAACATTTTGCTATTCTTAGTTTTAGCTCTGGTGTTATTTGTTTTGATGTTAGTATGTCCTTCATGACATTAAAATTACTTTTTGCCATTCCTATTCTTTTGTTTATTTCAGTTGTACATTTTCCATCACTGGTTATAGTATGTCCAAGGTAGTTATAGTTCTGAACTGTCTCAAGGTCTATTCCTTCAATTTTGATATCCTCTTGTGGGTTTTGGGTATTTTCTTTGTTTATGATCATAGTTTTAGTCTTTTTGATATTCATATCTAGTCCATATTTTTTGCTTGTCGTGTTTATTTCATTAAGTAATTGTTGTAGGTCTTTAGGATTTTCTGCTAGTAGTACAGTATCGTCAGCATATCTTAGGTTATTGATTATCTTTCCATTAATTTGTAGGCCTGGCATCTCTATGATGTTTTTAAAGATTTGCTCAGTGTATAGATTGAACAAGCTTGGTGATAGGATGCATCCTTGTCTTACTCCTCTTTTTATATCAATGGGTGTAGAGAACTCTTTGTTATATTTTATTATTGCTGTTTGCTCCCAGTATAGATGCAAAGAGGGGTAGGCATTCTAATAAAACGAGAACTACAAAAATATATAAATACCCACTGGACATACAATGATAGGATGGATTATATTATTAAAAATGAAGGCAAATCCATTCGACATAGCAATAATACAGACATACGCACCTACTCAAGACTATACAGATGAGCAAATAGAGGCATACTATGAAGATCTAAACACAGTTATGAAGCAAGTGAAATCATCAGACATCTTGATTATAATGGGTGACATGAACGCTAAAGTAGGAAAAGGTAAATATAAGACAATTAAAGGAAATCACGGTCTAGGAAAATGGAATAACAGAGGAGAGAGATTAATACAATTTTGTGAAGAAAACAGTCTATTAATATGCAACACCTTCGTTGAGCAAGAGAAAAGGAAATTATACACATGGAAAAGTCCTGGAGACAGGAAGAGAAATCAAATAGATTACATACTGATAAAAGACAGATTCAGGAACAGCGCCAAGAAAGCCAAAACCTACCCAGGAGCAGATATAAATTCAGACCACAATCCTGTAATGATAAAAATGAAAATCAAATTAAAGAGAAACAAACAAAAAACTAATTCAGTAACACCAATAGATATAACAGCGTTAAACCAGAAAGATGTAAAAGAAACTTATACTGTACAAGTAAAGAACACATATCAGAAGCTACAAGAAGAGGGGATTGAGCAATACAGAGGGAGAAAATCCTGAGGAAAAAGTCACAACAAAATGGCAATGCATAAAAAATAGCATGCAAGAATCCTGCAACACCTTGCCCAAAAAGGAAAGTAACAAAAAATCAAAAATGGATAACTGACAAAATCTTAGAAAAAAATGAAAGAAAGAAGACACGCGAAAAACACTGAAAGATACAAGGATATACACAATGAAATAAGGAGAATGTGCACAAAGGCAAAAGAAGACTGGCTCAACCAAAGATGTCTAGAAGTCGAAACTATGGTAAGTAAACAAAACTTAAGAGAGATGCACCTAGAAATAAAGAGAATGACTAATAAAGACAAACACGCTGCAGGAAACGGATGTATTGCAAACAAAGAGGGAAGAATGCTAACAGACAACAAAGATATAATAGATAGATGGCAAGAATATATAACATAATTATTTCATGACGAAAGTGACAAAAGGCCAGACATGGATATAAAAAGAGGAGTAAGACAAGGATACATCCTATCACCAAGCTTGTTCAATCTATACACTGAGCAAACCTTTAAAAACATCACTGAGTTGCCAGGCCTAAACATTAATGGAAAGATAATCAATAACCTGAGATATGCTGATGATACTGTTCTCCTAGCACAAAATCCTAAAGACCTACAACAATTGCTTTATGTTATAAACATAACAATAAAACAGTATGGACTAGAAATGAATATCAAAAAGACTAAAACTATGATCATAAACAAAGACAATTCTCAAGACCTACAATTAAATATCACAGTTAAGGGAATACATCTGGAGACAGTCCAGAGCTACAACTACCTGGGACATACTATAGCCAATGATGGAAAATGCTAAATTGAAATAAACAAAAGAATAGGTATGGCAACAAGTAATTTTAATGTCATGAAAAATGTACTAACAACAAAACATATATCAACAGGGAAAAAAAGAATGGCAAAATGTTACATCTTCTCAATATTCCTGTATGGTGCAGAAACATGGACATTAGACAAGAAAACAGAACAGGAAATTGAAGCCTTTGAAATGTGGATTTATAGAAGAACATGTCGATTTGGATGGAAACAAAAGATAACAAACGATGAAGTTTTAAAACAACTGAATATAAAAGAGAACTAATAAATACAATTAAGACAAGACATGAAATTTTTGGGGCATGTTAAAAGACACAACAGCCTACTAAAAGTAATATTCGAAGGGAAAATACAAGATAAAAGAGGCAGAGGCAGACCAAGATTAACATGGACGAGTAACATCAAAAGATGGACAAGTCAATCTATGACAGCCTGCACCATCAAAGCAAGAAACAGAGTAGAATGGCGATCCATGGTAGCCAACCTTCGTTGCGGAGAAAGCACTCGATGATGATGATGAATTGTATACATCTTGAGGATTTCTTTAATTTTATTCGTTTAAGTTGTATTCTTATCTTTTCAACAACTGGTACATGGTCACTATTGCAACCTGCTCCCTGCCTTGTTTTAACAGATGTTAGCCCATTCCTGATTCTTCTCTATATCAGTATGCAATTTATTTGATTGTGTACTTTTGAATCTGGGCTTTGCCATGTCCATAGTCGCCTTGGGCGTTGTTTGAGCCATGTTTTACCAATAATCATTTCATGCGTCTTTACCTAATCTATCAATTTATCCCATCTGTCATTCATCTCTCCAAAGTCATGTCCACCAGTAACATTTTGCACTTAAGCTGTTCCTACCTATGCATCAGTCATCGCGCTAGATATTAATTATAACGACATTTATGGCAACTGTTCTATCCATGGTTGGACATAACTCTTTCGACTCTGAAAGGACCTTCACAAATTAGATCAGCTATGGGGGCTTCCGTTTCCAAGATGGCCGATCTAGTCCATGTTCGCTCGATCGCTGCGGAAAGTGCATTCGGGATCTAATTAATTTCGGATCTCCATTGCACTTCTGTGCGCTCAAGTCAAAATGATGATCTACTTATAACATCTGCGCAGATAAAGCGGTGGTCTACGCCGGCAATATTCCATTTTCTTCAAATCAAGTGTTGTGAATGCGACCTTCCACCGTCTAGACTTGATATGCGCTTTACGCCACATTGGTGCTGTTCATGACCGTTGTTGGAATTTCTTGACGCAAGTTATTTACATGTTACCCATTAATGTGAAATGCTTCGTCAGCCGCAGTTTTATCTCTTTAGGGAATTTGCACCGTGTTTTGTTCGTCGTAGGCTGCATTCACTAGAGTATTCAAGATTCTAGAGGACGCGTCATTGCTGTGCGTGCGACATTGTTGTGTATGTAACGTCATCGTAATGGCTCATCGTAAATCCCTAGACCGGCCGTACGCTAATCTTACGGTCTGCTGTTTGATGTGCGATGGGGATAATCTGACGACTAACTGTTTCCTTATATGTTCGGAATTGGAGTCAACAACGATGGCCTAATATCATCAAGCGCTATACATTAAAAAAAAAATATGACTATCATCATTTTCAGGAAGACTTGAAGTTCCGGTATCAACCGGAAGGTGGATAGGCTGCAGGAACTATTGAAGGCTATGCATGAAAAGTGTTCCTTCTTGCAGTTTCCTCATATTCCAAGCCCATGGGGGACTGGTGGTCTCGACGCAAGACGTCGGTCTCGAGACAGAGAGGTTGTGGGTTCAAATGTCGGCTACACCGGTTGGGATTTTTATTTATGATTTCTCTCTGCAACAATCGCTCATGGTCTCAGCAGCGAGGCCCGGCTTGAAACGTCAGTTACTCATCGACTGAAAAAAAAAAAAAAAACATGAGTACCTCCGAAGTCGGAGTTATCTGCCTGTGCGGCGAGAAACCCCTGTGCACACGGCTGCCAGGGAAAAATGGATTAAAACGCAAAATTAAGCTCCTAGCCCCTAGGGACTTCGTCAAAGTTGAAAGCTGGCGAACGCAACAACAACGACAAGATCAGCTATTATCGCAGTTAACAAGCTTTGTCTCCTGGCAGACTTGCAGGTCCAGCAGAATGTATCACTGGGAATCGCTGCAGGTGGAGATGACAGCGTGACTTTGAAAAGTGTCATTTACTTTCGTTTTAAAATTGTCTAGCGTGCTCGTTTTTCATCCCTAAACCTGTATACAGTTTAACGAAACCTAGTCTGCCTGTCTGTCTTCCCTCTTTATTCTTTTACACACATAAACACATTCACACGCACATTCACACACTAACAACTTACAATTGAAAACAAATAATGAGGAGATATAAAAGTTGACGCAACTAGGTCAGTAATTTATTGACATCCAAGAGAAAAAACACTGTGTACAAGAGATAAGATAATGCCGATTACGCTGGAAGGGATGCGAAAATTAACTCAAAATAGTACCACAACATGTCTTTTTTAAATTCCGCAAGGAATGAATTAATGTAGACTTAGGGAGCCAGTTAGTGTCGCGAAATGTTACTACATGAACTAATGTTGTGCTATGTATAACTGTTTCTATTTTCAATGAAATATTATCTATCAAATCTTGATAATCCATCTTCATTTAGTGCAGCTTTCTCATCGAAAATTGGTTACCATGGAGCGCTATCCCGCTCTGTTTTTTGCTTTGGTATTGCGTGTTGTCATAGGCTGACTTGTCCATCTTTTGATGCATCTCGTCCATGATAGTCTTCGTCTGTTCTCTGCTTCTTTTACCTTGTATTTATCTTTCCAAGATTACGTTTAGTAGTCTCATGTGTCTTTTAACATGCCCCAAATGCCCGTAGATAATTTATGCATGCGAATTTCATTGTTGTGCTAGTCATATTTCATATACTGTCTATGTAAAACAAAGGCTGTGACAGAACACGACATTGCCTTAATCCATATTGTCTTGTATTAGATTGTACTTGTTGCTGCCACACACATGGAGTCATTGTATAATTTGTGTAGAGATTACATCTGTGGTTTTCCGAATTTCTGTTTTAGTGCCAGTTATTGTTCTAAAATGTGGTTTTCATCTTGTCTGTATTCTCTTGGTGTAAATGTGTGCATTCTCATTTGCTCTTTTTTCCTCCAGTAAGCTCTAATAATATTAGGTTGCACATGATGATAGTTAAACAAAACGTCACATCTTCAAGTAATGAAGCGACCAGATACATGTCCAGTAAGCTCTAATAATAATATTATAGGATGACGTCACGGGACGCACCAAAATGGTAGCTTATTTATATTCGAGGCATGGACTAAGCAATGTTTACTACGATAGGTCGATTTGGATGGAAACAAAAGATAACAAACGATGAACTTTTAAAACAACTGAAAATAAAAAGAGAACTACTAATTACAATTAAGACAAGACAAATGAAATTGTTGGGGCATGTTAAAAGACACAACAGCCTACTAAAAGTGATATTGGAAGGAAAAATACAAGGTAAAAGAAGCAGAGGCAGACCAAGATTAACATGGACGAGTAACATCAAAAGATGGTCAAGTCAATCTATGACAGCCTGCACCATCAAACCAAGAAACAGAGTAGAATGGCGATCCATGGTAGCTAACCTTCGTTGCGGAGAAGGCACATGACGATGATGATGATCGTGTGATCACAAGTGTTCATAGACACAACTTTAATGTAGGAATGATATAAAGACCAGTGCATTTGATGGTTGAAGAAAGAAGTCAATATTTCTGTAACAAAACATTCATAGCACAAGTTGTATTGATAAAGGTAGACTTCATGTCACATTAAAAAACATTTTTTTAGGTCGGAATGTGGCCCTGAAAGAGGCTACTGCTCAATCAAGCGCGTATCCAAAACTGGGTCCTGATAGTGATTCATCAAATATGGTAGACGGTAACACCTCTGGCGACAACGGAACAAAAAGTTGTGCAATTGCAGGCTTCGAAGACTACAAACCCAAGCTGAGCCTCGCATTCACACAGCCGGTGACAGTTTACAGAATTGTTGTCTACAACAGCGAAGAAATAAACAGTGAGTACTTTTACCATAAATAAATAAACAACAGGGACTGATTTGATGCATCTACATTAGGGTAATCAGGTTTAAACAAATGGAAATAAACTACGAGATAAAACATAATTAAGAACTGTCAGCAATTAGTAGGCACTACAAGGGGTTATTGTGGAAGTATGTGAAAGGGCTGGGATGATGGGATGTGTGTATGCAACACTAAATTCGCCACCTCCTCATGTCTTATCGGTTATTTCAAGTATACTCTTTTTTTATTTTGTTTTCTTTCCCTCTAGAGGGACAGATTAGCGTAGTCATTGAGGTCTTAACTCTCACGCCAACCGTCAGGGTTCGAAGCTCGCTCGTCGGTGAACCCAGATGGGAGAACAAGAGAGTGACTGACCGTTGGTCAGGAAAGCTAAATCATCAAGCTCTACACAACAGTCCTCTACGACTGTAACCGTTTTGCCCCTTCTATTCATATTCTCATTTCTGTTCATTTCTTTATATTTGTTTCCATTTCTTTTACTTTCCTATTGTTCTTACACTAATTTCTTCTTCCTTCAGATGTCTTGTTTCTTTGATTTTGTCTTTGGTTGCACGTTTTATTTCATGATTCTCTTTGCTCAATTCTCTAACCTCCTGTGTTTCACCGAGCATTTCACATTTAACGGTTTGGTTAGATTATCGCTGTTCGTATTCCCGCACAGTGGAGGAATAGGTCTGTTATTTAAAAAAAAAATTGTATTCTGATGCAGAGGTCCTGATGAGTGGTATAGGACATTATTTGTATTCTGATGATGAGGTCCTGATGAGTGGCAAATGACATTATCTGTATACTGATGATAAGGTTCTAATGAAATGTGTAGGGCATTATTTGTATTTTGATAACGGGTCCTCATGAATGGTGTAGGACATTATTTGTATTCTGATGAGGTCTTTGTTCTAGCCCTGGTGTTATTTGTTTTGATGTTAGTATACTTTTCATGACATTACAATTACTTCATGCTGTTTATATTCTTTTGTTTATTTCAGCTTTACATTTTCGGTCACTGGTTATAGTATGTCTAAGGCAGTTGTTGCTCTGAAATGTCTCCAGGTCAATTCCTTCAATTTTGATATCCACTTGTGGGTTTTGAGTATTTTATTTGTTTATGATCACAGTTTTAGTCTTTTTGATATTCCTAACTAATCCATATTTTTTGCTTGTCATGTTTATTTCATTAAGTAATTGTTGTAGTTCTTTTTTATTATCTGCTAGTAATACGGTATCATCAGCATATCTTAGGATATGGATTATCTTTCCATTTATGTTTAGGCCTGGTATCTCTGATGTGTTTTTAAAGATTTGCTCAGTGTATAGATTGAACAAGCTTGGTGATAGGATACATCCTTGTCTTACTCCTCTTTTTATATAAAAGGGTGTATAGAGTTTTCCTTGTTATATTTTAGTATTGCTGTTTACTCCCAGTACAAATTACATATTAGTCCTATGTCTGTATCGTCCAGATTTATATCTTTCAGGCAGTCTATAAGTTAATTATGGTGTATTCTATCGAAAGCTTTGATATAGTCTATGAAGCATATCTTAGGTTAATGATTATATTTCCACTTATATTAAGACCTGGCATGTCATTAAATGTGTTTAGAGATTTCCTACGTGTAGAGATATAAAATAAACATTTTAAAATTCTTCAACACAATTGTATCACGTTTATATATTAAAACCAGCAATTTCCGGATGTCATATTAGAAAATGGAATTCACTTCTACGTTCTAGATTTCTCAAACAAGCCCACATTTGTCTTAAATCATCGCATTTAATACAGGTCCTAGTGTTCTTTCTTTACTACATAATTATCTTGTTTCTTTCGTTCTAAAACCTATTACTATACCACAAACAATTTATATAAATATACTCTCTTAAATAATCGGTATCATTCTATCCCTGATCTCTCTAAAATGAGCTCAACTCTGTAAACACCAACATTTCCCCTTTAAGGGAGCACGCTTTTATAATGAGTTATCTCTTCTCTCCGTAAAATCATGCAACTAAAATTGCTCTCTGAAACAAACACGCATCTCTCATCTAAAGCCGAAAACAGAATTTCTTTAAATAGTGTGCCGAGCCCATCTCCATTGTTGAGAGAATCGCTGTATCCCCTGCTAGACATGTGCAACAATATTCTGCTTCATTATCGTGGTCATCATCAAAGTGATGTTATGTCAATATCAACACATTTAAAACGTCTCAATTGAAGGCACTGCCCGGATCGATGAAGGCGACGCATTATGTCAATAGTACACGGTCCGTACATGTGCACATATTTCACTACTCGTTAGCGACGTTACCGGTGCCTTCAAATAAGTATAACTATAACTATAACTATGAGTATATAACTATACAAGTTTCTTGTTACTTTCTTTGACATGAGAATGATATTCACTTCTTAACGCTCTACTTTGTCAAATACTTTGATGTAGTCATTAAACATAGGTACATATATTATTTCACTGATGCAGCACCATCTTCCTTGCTTGCTTTCTTGCTTGCTTTCTTGCTTGCTTTCTTGCTTCCTTGCTTGCTCCCTTGCTTCCTTCCTTCCTTCCTTCCTTCATTCACCCCTTCCTTTCTCTTTCCTTCTTTACATTCTTAGTACTCTTCCTTCCTTATTTCATTCATCCTTTATAACTTCCTTCCTTCTCAATTCTTTCATTGCTTCCTTCAATATTTCCTTCCTCTCTCCCTCCTTCCCTCTTTTCTTCCTCCCTACCTCCTCATTTGTTTCCTGCCTTCCTTTCTTTCTTTTGAGTTCTTCTTTTTTTTTCTCTATTTCATATCTCTTCTATCTCAGTGTCTTTTGTTCTTGCTTTCTTTCGTTCCTTTTAATCCTAATTGGAACATAATTTATTAATGTTTCTTTACTTTTAGGAATGCATCTTAAAGGATTTACCCTAAAAGTTTATGATAAAACCAAGGCACAGAAGCTTCGGCACAAGGACATTCAGCCAACTGCACAAAGAATATACACAATACAAAATCCAAGTCCGGTGACAAATGTAGCGTTTATTACTATTGCAATTTATTTGACCGATATTCTAAACAAATTCGCCACATGCCCGTCTGTGAGCTACAAGTTTTTGGAGGTATGTATTTCTTATGAGAGAATGATTTAATTGTTTTTTTTTTTAATTATTTAAAACACACAAATGACCCAGTACCTTGGCTGAAAGCATTACATGTTTTCCTATCTGGCTGTTTGTAGAATGTATGAGCCAAACCTGACAAAGACTCTGTTGTATCTGTCCTCAATGGCATACTATAAAAGATTAACCATTGGCTAAGCAAGAAATGATCGAAGATGGAAGAAAACCCGTATACGAAAACGCCATTATGATGTCGGATTTACCGGGTTCAAAGGCTCACGTGTCACAGCTTGTGACAAATATGTCCACGATCCCTTTAAAGTTTAACTGCCCTCATCGATCCGGCTTGCATGGCCAGTCTGTTTGTAAGGGCATATCTGGGAGGTGATGTAGAGAATAGTTTGGTTTACCCATAATCATACAAGATGTCCACTATGAGTGGTTGATCACTTGTAGAACTGATGAAGGCTTTTGCCGAAACGTAGTTTATCTTGTTTTTCTATTAGTTTAGCTGTTCCATACATTTTATGTTCATTTTATTTGTTCTATAAAGCTCAACTTGCGGCCCCGCGTAGTGTTTTATATGTTCTTTACAGCTCTACTCACGGCCCATCGTAGCGCTTTATATGTTCTCTACAGCTCTACTCACGGCCCAGCGTTGTGTTTTATATGTTCTCGATAGCTCTACTCGCGGCCCAGCGTAGTGTTTTATATGTTCTCTATAGCTCTACTCACAGCCACGCGTAGTGTTTTATATGTTCTCTACAGCTCTACTCACTGCCACGCGTAGTGTTTTATATGTTTTCTACAGCTCTACTCACGTCCCAGCGTAGTGTTTTATATGTTCTCTATAGCTCTACTCACGTCCCAGCGTAGTGTTTTATATGTTCTCTATAGCTCTACTCACGTCCCAGCGTAGAGTTTTATATGTTCTCTACAGCTCTACTCACGGCCCAGCGTAGTGTTTTATATGTTCTCTATAGCTCTACTCACGTCCCAGCGTAGTGTTTTATATGTTCTCTACAGCTCTACTCACGGCCCAGGGTATTGTTTTATAGGTTCTCTACTCACGGCTCAGTGTAGTGTTTTATATGCTCTCCACAGCTCAACTCACGGCCCAGCGTAGTGTTTTATATGTTCTCTATAGCTCTACTCGCGGCCCAGCGTAGTGTTGTATATGTTCTCTATAGCTCTACTCACGGCCCCGCGTAGTGCTGTATATGTTCTCTACAGCTCTACTCACGGCCCCGCGTAGTGCTGTATATGTTCTCTACAGCTCTACTCACGGCCCCACACAGTATTTACAATAATTTTCATATTTATAATTTTTACCAATCTCCACATTTTTGGCCATGTAATGAGAAGGAAACAGCTGGAATTTATTGTAATAACAGAGAAATTTGAGGGACGAAGAGATAGCGGGAAGCAAAATAAACAAGATATCAGACAGGTTAAGTGAATAGCTTGGCATGTCAACAATATCAAGGATAAATAACTGTCGAGATCGAAAGATGTGGAGAGACATGATCACTTATGTCAGCAGGCCTGGTACTTTATGATGATTACCTCTACTTGAAGTCAGCACACCCGGTTTATTAATATGATATTATAGGTATTTAGATATGACCAAGAGCCCATAGATACCAGATTTGGAAAATACTTTGCTATCAATGACAAACCATTTTTTGAGCTGCTAATAGGTTACTTATGTTCAGAAAATTTGTTTCCTATGTTTGTTTTGATTACCATCTTCAATTTACTTTTATGTGTACCTTTATATGTTTACAAATCTCTGATCTGTGTCTCTTGTTTTCTTCTCTGGTCCCCTGATTGTGTAGCAGTGCAATACGAGATTGTACGTGGTTTAGAATATTCCACGAGAAAAGAGGTCAAGGTTAAACTAGTGGGAGTTGGGCGACAATAAGTTACGATATTACGACAGTAGGTGGGGGTCAAGGAATGGTCGAATGATAACAATCTTCTCCTTGGAATTTCTGCAGAGGAAAGAGAAAGATAGAGGCTAGTCCAGAGAGGGTGCTGGACACTTCACGACACACAGGTAGATGAGAGGGGCGGAGATAAACTCATCCAGTGTAGATAGATAAGATCTTGGGTAAAGGACTAATCATAGATCGTAGTTAGATTTCTTATATCTGTTAGACTCCACGACTGGGCTTGTACGTAATTCCACCGTTGGTTGTGAAACGTTACTTTTATAATTAGATCAAGTATTAGCCATTTGGCCAGATGGCTAGTGAAACATGGTTATTATATAGGCATATTTGTATTTCGATGAGTGGAAGAATTCATATTATGCAGTCATGTGGACATCCAGGTAGATATAAACCTTTACTGGTATGTGTATAGTAATCGAGTGTTTATACTTGAGGTGTTTTTCAAGAAGAAACAGCAATACACGTGTTAGGATGTTATTATAGATCTCCTATGTTCTTTCAAATATTGACAACCAGTGTGATAGAACACAGAAATATGTATTAAGGATAATGTCTGAATTACTTAACACAAGTGGTAATTAGAAGGAAACAATCTGAGAGTAATAATCCAATCAGTTGAGGAAACACGAATTAACAAAATGATAAGAATTATTATAAAGTATCAAGATTAATAGCAAAAAGAGAGAGGTAATGGTTACAACAACAAAAAATAAATTACTACGGTGCAAAATAAAGACAGGTTGAACAATGTTTAAAAAAGTAAATGCATTTAAATATTTGGGAACTTTGTTAACCTCAGACAGAAGAAGTTTGACAATAGAAACAAGGAAAATGGTTCTAAAATGTTACGTAGAGCCAGTCTTAACATATGGATGCGAATCATGGACAATAGGACAACAGACAAGAAAATCACTGGAGTCTATAGCAACGTTGTTTTACAGAAGAATGTTGAGAGTAACATGGACAGCTACGAAGAGTAA
Source organism: Megaustenia siamemsis (assembly GCA_032433765.1). Lineage (NCBI taxonomy): Eukaryota > Metazoa > Mollusca > Gastropoda > Stylommatophora > Ariophantidae > Megaustenia > Megaustenia siamemsis. Next base: position 15,821,641 of record JAVIAB010000041.1, read on the forward strand.
TGAAGATGTTCTGAGAGAGGTCAAAGCAAAAAGATAGCTAATTCCTAATGTTAGGAAGAAACAATCATCATTGTTTGGCCATGTAATGAGAAGAGAACAACTGGAGCATATTGTAACAACTGGAAAAACTGAGGGAATTTGAGATAGAGGGAAGCAAAGAGAAAAAATAACAGACAGCTTAAGAGAATGGCTTGGCAGAAGGTCAACAACAGAAATGATAAATGGCTGCCGAGATCGAAAGTTGTGGAGAGACATCATCACCTACGCCAGCAGGCTCTGTACTTGATGATGATGATCAATAATAATTAAGCATCAACAAAATTACCTTCTAACACTATATGCCAGGATCAGTGACACAGATCTTTCCAGAATCCACTCCACCTTCTAACACTGTATGCCAGGATCGGTGACACAGATCTGTCCAGAATCCACTCCACCATCTCTTGGTGCCTAATTTCACAAAGTCAGCTGGGTAGAAATAGAAAGGAAAGACAACTCATTACTAAGACATGCCATGCTGAAAACGGATGTTTGGTCCAAAAAGCTAAAATAACGCTTCCTGATGTAAGCTACAACATAACTCGTCTACGCCCTGTTAACATCAATTAAAGGACATAAAGAAGCGTAATCATCGAGTGCGAGCAGAAGGATACACATACTTACATACTGGAGTTGAAAGAGGCACAAAATTAAATTAATTTTAGAGAAACAATTCACAAGTGAATGGATCTCTCTTAGAAGCGATGTTTGTTATTGAGATGATTTTCATGCAAACCACATCCTCTTGGCTTTCATTCAGGGACAGTTTTAGATGAACGTTTTAGTTAATGACTTTATCTGTATCCAACTGTAGTTTATTCAGTGGGTTTCTGTTTCTATTTTCTTTGGCAGTAACAATATCCATGTTCACAGAAGGCATTTCTACACATTTTTTTAAAAGAAAAGATGCCTATGACTTGTATTGGTTGACCCCTTTCAAGAAAATAAACTTTTCAGTTCCTTCGTCAGAGATGACACTTCCTATGTGGATTATAATACTAAACTATTTCAATTCGTGACATCAGTAAAATGCACATATGTTGTTATACATCCGATTAGTGCATCTGATTTGAAGATGTTTAATGATTATTGACTTCAGAGATAACCTTTTGCTCAGACACGGAGACATTGCTGTTGTAGTTGCCACCGTTGGTAATGGACAGGCAATTTTCTTTACCTTACTGTACTTGATTAATTCATGGCAGCCTGTGTTTTAATGTTTTGTCACGTGGTTTACGCTGAGATTTATTGTGTAATAATGTACGTGGTGAACCTATGACAACATGCATCATCAAGACAAGAGACAGAGTAAAATGGCACTCTATGTTAGTCAACCATCGATATGGTGACGGCACCCAATGAATGATTTAATATTTGATTTCTTCACTTACCCCTAAGACTTGCTTGAACCTTCACGTTCAATGACAGTATTTATTGTAAGGCCCTAACATCCATCAGTAGACTCATGTAATTATATTGTAATGTTTGTATTCAACTGTCAAGCTTTAACCTCCAACCTACCCTATCTCCGCAGAATCTACTTGTCCGCCTGGTTGGTTCGGTCACGATTGTGAATTCAGATGCCACTGTGCGATCACAACTGAGAAATGTTTTGTTGGTACTGGTGGATGTACTTCTGGCTGTGCCGATGGTTGGACTGGAGAAGGCTGTCAACAAAGAATTGAATGAAAATATATTGTGCACACTATCACTGGGTAGGTGGTTTAAGTTGTCGTTAGTAGCGCCAGCAATCGCCTGACGAGTAAAACACTTATCCAGTTCAATCACTGAAACAATAACGTCCCTTTCATAACGCCAGTAAAAACAGTATCAGGAACGATTAAATATGCAGGTATTTACATTTAAATAATTAGATGATCGTCTATAAGTTTAGTGCTGGAGAATTAAGTTCTCAGACAATCTCTGGAACCCCTTTAGAGAACATGTTTCAACCCCGGTGTTCTGTTGGTCAGAAAAAATATAAATCCAGCACTTCTGGGATTTGAATTCAGATCATTCTGATCATGTAGCGAGAACACTAACCACTCTCATAACGAAACTTCCTGCTTGGGGTGTAGAAAGAAAAAAAATAACAAAGTAAAACAAATGCACGATTAACACGTTATTTTAATAACTCAGCAACTGAAGAATTAAATAAACAAAATGTAAAAGTGGACAGGCATAGTTTAAAACAAAAATATTCAATGCATCAACACAATTGTCCAAGTGGGGTGATGACATAATTGATGATAGTGTAGATATACTAAGGAGTAACTAAGAAGTACTGATAACTCGAGCTTTTCTCAAAGTATAAAAGTTAGAGGACACTTAGGAAATACAGGGGGAATGAATTCAACAAGAAATAACATACAAGTTAAGAGTTCCACAAATGTGTGAGAAATAATAAAAACCCCAATATATTATGACCTCCAATTGTTATTCCAGGTATGTCCCTTATGGATCTTCAAATAATCTCACTATAAATATTAAACAAATCTGGTGACAGCACACAACCTTGTCTAACACTCTATTTTATTTGTTGAAACATTCCCAATTGGTTTCCAGTTCTTATGGCCGCTGTTTGTTGCCAGTACATGTTCTTTATTATTCTTAGATCTTTGCTGTCTACGTTTATGCGTAACCCACTTATGTTGTGTATAAATAAAGAACGAAACATTCTGCAATGTAAATGACTGTTGAAGTAATGCTAAGATGATGCGTATCTCACACTATTCTCGGAGACCTTACAACTTGTGTAGCAATGACAAATCATTTTAAGACAGTACAAAAGTGCAACGAATATAATGTTGGTTTGAATGTGTTTTTTTTTTTTAATTTCACTTAAGGCTTTGGATTGTGTACAAGAACTCTACTCACTTTGGATTGTGTACAAGAACTCTACTCACTTTGGATTGTGTACAAGAACTCTACTCACTTTGGATTGTGTACAAGAACTCTACTCACTTTGGATTGTGTACAAGAACTCTACTCACTTTGGATTGTGTACAACAACTCTACTCACTTTGTGGCAAGTGGAGGCAAGGCGATATACAGCAACAGAGCTGGAAGCTTTCACTGACTCGTAGTTGATAGCTAGCGCCAGAATCGGTGAACCAGAACCATCGAGACCCTACTCCACATCTTGGCGCTGCCCCTAGAAACTGTAAACCTCAATACAACTCAACTACGGCCACTTACCGCCCTTTATATGTCAAATAATAGCTCTTCTAGTCATTGGATGAACGACATTAAGAAAGAATAATTTTGGGAAAAAAATGGAGGAAATATGTTTTTCATTGCGTGTCATCAAATTAAAGAATTACTTTATTTCAACCAACCGATAGTTGTTAGAGAACATCAGCGTGGCCCAATTTCGTGTTGCACAAAGAGCAATCACAGCATTATGTAAGAGAGCCCACCCCATCGTATATTTCGTGATATAATTTATCTCGTTTCATTTGCATTTTAATTACGAGATGGTGTTGCCACTTGGATAGTAAGATGGCGTTTAAAATGGCCGCTAGAAACGTCTGCCGATGTCGTCATTAAGGCGATCCAGCAATAAGAAACGAATAATATGCAAACTTCATTACGGCTTAATAGAATTGATATCATTTTACTGCTGAAATATAAGCAATAAACTAGGCATCATAATGCACCTATCAACAATTATAGAAAAAAAAAATAATAATTATAATAATAAACAGCCGCGGTAAAGTACAGGATAGTATATAAAATAGGTCGTTGTGAAATAAAGATCGTCCAGAAATTAACGTACACACACCGTTTTCTATCATTCCACATTGAACGTGCTTTATTGTTTCTTCAATATGTAAAGTTTGTAAGAAATATAAATGTTCATTAATTAGTCAAATCATAGCTAAAGCAGCAATGCCTTTCAGAAGCCTTGAAAAGTTGTGGAACTCATCAGCACAAACACAAAACTTAGACTATTCAAATCAAACGTACTATCTACCCTTACGTATGCATGTGAGAGCTGAAAAACAACAAGGGACATAGAAACAAAGTTGAATGCATTCGAAATTAAATGTCAAAAGAAAATACTTAGTATAGCGTGGAACAAGTTTAAACAAAACAAAGAAATTAAAGAAATCGCCAATCAACCACTAATATCTTCAGTAATCAAGAAAAGACGATGGTCATATGTTGGACATGTGATGATGAGAGATAACTAAATAGCAGAGCAAGCCCTCATGTTGGAAACTACAGGTAAGAGGAAAAGAGGCCGAGCCAGAGAGACACTGAGAAGAACAATGATCAGAGAGGCAAGAGCAGCATGAATCGGCTCACTCAATGAGATAGAGATGCTTGCACAGAACAGAGACACATGGTGATATTTGATAAAATATCTTTACAAGGATTGCTGTTGCTAGAATAAAATTTAGATAAGAGAAGATATAATAGATAGATAGAATTAGTAAAATCGATAACTATTTTCTAACTATTATTATTAGGTAATATCAAATCTATGTCAACAGAAGTGAGAAAGAGAATTCATCAAAGCTATATTAAGCCAGCTTTGATCTATTGAAGCGAATCATGGACAGTAAACAAACAGATGAAAAGATGGTTAGAAAGCACAGAGATGGGATTTCTCAGAAGAATATTGAAAGACCCCTGGACAGCTAAAAAGTCCATCAAGGAATTTCTCAAATAGGCCAAAATAAAAATGGATCTCATAGAAAAACATCAGAAAGAAACAATCAACATTTGTTTGGCAATATTATCAGAATACAGCGAAAACGATGGCGCTTGATAGGACACACACTACGGAAGCCAACTGAGAGTATTACACAACATACCTTTTTTTGGAATCCCCAGGGGAAAAGACAAAGCGTAAGACCAAGGAATTCTTGGAGAAGACAGATAGAAGCAGAGATGAAGATGATGGGGAAGACATAGAATGATCTAAAAAGAATGGCAAAAAACAGAACGACTTGGAAAGTGTTTGTTGAAGACCTATGCTCCAATGGGAGCTAAAAAGGTAGAAGAAGATATTATCCGAAGTTGAAGACTGTGGAACGTCAAAATCGCCAACGCCATCAGGCATGGCACATGATGATGATGAACATCATATGCTATGATTACAGTATGGTGTACATAAGAATGTCGTTGTGTCTTAAACGGATAAAGTTCGTTCTACATTTTCTTCTTCATCGTAATCGGTTGTTGTTGGGGCACTACTGAGACATTTCATTAACCTTCTCTACCAATATCATCAGTCATTTTATGGAAATTAGTAGGCAAAACGGGCACTTTCTTCTGTGTGTATGTGTGGTGTGCGTGTTTGTATTAAATACTCCAACAATTTGGCATTGATGTGATCATAGACATATGTAACGACATATATAACATGCAGGATACATACCAAATGAACTAAAGACATCAACCTTTATTGCATTGCCTAAATGGAATGAAGCAGTTGAATGTAGTGACTTTAGAACAATAAGCCTAATGAGCCACGAAACAACAATCTGGCTAAAAGAAGAGAGGCAAACTGGATTTAGGAAAAACAGTGGGACAAACGAAGCCATATTCTGCTTGATGGCATTAATTGAAAAGTACACAGAAGTAAACAAAACGATGTATGTCTGTTTCATAGATTACACCAAAACGTTTTTGATAGCATACATCTTAACAATGAATATACCGTCTAAATGGTATACATCATGATGACACATAAACACGACTAATGCGTAACATCAAAACAAAAAACATCAGGGTTAAAACTAAGAATATCAAAATGTTTTATTTTCTCATCATTCCTGTATGGTGCAGAAACATGGACATTAAGAAACAAAACAAAAAACAGAACACTGAACACCTTGAAATGTGGATTTATAGAAGACTAGGAAGAATTGGATGGAAAGAAAAGAAAACAATTGATGAAGTCTTAAAACAACTAAAATTGAAAAGAGGACTACTAAACACAATTCAAACAAGACAAAGGCGAATTCTGGGGCACGTTAAAAGGCACAGCAGCCTGCTGAAAGTATTCTTGGAGGCAAAAATGCAATGGAAAACATGCAGACCAAGACTAAAATGAACGCACACTATCTAAAGATGAACAAGTCAGCCTGTGATAACCTGTACCATCAAAGCAAGAGACAGAGCGGAATGTCGCTCCACGATGGCCAATATTCGATGCGGAGACGGCACTCAATAATGATGATCATCAGGTCCCATGTACTTTGCAGAACTGTGCATTCACAACAGCTCGTCTGTAAGAATCTCTGTCTCTAGCCAGATCTCCAACAGAACTGTGCATTCACCACAGAACGTCTGAAGGAATCTCTGACCCTAGCCAGATCTCCCACAGAACGATGCATTCACCACATCTCGTCTGAAAGAATCTCTGTCTCTAGTCACATCTCCAACTTATTTTGTTGTCATGTTCAAGGTCTCCATGATGTCTTAAAACCACCTGCTTGGTCTACTTCTTATGCACAGGAACCATGCCTTTCATTATTGTTCTTTCCGGCCCGATGTCTTTTGACGTGGGCATAGTATTTTAATTTCTTCTGTAGAGCTTTGTTTATGAGCCAGTTCTTTTTGAATGTTTCAATCTTTTAGCATGTCGTCATTGTTCTTTTTCAGTAACTAAGGTATTTTAAGAATTGTTCTGTAGTTATTTGTTTTAAATGAACGAATTATCATCATTTTGTATACACACGTACATGGCATCAAATAGATAGCTATATAATAATAAATCTATTTAGAAGCAATCGAGTAATTATTAGGGTATGAGAACTTCAGAAATTCTATTGGAATATTGGCACTACTTTTATAAACTCACCTTTAATGTTTTTACCTTCCTATCTGTCAAATGCTTACACCAAACACGCCTCAGAACAATACATATTGCCCTCTAATTGTGATTTAACTTAGGTTAGTTTAGTCAGCGGATCATCCTCAATGCACATTAAACACGTCCATAAGAATCAAGCTTTCCTCCCTAGTTTGTCCCTCTAGCTCAGTGTGTGGAGACTGATGATATTTGTGACCTGGTATTAGTGCAGACTGGGCATGGTTGTAAAGTCATTATCATTGACTCAATCATTAACTCCTCCTACCTCCCTAAAGACACTCAAAATGTCATATCGGTCACGTGTACGTTCGTCAAACTCGACAGCCGCTCCAACCACGCTGTAATAATGTTCGTTTACTCCTCCTCCACCACCACAATCCCCCTCCTCGTGTGTCCAGGTATACAAATAAAACTTAGTCATGAGTTCTTTAGTGACAACAACCGCTGCCTTCAAGACCAGCCCACTTTTGTTTTCCTGAGCTTGTTCATGGAATCAAACAGAAAACATCTTGAGTTACACGTTGTATTTCTAGTCAGGCTATAGCTTTAGCTAGTGTCACCAGCCTCTGGACAAGAAGACCCAAGTGGCGATTTAGAAAAAAAATTACCTTCGCTAGTCTCAGGTTAGTGATATCCGACGTGAAACCCTCTCGGAAAACAACAAAAGCAGGAGGTCCCGTGTGCATCATTCTGCACACTTTAAAGATCCCTTGGCAGTTGGAAATCGAAACTATTCGACAAAAAATGGCGCTATCAGAGCACAATTAATTTGGTAGAAATATAACCAAATCAGTAAAATTCTAGTCGATATATATACATACTCTACTCTACTCTACTCTACTCTACTCTACTCTACTCTACTCTACTCTACTCTACTCTACTCTACTCTACTCTACTCTACTCTATTCTACTCTACTCTACTCTACTCTACTCTACTCTACTCTACTCTACTCTACTCTACTCTACTCTACTCTACTCTACTCTACTCTACTCTACTCTACTCTATTCTACTCTACTCTACTCTACTCTATTCTACTCTACTCTACTCTACTCTACTCTACTCTACTCTACTCTACTCTACTCTACTCTATTCTACTCTACTCTACTCTACTCTACTCTATTCTACTCTACTCTACTCTACTCTACTCTATTCCACTCTACTCTACTCTACTCTACTCTACTCTACTCTACTCTATTCTACTCTACTCTACTCTACTCTACTCTATTCTACTCTACTCTACTCTACTCTACTCTACTCTACTCTACTCTACTCTACTCTACTCTACTCTACTCTACTCTACTCTACTCTACTCTACTCTACTCTACTCTACTCTACTCTACTCTACTCTACTCTACTCTACTCTACTCTACTCTATTCTACTCTACTCTACTCTACTCTACTCTATTCTACTCTACTCTACTCTACTCTACTCTACTCTACTCTATTCTACTCTACTCTACTCTACTCTACTCTACTCTACTCTACTCTACTCTACTCTACTCTACTCTACTCTACTCTACTCTACTCTACTCTACTCTACTCTATTCTACTCTATTCTACTCTACTCTACTCTATTCTACTCTATTCTACTCTATTCTACTCTACTCTACTCTATTCTACTCTATTCTACTCTATTCTACTCTACTCTACTCTACTCTACTCTACTCTACTCTACTCTACTCTACTCTACTCTATTCTACTCTATTCTACTCTATTCTACTCTACTCTACTCTACTCTACTCTATTCTACTCTACTCTACTCTACTCTACTCTACTCTACTCTACTCTACTCTATTCTACTCTATTCTACTCTATTCTACTCTACTCTACTCTACTCTACTCTATTCTACTCTATTCTACTCTACTCTACTCTATTCTACTCTATTCTACTCTACTCTACTCTACTCTACTCTACTCTACTCTACTCTATTCTACTCTATTCTACTCTATTCTACTCTACTCTACTCTACTCTACTCTACTCTATTCTACTCTACTCTACTCTACTCTACTCTACTCTACTCTACTCTACTCTATTCTACTCTATTCTACTCTACTCTACTCTACTCTACTCTACTCTACTCTACTCTACTCTACTCTACTCTACTCTACTCTATTCTACTCTACTCTACTCTACTCTACTCTACTCTACTCTACTCTACTCTACTCTACTCTACTCTACTCTACTCTACTCTACTCTATTCTACTCTACTCTACTCTACTCTACTCTACTCTACTCTACTCTACTCTACTCTACTCTACTCTACTCTACTCTATTCTACTCTACTCTACTCTACTCTACTCTACTCTACTCTACTCTACTCTACTCTACTCTACTCTACTCTACTCTACTCTACTCTACTCTACTCTACTCTACTCTACTCTACTCTACTCTACTCTACTCTACTCTACTCTACTCTACTCTATTCTACTCTACTCTACTCTATTCTACTCTACTCTACTCTACTCTACTCTACTCTACTCTACTCTACTCTATTCTACTCTACTCTACTCTACTCTACTCTACTCTACTCTACTCTACTCTACTCTATTCTACTCTACTCTACTGACCGTTCTGCCCTAACTATGAACTACTCTGCCTTGACCATGACGTTGAACGTTCTTCTGCTCAGCCTATGATGTCGAATCTCTGTCTCATTTTTTGACCGTTGAATGTCTCTCAAGCTTATAAATCCTCCTATTTGCTATCCCAGTCTAAGACCCATGAGCAAATCTGACGGTTTTGTCTGTTGGTCAAGTTTTCTCTACACCTTCCCTGAGCTCCCTTCCAATAATTAAACAGCTCTGTCCTAGAGACTGGCATTCTGTCAAGAGTAGTGGACAAGAAGAAGCAACAACATAGATAGTCATACAGACAGGGGTGAAAGAGGCCTGAGACCTCTAATAGTATTTCTTTAATGTGTCTTGTATCTTTGATAATTTTCTATATCCTGGATATAGATTTAATTTAGCAGATGTTTTATGTGTCATATTTTACGGTCTGTTCCCAGAGACTAGCCCATGAGAAGGAAACTACCAAGTGGATATGTCAAGAATGTGAACACTAATGCAATGGAGTATGCCTATTGTTTGTATAATAATAAAATGTAAGTCCGAAAATTTGAGTTGTAGTGATGTGGTTACTTTCATTTGAATTCAGCAATTTGAGATGTTCTAAAAGTGTTCTGGCTATTGTTATATATGTTCAGCAATTTAAGTATCAGTGAAGTGCTTGGATCATCATCGTTCATTCCTGTGTCGTCTAACGAGGTGTACAAGGAAGAAAGTATTACTCAACACCTGGTACTTTGAACTGCTTGTTCTTTCAGGTCTTGTTCACTTCTGAAACTCATAACTAGCTCTTCAATAAAATTCTTTACAATACGAATAAATTCAATATTTTGACTTACCTATTTTATAGTGTCTGTTGATTGTGTAATGTAAAGTATTTTTTTAAGTTTTATATTAAATGGTTCAATTGTTGACATTTTTAATAACAAAATCCAAAATATTTATTTTAAAAATTTAAGTTCCAGCTGCCAGATTGTATACACGCTCTGAGAGTCGTCAAGGATAATTGTTGATTGAATCAGTAAACTATAACTGATAAAGATCCAATTCCAGCTTCCCAAATCTCACAGCAAAAAGAGGAACCGAAGAAAAAAGACAACACCTGTGCCTAAAAATGTAAACAAAAAACAATTAGATAAATGTTGTTAGGGATCAAGGAGCTGGTAAATACATTACACATAATCACATATACTTTTACGACACTTGGAAATATTCTATAAAAAAACAAAAAGAAAAGGAACTCGACAGACTTTAGTCATTCTATGCCATGACTGACATCCATAAGCTACAACACACCGCGCTTAGACACTAGAGTAGGTACATGCCCTAGCGAAACACTCCAACTCAATATTCAAGTAACAATAATGTTTCCTGCAACGTCATGAACGTAGGAGCGACATTATAGTAGAATAGAGTCACACTCAGTTGAGAAATGATCTAGAAATCTATTCTGTGATTGCTATTACTAAATATTGGCCGCATAAATATGGACCATGATACCTGCATTGTGGATACACAGTGATAGACACATGCGAGTAACAGTGGTGTAGAATGATGACATTAACAACCAATAAAAATTATCACAGAAGAAAACACCAAGGACTGACACTATAAAGTACACACAAGCACTACATGTCTTTCAGCACTCGAAAAAAAAAATACCAAACAGAAAACTTTAGAAAGTCAAAACAAAAATCTGAGTTCGTTCTTTACAACACAACAACTTACAACTAGACATACCTGAGTTAACGAACAATTTCCCACGTAATATAAAACACAAAGGTCATTGTCCTTTCAGTTCATGAACGCTGTGGAACATGGCATGACTTTAAACAGACTGTAGGTGCGAATAGTTGCATATGTAAGCTTCACTAAAATAGTAAGACTTTAAACAGACTGTAGGTGCGAATAGTTGCATATGTAAGCTTCACTAAAATAGTAAAACTTTAAACAGACTGTAGGTGCGAATAGTTGCATATGTAAGCTTCACTAAAATAGTAAGACTTTAAACAGACTGTAGGTGCGAATAGTTGCATATGTAAGCTTCACTAAAATAGTAAGACTTTAAACAGACTGTAGGTGCGAATAGTTGCATATGTAAGCTTCACTAAAATAGTAAGACTTTAAACAGACTGTAGGTGCGAATAGTTGCATATGTAAGCTTCACTAAAATAGTAAGACTTTAAACAGACTGTAGGTGCGAATAGTTGCATATGCAAGCTTCACTAAAATAGTAAGACTTTAAACAGACTGTAGGTGCGAATAGTTGCATATGTAAGCTTCACTAAAATAGTAAGACTTTAAACAGACTGTAGGTGCGAATAGTTGCATATGTAAGCTTCACTAAAATAGTAAGTCATTAAACAGTCTGTAGCTGCGAATAATTGCACATGTAAGCTTCACTAAAATAGTACGACTTTAAACAGACTGTTGGTGCGAATAGTTGCTCATGTAAGCTTCACTAAAATAGTAAGACTTTAAACAGACTGTAGGTGCGAATAGTTGCACATGTAAGCTTCACTAGAAAAAGGAAGACATTAAACAGACTGTAGGTGCGAATAGTCACATATGTAAGCTTCACTAAAATAAGTGTAATACGGAATGTAGTAAATAGTAGTGACCAGGGTAGAAGATAAGTGAATGTGTTTCTGAACTTAATATTGGGTTTGGTTATTTTCAGTAGAACAAGGTCTTTATTTTAGTCGAGACAGACCTGTAAACGTTTTTGATAGATAATCTTTGCCATTAGGATCTCATGTGGTCTAACATGATGTATTAAGTAGAAATGTATTGCTCATCTTCAGGTAATTGTAGGAGTTTGTTGCAGGTGTACTTCTGAAATATCAGACTAATTACTTAAACTTGTAACTCGGGGAGGGGACGGCGACAAACAGACAAATATACAGCCAGTGTGAGAATATAGCCAGTGACACCACACATCAACAGCAGACATGACAAACAATAATAATGTTAGAAAGTTATGATCACCTACGTCAACAGACACACTATTTTATGATGATGATGATGTTGATATGCATGCACAGGTTCCAATCACGTATGTATCAAAACATTGCAAATATTCTGTAGACTTCATTTTAACAGTTTTATACTGGACGACGCTGACTCACTGTGTATAATTGTATCGGTTATTTAGGTTTTGAAAGGGTCTTCAGACAATGTTTACACAATGTCCTATTCCTATGTTAGAGTAAGATGAAGTGTGATAAAAATGTAACGTCCTCTATAATCTCATTAGTTTTGTTTTCTTCGTCTCCCAAATACACGCACATCGTCATCTCTATATCCTACATGTGGTATTGTTTTAACATAAGTTACATTGTTCCTACAAATTGTGTCCAGTGTTATTAATCCATTGTTTATCTTTGGGTAATGCCACATCTGACATCAGATTTATTTATAGCAGGTAACTTCAATTAACACCAACACTTTAAATTAGTTTTCCTAAATCTCGAGCATGACAAGTTGCTACAGTCTGCACGTTATCTTGCTAGTACACATTTGGCATTGTTCCTGCAAAAATCTGCTGATTAGTCGACATCAGTCATTGCATAAACTCATACGCTTAGAGCGATGCAAAACATAGTTTATGACAGAATTTAGTAAAAGGGGGATTTACAATAAAATAATAAAGCGCTGTAAGTGTGGACTGCATAAGTAGGCGGTAGGTCTGGTGAAAACAACAGGAAGATAAATTAATACATAACTAACATAACAACAAATAGGACACACTATTCATATAATGTGATTTCATCTTAACGGGTTGTTAAATTACATAACCAGAGAATAGACAAGGCCATGGGATTGGGCGACAGCTTTCGTGGCTGCTTGAAAAAATAGAGAGAAAAACCAGAACAATACGTGTACAACAGGGTAAAGTAAAAACAACTTTAACTATACCAATGGAGTCCCGGAACAATCTGTGAGAGCTTAAATATAAATCTAAGAAGACCAAAATTTGTCTCACATTGGATTGTACACGTTGAGCAGCTGGGGAATGTTGTTTAAATTGTTGTTACATTGCTCGCAGCGATCATTATCATCAAATATGGAGGTAGATTGAGAAGTGTTTTAAAGTGTAGTTCATACACTTTCCAGTTCTCAGAGAATGGTGTTTTCTAATGACAATTCTAACTTCATCAAAAAAACACTATCATAATTACTACATTTTCAAATTTTAAAGTTTGCTGGTTTTCACCTTCCTTTTTTCACAGAATATCTTTCCAGTAAAATGTTTAAGCACTAAATTAAAGATCATGCGTCTTGGAATATATAATCTTTGGATTATATATTGGATCTGCGCAAAGGTCAGACAGCGTGGGTCTGCACGTGAACGTCTCGCCTACAGCGCCCATGTAATTTGCCTGCAAGGACCGCGTCTGCATGATGGTGCACTTCGGATGTCTGGCTACATTTGTTTTTACAACTGACCATATTTGGGTACAGCCATCCTCGCACGAAAGGGCATGGTGGTTACGGAGGTGGACATGTCTCGAGGGGACTGCAATGATAAACAGCTCCAGGTCATTAGAATGCACTCCAAAAAGAAAAGCCTTTTGTGATGGTCAGCCTCTACGTATTGAGTTATTGAGTTATTTGCGGGCCATCATCATTGCACTCCGAACATGTATATAGGTGCTCAGACCCCCTCCTCAGCAATTCCCTCAGTGTCCAGAGACTGACGACTTCAGTTCTATGTTGGTTGATAAGTCTTCTTACACGACCACTAAGTTTCTCATTTCTGGCTGTGCCCATCTAACTCCCACCTCTTTCATCCGACGAAGTGACGTGGATCTGTGTTTGTCGAAGTCTAATGCTCTTCCCACATCTCGGAGGGCATTGCTGACGTCCGCCCGATCCATTGGTTGCCCGTCCTCAACGACAGCGCAGCTAGCCAACATGTCCGCTCTTTCATTTCCCCGTACTCCCGCATGTCCAGGGACATAGACAAAGGTGACCTTACGTATTTTGGATTTCTGCAACAACTCTACCCATTGCATGCGTACAGAGCCCGCCTCCTTTTTTTTATCATGCTCATCGAATCACTCAGTATACATGCATGGGTGTTGTCTTGTGACTCTAACCATTTGAATGCCTTGGTTACTGCCATCGCCTCCATTGGCATGCTACTCGTGGTCATGGCGTATGCACCACTGTCTTCCTTGACTATTCTGCTTGCCGAGTGTGCTGTAAATACCCATGCACTTCTTTGGTGTCGTCTTAAAGATCTGTCTGTATAGATGACTGCATCTTTCTCATCGGTGTTATCGCAGATGAGACCGTTGACCTTATCATTAACCACGACCATGTTATGTTCCCTACTTTTTCTGTCGAGTGTGACAATACACGAGAAAGTCCCCTTGAATGACGTAGGCACCGGTATCCACTTCCCAGCAACGCTGATATTGGTAAGCCCACAGACCTGTTTGATGACATCTTCTGCTCGGCCCACCCATGATTTGCCTCTTTTTAGCCTGGTACCTTTCCCTGTGTTGAGCACGTGGTGCAATGGATGCTCTTTATCTGTACTAATCTTCAGGTATGTTCGTGCTCTCCAGATCTTGATTCGGTCATCCATGGTTGGAAAGTCAAGAAGAAACCTCATTGCTGCACAGGGAGTGTCCCTTGTACATCCCAGGATAATGCGCATGGCTTCAATTTCTCCAGCCTATCAATTTTATTCGTACTGACAGTAAGAATGGCCAGGGCATACTCGATTGGTGCGAGGACTAATACCTGGAACAGAAGAGTAAGTAGCCTCTGCTCGATGTTGGCAGCTGCCATGACCTTCAAGGCGGCTAATCCTTTGCGGGATTTTGTTATCACATGGTCGACGTGGTCCCGAAAACACAGGCTGCCATCAAACTTAACTCCGAGGTATGTCATCAACTTGCCCCTGGTCACATCATCAGCTCCCATTCGTACTAGCGGTGTGGTCGTATTAACGATATGATTGTTATGGGAGAACCATGAAACAGATGCTTTATTAGGATTAACTAAGGCACCTGAAACCCCACACCAGGTAGAAATGCGATCGAGTTCGTCTTGCATTGCGGAGGCGATTCCCCATCTGTTTCTTCCCTGTCGATATATCAGAATATCATCAGCAAAAATCATAGTCCTTCCCCTCCCATCCGAGCATTCGTTGCACAGGGAAACATATATAAGTCCAAAGAAATTAGGTTTAAATAACAAAATAAAAATTGTATTATATGGCTGTGAAACATGGAGAACGACAAACATGACAATCATATAGATGCAGACGTTCATTAAAATAATGCTTACGCAGAATAAAAGGATGGGGATGGCAGGACGAAATCACTAACTTAGAATTATGGAAATGTACCAGTCAAACACCAGTGGATAAAGAGATACAGCGAAGACGATGGTGCTGGATGGGACACAACGGAAGCCACATGAGAAGATTTTACAGCACATTCCACACATTCAACATATCCTCTGATATACCCTCGTCATCTCTAGATCGCTCCTTGCTTGTACTATCACCTGCAGCATGACGACCTGGGAGTAGCCATGAATCGATATATTTACTAGAAATGAATTTGGTGAGAAGAGCTGCAACTATCCTGATGAATATCAGTCCAGAGGTTATCTGTAGAGATGACCAAAGTTACTACAAGTTTCTTCTGAGAGAAACACCCTTCACATTTACTGCTCGTGTGTCGAAAGTGTGCGTGAGAGAAAGTGATATGTCTAGCAATTTATATTCGTGAAGATATTCACGAAAACCAGGAACTGATTTTCTTTCATTGAACCAGAAGTTGGGAGCTAACTTTCTAATCTTAGCTTCAGCAAATACCAGGTGATTACCAGGATTGTCTTTCATTGAACCAGATGTTGGGAGCTAACTTTCTAATCTCAGCTTCAACAAATACCAGGTGATTACCAGGATTGTCTTTCATTGAACCAGAAGTTGGGAGCTAACTTTCTAATCTCAGCTTTAGCAAATACCAGGTGATTACCAGGATTTTCTTTCATTGAACCAGAAGTTGGGAGCTAACTTTCTAATCTCAGCTTCAACAAATACCAGGTGATTACCAGGATTTTCTGGCCAGTACTTAGAATCTAAAATCTTGGCACATTCAGGTAAATCATCATTATCATCTTATTTAAGCAGACGCTGTCCTACAGTTTCGTTCAGACTTTTATAAAAATCAGAATAAATTATTGCAGGACCGGGCTTGTCATGTGTGTGGAGTTCAGTCCCTTTGATACTCAAGATCTCCTGACTTTGAAGAGACAAACTGTAGCATGGACCAGGATTTTCAATTCTTTCCTCAAAACGATAAACTGGATTCTTTATCTTCCAGTCTGCTTTATACAAGTCCACATTTCTTTTTTTAAAGCTTGACTTAGTTCGCTAAGTTCTTGGAGAATATCACAATAGGGCACATGTCAAGAACACATTCGCATGACGTATTTTTTTATTAAAAGGACCTCGTAAAGACAGCGATCTGCATTGCTTCTTCTGCTGTCTTCTTTTGTCTTCTGAAAGTGATAGATGATGTCTTGAAAGTCCTACCACACCGCAAACACAGCGTCAAAGCTGGAACCAGCTAGTGCTCACTTTCAGTAGTTTCCAATTGTCAAAAGTTCTAGAGTGGTTGCACATTCATGTAGCTCCCTATCACTTATAGGTGAAGCATGATAAGTTACATAACGTTTCCTCAAATAAACACTTAATTCACACCGGCCACATTGTTCACTGTGTCACCAACAGACAGTTCAAGGAGATGGCTAGTACAATGTCAGAAAATAACACAAGGAAACTTCTCTTGTATTAGCTCCCTTACACCGTTACGTACACCAGATAACACCACTGTATACTCACATGTTAGACAATAAATACTCCTTTAAGTGATGTTCAGAAAATTCTAAACACCCAAAGATGACAAATTAAAGAGTTGAGAATTCCTCTAGGAGTGACATCCGATAATAATCTAGGAGAAGAATCGCTGGAGCCGGAAGTTCAGGAAGGACTACGCAAACAATAATAATCAATGTTAATTTGTTGCTCACAGTTGTCGACTCATCAAGAGGTAAACATAATTTGTTTTTGGAGTTCACTGTATTGTCTGTTAATGCTTGTTTCATTTCATTTGAGATATGGCCCACAATGTTAATGTAGGCATTTGCGAATGTAGAATAAATCCCATCACTACACCATTAAGTTCCTGCAAATTTATTTCATCTTCAAAGTTGTTGAATGATTCATTTTTCTACACAACTTTGTAACCAGTTTGTCACGTTTCCTGTAATATCATTTCAACAAGACAACGTTTTTGGGAAAACAGTTTCTAAAGATTCGTTTTCAGTTTCAGTTTTGATTTTTTTTTTTTGCATGCTTTGTACACTACACTCTCAATATGGACGTCAATCTTCTTTCATAAATGCATTAGCTATTATGTCCGGGATTCTCCAAAATGAGAATTCTCGACATTCTCAACAATTTGCCCACTCCACAGAAATGTTCATTCCCATCTGTTTAATGGCTGCCAGACTTCCGATATCAAGACATACTTTACACCCCAACATTATATTCTTGACATAAATCCACACACGCAGGAGCGACTGAGTTAAGTGCTCTGTGCACACCGTGAGCTGTGTAAAGGTAAAGGTAAAGTACGAGACTTGAACCGGCGTCTTAGCACGCGAGTTTCCACCCATATGTGCTCGGCCGCCTATCCAGAAATGTTCGGATATTTCTGTATAGTGTAGCCTCAAGCATCGAAACTCAGATGCGAAGCGACATTCCTCACCTTCCCAGGATAATACCCTGGTACCCATTTCTGCCAACGGCTGGGTCGACCGTGGGGGTATTTTTTTTTTTTTTCCAACCACGAGTACAACTCACACTGCTCCCAGCGGGAATTGAACACGGGTTGTCCGAACGTCGCTAGTCTAGTCGGGTGGTTTTCCCAACTAGGCTACCGAGGCCCCCGAAGCTGTGCGTGTGATCCGTTTTGATCATGTTTCGATATTCCGATTGTTTACGATGAATGATGATATCGTATAACAGGGAACCTCGATACCCGTAGCAGATCCGTAAGCATAGAATGGAAAAGCTACGACATAGTATATTTGAATGAAACGTGGGTCAATGCTCGCCATACATATGAGAAAGAAGGACAATCAGTGGACAGAGAAAATAATGGAAGCTTTCCTATCAACAAAGAACAACGAATTATATTAGATGCATTATTAACGCATTATTATTATATTATTATTATTAGCATTACATGCTAGCAGTAGAGAGAATGGACTTGTTAATGACGGACCATTAGTTTGCAATCAAAGTCTACTGACAGTAGGGGCTACCACACTTAAATAAATGGTCGAATTTTCAGAGACTGGATAGAGAACACTCTACTCCTCATTCTGACGAATTCGCACGAATTTCGAAACGAACTATAGCATTTTATCTCGTGGTCGTCTGTGATCTCTCATTTTCCTTGTATTTTGCCATTTGTAACCACGCATTTATAAATGTATTCTTCTCGTGAGATTTCCGAAACAAATGTCGACAGCTTTTTTCTGATGTTTCTTTTTAACCCTATTTTATTCGTTGGCCTCTTTGAGAAATTCATTTCACAATAATAGTTAACACACAATGGGGTCTGAGTCGAAGAGTATTTTGAATCATCTCACAGAAGGATAATTTATCTTCTAAAATAGACCTGAGAAAATAGACAGATTGTTACCACGTTATGATCAAATATATCAGCAGACACAGTATTTTACAATAATGTTACACGTAAACATGTTACAATAATTTGTATATCAACACCTGTAGAATATTTAACATTAGAATTCATTTTAATTGTTTTAAATTGGACCACATTGCCTCATTGTGCATAATTGTCTCTGTTATTGATGGGCTGGACGGGTCAGATTGACATGATCTCCACATTATTTAATAAACAAAAAATAATATTTCTCTACTGGAGTATTGTCAAAGCTGACAAAAGCGGTATGCCCTCTGAAACCACCTACTTTTGGTTTTCTATACTGTATACACACATGGTCGTTCCTATACCCTTCATGTGGTATTGCTTATATTTACATTATATTGTTTTTACAAAATATGTTGAGCCTTGATAATCCACAGTGCATCTTCGAATAATGCTACATCTGACATCATTTTTATTTATTTAGCGGGTAACTGTAGATAACTTCAACACAGTTTTATATTGTATAGGATTCCTAATTCGTGAGCATGTTAAATTTCTACAGCTTGAGTGATGTCTTGTTTGTACACATGTTACATTGTTCCTGCAGAGTTTGTTTAATAGTCCACATTGGCTATTGAAAAAAACCTGTACGCCTCGCTTCATACAATGAATATTTTATGATAGTAGGTCAAAAAAGGGGGATTTAGAATAACAAAATAAAGCGCAGTAAGTGGTAAGTGCGTAGATAGACCGTATGTTTGTTGTTTAAAAAAACATGCACATACCTTAGTAGTTAAGGTTCAGTATAAGACCCTCGTTTTCCCGTTTTGCGGGACTTTTTTTCCTATTTAAAAAGTCTATATGAACATTTTCTGATCGAAGATTTTCTTCCCTATTTGAAAGTCTACCCTAACATTTTCCGGTCGCAGTGACCTCCCGTAATGTCTCGTGAAAGAGGGGGCCCGGTCGGGGGTATTGTGATGACATAGCTTTCGCATTCTTTGTACATTCTCTCAGGCAATAAAACATTCTCAAGCTTTATATATTTTTATTCAAGAGTATTTCATATTAGACAACATTATGTCGCTTTTAACTATTGTACATTATTAGCCTCCGTCAGTAATAGTTGACTATGAATTTTTCAGCGCCCCTAGATATGTTTTTTTTCTTTCCTTTTGCCATATATTCTGTTTCTCTCTGAATATATCTGCTTCTTGTTTGAGGTGTACCTCTAGAGTGTGTTTTTAGAGATTGCAGACTGCAGCTTAGTTTTCCCATGCTTCAGGGTTTATGTTCAGAGTCTTCATATTGCGTTGGCACACATCTACAAATCAAAGTTTTGGGCGTCCCCTAGTTCTTTTACCATCTGCCAGTTGTCCGTAGAGTATACCTTTCGGTAAGCGAAAATATTTCATACGGTGTACACGGCCAAGCCAGCGTGCAATCTACGTTGTTTGAACAGCGAATATATATCCGGGAGGCTTGTGCAAGTCATGACCTCCACGTTTGTCACTTTATCCTTCCAGTTTATACCAAGAATACGGCCACAAACATCGCATGTGTAAGGTATTTAGCCTTCTCTCCTGCTTTACATAGGTTGTCCAAGTTTCGTTGCCATACAGGAGGATATTAATTCTGCAGGTGTTGTACACTGTGGCTTTTGTTTTAACGGTCAGTTTGCTGTTTTGTCATACACGCCAAGAAAGATGCAAAGGTTGTAGCAGCTTTACCAATACAAGTGTAAATTTCTGTATCTAAAGACAGTCTGTCCGTGATGATGGACCCCAGGTAATTATACTGCAGCACGATATCAAGTTTATAGTTGTCAATAGAGATTGCAGGTGTTGCTTCGACGTCCTGACCGAGTATGTTAGTTTTCTGCAAACTTATTGTTAGATCAAAGTCTCGGCAGGCATGGGAAAAGCGATGTACTATGCTCTGGAATTCTTTCTGACTTTGCGTGACAAGTGCAACGTCGTCAGCAAATAACAGATCTCTAATAGTGATATGTCTGACCTTAGACCTTGCCTTTAGTTTTGAGAGATTGAACAATCCACCGTCAGATCTAGTATGCAGATAGACACCTTCATTCGCATGTGAGAATGCATGTTTTAACAGAACAAGGAAGAAGATTCCAACTAGAGTTGGAGCAAGAACGCATCCCTGCTTGACGCCGCTGCACATGCCAAAGGGATGTGATGTACTCCCGCCGTATTGAATGGTGCCCTTTATATCCTCATGAAACGATTTGACCAGTGTCAGTAAAGTGTGTGGGCAGACTATTTTGGAAGTTTTTTTCTAAAAGACCCTCTCGCTGCTGACAAGATCAAATGCCTTTGTAAGGTCGACAAAGGAGATGAAGAGAGGCTTTTTCTGCTTTCTAGATTTTTCTTGAAGTGGACTTAAAGAGAAAATCATGTCTGCAGTTGATCTTCCGGATCAAAAGCCGCATTGCGATTCAGGATACTCGTGTTCTGCGAGTTTTTGTAGCCTTCCTAAGATGACTCTGGCGGAGGTCTTGTCGCGATGCTGAGTAAGGAGATGTATCTGTAGTTATTGCAGTCGCTTCTAGCTCCTTTGTTTTTTAGAGAGTTACAATCACAGAGCCTCTCATTTCTTGAGGAATGGCTTTCTCATTTCAGTATAGATGTAGTACTTCAAGCAGGAGGTGAAACAAAGCACTTATGCAGAAATTGATCAGGTCGGGAGGAATGTCATCTTGTCCTTGAGTCTTGCCAAGCTATTTATGGCCTTCCTAAGTTCCTCTACGTTTGGTTCAACGTCTAGCTCTTTAACTCTTTCTAACTAATATACATTATAGACAAGTTTAATGTATGCCTACAGTTTCTTTGCCTCTAATGGTAACAACTTACTAAGTGGTTAACCGTGACACTGGCAAATGCCTAGGCATGTACATAAGGGCGCGCTAATGAGTTTAGCAGATGACCACCAATGAGCCGTTCTTCGGCGAAATTTAACTCTTGAGTAACCGACACCAGGAGAAACACACTCTGGTCGTGCATGAGTTTACCAGGTGCCATGTCAAAGACCATTTATCGGGGAGATACTTGTGTGGCGTTATTTTTAAAGAGACGGTAAATTAATGGACTGTGATCGAAAACAACTTAATAGAGTTATAGCAGGACTGTTGTTTTCTATTAGTGTGGCTATGACAGAGGCGTAACTTTCATGAGTAGTTGAGTTAGGACGTGGAGTGTACTAGAATTCCACGGAAGTGATCGACTTTACATCTGATCCATCTAGTGGTCGTACTAATGAGTTTAACAGCTCAATGGCAGATGACATTAATGGATAAATTGAGCGCTTGACCGTGACACTGACCAAGTGTCAACTAGAATGACTACGCGATCAAGGGACTCCGATAGTGTCATAGTCCTGGTGTCTTCTACCTCGCATTTTAATTCAGCAAAAAGGAATAGTCTAAAATATATATATTTTTTAAAATTAAACAAATTAAAACAAGTCAAATAAAACAACTATGTTGCTTCTTTGTAATTATTTTGTTCACAATAAATCATAATATACATTTATTTTAATACATAATCTACATAGATAATACATGTTACACATTCAAATATTTATAATTGAACAATGATGATTTAAATAGTACGCATATGAATACAATTCAACTGAAAAAGTACACATATAAACAACATAGTCATGTGTATAGTACATCCGAATAATGTCACTGTCCTGCTGCAGAATTTAATAATTTTAGTCGTCTGGGCTTCCTTGCTGTGTTTGAATTGTGTGGTTGAGTTAAATGTCTATCAAACACTGGCGCATAAGAAGGTTTATTAATGTTAAACACACAACCACCCTCCAATTTGACAAATCCATGATCCAAGACTGCATAGGTAATTGGTGACTCTATTGAACCACTCGGGTGATCCATGGCTCTAAGTTCTTCCGGTAGAATACCAAGAGACATAGTGTAGTTAAGGTTATCATAATCTGATAAAATGACATCTCGTATCTCAACTAGTGCGGGTTATGCATCTATCGAGAGTGTTATTCCAGTTCTGGTAGGAAACTTTAACTGACTTTCACCACAATATATCCTTATGTTTATCAATGGTCTGTAATAAATAGCAGAAACTGAGACTGCCTTAACACCGTCCTTTGACAATAGAATTATATTCTCATTGTCACGGGACATGAAAATCCGTTGATCACAAACATCAATTGAATCTGACATCCACACTAGATGACTCCATTCCGCAAACACACCACTAGGTAACATGGCTCTGGCTTTCTGTGTGTATCGGTACTGAGAACGGCTGGTCTTTATACGCCGTAACGATGGACGGTGTCCGTCTATATATAGTAATTAACGCAATACGTTATTGGACATGTTGAGACATGTTCAGATAGCCGCCATTTAGGGTGAGTCACGTGAAATTTGATTCACGAATGTAACGCGGGGGGGGGGGGCGTGGCCCGTCTATTTATTGTAACTAATACCATACTTTTATTGAACATGCTGAGACATGTTCAGAGAGATGCAATTTAGGGTTAGTAACGTGAAATTTGTTTCACGAAGCCGATGTATCCACAGGGTCAACAAAAGGCGAATGAGCTCGGGAGAGACCATTTTTAATATGGCTCTTAAACTACTCTGCATGGCGGAACGCTGACATTTCAACATCTCACCGTGTCGTTTAAGTGAGTTTCCATTTTGTTACTTTGGAACGTAGACGATTTGTCTCTCCCCTGGGAATATCTTTTTTTTCAGCCTCAGATGATCGGGTGTTTCCTGTTGAAGGTAAACCAACAAATAACAATGGGGAGACGCTGTCTCATACTTAAAACTTTAGTTGAGGTACGCCAATTGACCCGGGTACATTTGCTTAGCTAGACTGATAATTTGACTTCCGAATCTCGGGTTCTTGAAAAGGACTATATAATGCGTATTTAGGCTTATAGTTCGATGTTCCTTATTATTCCCAAATAGGCTTTGAACAATGCAGATCACGCTTATACCTCTGTGATGACTACCTTTGGTGAATAATTTTGTTACCCGCTCGAATGTTTTCGACATCAAGTCGTCGAGTATGATGAATCTTATTTTCCTACCCCTTTCCAAGTTATCGATATCTGGTAGACCGTCGATAAATCTCACTTTCTTCATAGTCTCGTACATTGGTTCCCATTCCCCGTAACACCATATAACTTTCTTGGGTATGGGAACAACTAACTCGTGTAGATTATGTATAAACTTTTGCACAAACACCGTTTTTCCACAACCCGTAGGACTAACTATCAGAGCGGTGAGCGGTGTTTCACTAATGACACTTTGATTGGGTATTATCACTTTTTAGGAATGTTTATCTTATAACAATTTTCTATTCTTTTTCAAATGATTGTGATGTCGTTTTCTTGTTTTACAGATCACCGCAATATGACATATAACAGACCGTACCTCCTATTCGATAGGGTGATGTGTATTTTACAGTATCAGCCATATGCCTGCTGTAAAGTTTGTCAGGCAAATCATAACAACGAGTTACCTCACATGTGTATTCTAGACTTTGAGGAGCGCCTTAGCGCAAAAATAAGTGACATCTTATGTCATGAGTTCAAGAAAGAGAATGTAGTCTGCTTGTGTGTAAAACACATAACCCAACGAATAATGGAATACCTCAATTGGGAAGGAACTGGCTCTGCACCATCATCATCAAGTACCGGGCCTAGTGCGTAGGTGTCATGTCTCTCTACAACTTTCGATTTCGGCAGCTATTTGTCATCTCTGTTGTTGACCTTCTGCCAAGCCATTCTCTTAAGCTGTCTGTTTTCTCTGTTTGTTTTCCCTCTATCTCTTCGTCCCTCAATATTTCCAGTTGTTACAATATATTCCAGTTGTTCTATTCTCATTACATAGCCAAAAATGATGATTGTTTCTTCTTAATATTGGAAATTAGCTCTCTTTTTGTTTTGACCTCTATCAGAACATCTTCATTTCTCTTCTTAGCTGCCCATGGTACTCTCAACATTCTTCTGTAAAACCACATTTCTACAGACTCCAATGATTTTATTGTCTGTTGTCCTATTGTCCATGATTCTCATTTATATGTAAAGACTGGCTCTACGTAACATTTAAAAACTATTTTTCTTGTTTCCATTGTCAAACATGTATTGCATAATATCTTCCTCATGTTTTTTTGGAAAGCTGCTTTTGTATGAGCCATTCTGCATCTCACCTCTTTTGTACATCTTTCGTCTGAGTTTAACGAAGTTCCCACATATTTAAATTCATTTACCTGTTTTAATATTGCTCCACTTGTCTTTATTTTGCACTGAGGCGATTTCATTTTCTTTGTACCACCTGCACCACCCTCCCAATTTTCTCTCCCACATAAACGAATCAGAAGCTACGGAGACTGGTAATATAGAAGGGGTCAGTTCAAGTTGAAGAAACTCAACACCCCCAGTATTATTACCTGGCCTCACCGCTGACACGATAGCCACTGCAAATGGTGCGTATGATGATGACATTTCACCACCATCCCTAGTTATCGCCCCCCCCCTTCCAAATGTGTCAGACTCGACAGAACTTCAAGCGGACAATAAGGTCAGTATTCACTTTTACACTAATGCTCTTCTCTGATTTGTTATAATTCAGATGTCTGTCATAGTCTCTCTCTGATTAGTTAATGTATACACCTGTTACCAGATTATATTTAAACTAGACCCATGAGCGATTTCATGTTATAAGCGTTATTGATTCATGGAAGCTTATTTTCATAGTACGGTTCTGTCTAGAGGATTATGTTTAGACTATATTTTACGCTGTAAGTTGGGATATATGTTTCTGTTTTCTCTTAAAGTATGTTAATTCTTATCGATAAAAAGTTATTCCATTGTATTAATGTGTTTAAACTAGGTGTGTTACGTATTGTTGCGTGTATTATTCCTTAGTTTTTCATATGATTTTTCTTATTGGTTGTTCAAAGTAGATATTTTAATTTTGTTATTCAACATTATTAATGCATGTAAACTGTGTATGTTAAGTGTTTTTTGTTAATCGTTTAAACCGTTTCGGTTCGGTTGCTTTGCTTGTTTTACTTGTGTGTTTTTTTTTAGGAAACTGGAGCAAGAGACTGTGCACTTTCTATTGGATGGAAGTCATTTTGCTTCGTCTCTGTTCCCCGAGATTAGGGCTTCGTGATAGACGACCTTGTCAACAAAAATTGCCAACGCGCTTTAGCGAGACCTGTGAAATAATTTGAGCAGGTTCCATGAGCAGAACATAAGCTAGGAAAACAGAATAAAGAAGTATGTGGGAAATATGAACCAGAACTCGAAAGCTTACACACACTCAGCAAACATGAGCAGAACATAAGCTAGGAAAACAGAATAGAGAAGTATGTGGGAAATATGAGCCAGAACTCGACAGCTTACACACACTCAACAAACATGAGCAGAACATAAGCTAGGAAAACAGAATAGAGAAGTATGTGGGAAATATGAGCCAGAACACGACAGCTTACACACACTCAGCAAACATGAGCAGAACAAGGTATTTAGATGCATAACATGTCATTCTGGCCTCAAAGCAAACCTGCACACGATATGACTCTGTGACTGCGTAACATAACTGCCGAGCAGCCTTTCAAAGTCCACAGCATACCTCACAGGATTGCAGTACTCTCATCACCTCAATAGCACAGATATATGCCCACAGAAACAACCTTGTAGGGAACTGATGAAGAGCCAAAATGGGATGTCATCGTCATTGCTCATGCTGGTCTAAACTCATTGCAATAGATCGCTGAAGAAGAAGTAGAATAATGCCAGAATTAACGTTTACTGAAAGAATAAAAATATAAACAGAAGGCTGGAATAGTAATGAACAGAAAAAAATTCAAAACAATAAAACATATCATATATTTATATGTGATATGGTTGTGTTCATAATTCTATATCAAAGCTACAAATTGTATAAACCATTTTTGTTTGTCTCTGTACCTTATCTATAAAAACCAGTAATAGATATAATTGTATTGATTTAAGGGGATCATACGATGCTAAGTTGTGTAGTTGTTATGGAATATGATGTTCAATAAAGTGATGAGTACTTTTTTTCTAGTTCGTCTCTTTAAAATATTATCAATTATTGAAGTAGAATTATTTCTTTATATTTTTTTGTATTTTAATGTAGCTTGACTGCTCTTTTTTGTTTCTAAATTTTAGCTCCATAAACTATCGGCTCTTCTCCCGGAAGTAAACCGTAACCTGAAAATAGGGCCTAAAAGGGGAGTCAAATTTCAGTTCGTGCAACTTTCTTTACACATGGGGCTCTCTCTCTAGTTTGGAGTTCGGGATCTTATTTCAATGAATTCGAGCTTAATATGGCAAATAATAGCTAGCTTGAATGAATGAGATCTTATTTAGGTAAATGAGAGCTTTTTTCATTACAGGTTGACACTTTTCGTGGAAGAATGTAAACTTGTTTGAATGATGATCTTTTATTTGGAAGAATTGGAGACTACTTTGAAGTATGTAAGATTGTGTGGAATAATGAAAGTTTGTTTGGAAGAATTGGAGACTACTTTGAAGTATGTAAGATTGTGTGAAATAATGACAGTTTGTTCGGAAGAATTGGAAACTACTTTGAAGTATGTAAGATTGTGTGAAATAATGACAGTTTGTTTGGAAGAATTGGAGACTACTTTGAAGTATGTAAGATTGTGTGAAATAATGACAGTTTGTTTGGAAGAATTGGAGACTACTTTGAAGTATGTAAGATTGTGTGGAATAATGACAGTTTGTTTGGATGAATTGGAGACTACTTTGAAATATGTAAGATTGTGTGGAATAATGAAAGTTTGTTTGGAAGAATTGGAGACTACTTTGAAGTATGTAAGATTGTGTGAAATAATGAAAGTTTGTTTGGAAGAATGGAGACTACTTTGAAGTATGTAAGATTGTGTGAAATAATGAAAGTTTGTTTGGAAGAATTGGAGACTACTTTGAAGTATGTAAGATTGTGTGGAATAATGACAGTTTGTTTGGAAGAAACTTGTGAAATTTGGTAGCGAAGAAATCGTTACGTATTTGAATCAACGTAATTTGATAGGACGGATGAGAGCTGGCTCTGATTTATTATTGAAATCTTGTTTGCATAAACGTGAGGTCATTTGGATGAATGACAACTTGTTTGACATGACTGAGAGCTTGCCCAGAAGAATGAAATTGTAAGGACGAAAACTACAATTTTTACAATAAAAGACATCTAGGTTAAATGAGGTCTTGTTTGAGACGTTCTTAAGATAAAAAGAAATACTTCTATGACTGAATGTATGCCTCGTTGTATGAGGCAGTGTTTATTTGTAAGAATGGGAGCTTGTTTGGAAAAAAAATGAAGAGATTTTTTAGCTGAATGTAAGTTTGTTTGAATGAGAGCTTGATTGGAGAAGATTGTTTAGCTGAATGCAAGTTTGCTTTGTAAGAATGACAGCTTGTTTGTTTGAATGAAGAGATTGCTTAGCTGAATGTAAGTTTGTTTGTTTGAATGAGGGATTGTTTAGCTGAATGTTAGTTAATTTTGTTTGCATGAGAGCTCGTTTGGAGGAGGTTGTTTTGCTTAATGTAAGTTTGTTTGTTTGAATGAGAGCTCGTTTGGAGGAGATTGTTTTGCTGAATGTAAGTTTGTTTGTTTGAATGAGAGCTCGTTTGGAGGAGATTGTCTTGCTGAATGTAAGTTTGTTTGTTTGAATGAGAGCTCGTTTGGAGGAGGTTGTTTTGCTTAATGTAAGTATGTTTGTTTGAATGAGAGCTCGTTTGGAGGAGATTGTTTTGCTGAATGAAAAGTTTGTTTGTTTGAAAGAGAGCTTGTTTGGAGAAGCTGAATGTAAGTTTGTTTAAATGAGAGCTTTTTTTGGATGAAATTGTTTAGCTGAATGTAAGTTTGCTTTGTAAGAATGAAGAATGATAGCTTGTTTGGAGGAGATTGTTTTTGATGACTTTTTTCCTTTTTCCTTTTTTTAAATTTTCATTAAATTCAACCGAACATCCAGTTCATTGACCAATATATCATGTTCATTCCCTTTAACACGTAAGCGCTTTAAAAGAGATCGTTACTGCTGTCTGTCTGATGTCAATCACTTATCAAGCCCGCCCTAAATGAAACCACTTTCTTTAATTTATCGAACTTCCGCGTGTCTCTATTGGACGTCCCCTAGTTCCCTTACCGCCGTAGATCCACTTTGCATATAACCGCTGTATATAAATGACAAGCTGTAGATAATAAACTTTTGTCAATAGTTGTCTTTTAATGTAGCAATCAGGTAGATATAATTGATATTGTGCTCGCAGGTTTCTAGTTCGTTCATTACTTTGTTTTCACCCACGTAGACTTCACATTTTTGTTACATATGTGCAATAATTTTCTCATTTTTAAACTTTGAACTAGGGTTATGCTCATTTCCTTGAATTCATCGTTCATCGTTGAGTGTTGTCTCCGCATCGAAGGTTGGCTACCATGGAGAGCCATTCCAATCTGTCTCTTGCTTTGATGGTGCAGATTGTCATAGGTTGGCCTGTCCATCTTTTGATGTTACTCGTCCATGTTAGTCTCTTGGTGAGCCTCTGCCTCTTTTACCTTGTATTTTCCCTGCCAATATTATTTTTATTAGGCTGTTGTGTTTTTTAACTTGCCCCGAAAATGTAATTTGTCTTGTTCTAATTGTATTTAGTAGTTCTCTTTTCATTATTAGTTCTTTTGAAACTTCACCGTTTGTTTTCTTTTCTTTCCACCCAATTCTACTTAGTCTTCTATAAATCCACATTTCAAATTTTTCATTTTTCTGTTATGTTTTCTTGTGTAATGTCAATGTTTCTGCACCTTACAGGAATATTGAGAAGATGGAACATTTTGCTAATCTTAAATTTAGTCCTGGTGTTATTTGTTTTGATGTTGTTATATCTTTCATGACATTAAAATTACTTTTTGCCATACCTATTATTTTGTTTATTTCAGTTGTACATTTTCCATCCGTGGTTATAGTGTGTCCCAGGTAGTTCTAGCTCTGAACTGTCTCCAGATGTATTCCTTCAACTTTGATATTTAATTGTAGGTCTTGAATTTTCTTTGATTTTGATCATAGTTTTAGCGTTTTGGATATTCATATCTAGTCCATATTTTTTGCTTGTCATTTTTATTACATTAAGTAATTGTTGTAGATCTTTAGGATTTTCTGCTAGTTGTACATTATCACCAGCACATCTTAGGTTATTGATTATCTTCCCATTAATGTTTAGACCTGGCATATCTCCGATATTTGTAATGATTTGTTCAGTGTATAGATTGAACAAGCTTGGTGATAGGGTGCATCCTTGTCTTACTCCTCTTTTTATATCAATGGGTGTAGAATTATCCTTATTATATTTTATTATTACTGTTTTCTCCCAGTATAAATTACATATTAGGTGTCTGTTTCGCCCAGATTTATATCCTTTAGGCAGTCTATTAGTTGATTATGGTGTATTCTATCGAAAACTTTGGTGTAGTCTATGAAGCAGGCATATATTGGTTTGTTTGCTTCTGTGTACTTTTAAATCAATGTCCTTATGTTGAATATGGCTTCTTTTGCCCCACTGTTTTTTCATGAATCCAAATTGTCTAATTCAGTATTAATTATATTCTGAATCCTTTCTTGTATAACTTTTAGTACAATGTGTGTTACCTGGCTCATTAGGCTTATTGTTCCAAAGTCACTGCATTCAACTGCACCATTATTTTTAGACAATGAAATCACAGTTGATATTTACAGTTCATTTGGTATGTATCCTGTATGGTATATGTCATTGCATATGTCAATGATCATTTCAATGCCAAATCTTCTAGTGCCTGTATCATCTCTATCTGTATATTGTCAGGTCCTGCTGCTTTTCTCTTTTTCATAGTTTTTATAGCTATTTTTTACTTCAGATTTCAGGATTTTATCGCTGGATGTAAATTTTATAAATAGTTTTTTGTGTCTTTCATCATGAAATAATTCTGGTATATATTCCAGTCATCTATCGATTATATCTTTGTTGTCTGTTATCATTCTTCCCTCTTTGTTTGCAATACATCCGCTTCCTGCAGCTTTTTTGTCTTTATTAGTCACTCTCTTTATTTCTGTGTACATCTCTTTTAAGTTTTGTTTAAATTGCATAGTTTCGACTAATAGACGTCTTTGGTTGAGCCAGCCTTCTTTTGCCTTTTTTGCACATTTTGCGTATTTCATTATCAATTTCTATGTATGTGGCATTGTTCTTTGTTTGTCCCCTTTCTTCAATTGTTTTCTAAGATGTTGTCAGTTACACATTTTTCGTTTTTTGTTATTTTTCTTTGTGGGTACGGTGTCACATAATTCTTGTATGCTGTTTTTTTATGCATTGCCATTTGGTTGTGACTTTTTCTTCAATATTTTATTCTGCACAGCTCAATCATTTCTTCCAGCAGCTTCTGATATGTGTTCTTTACTTGTACTGTATACGTTTCTTTTACATCTTTCTGGTTTAACGCTGTTATATCTATTGGTGTTGCTGAACAAGTTTTTTATGTGTTTCTCTTTAATTTGATTTTCATTTGAATCATTACAGGATTGTGATCTGACTTAATATCTGCTCCCTGTTAGGTTTTGGCTCTCTGGACGCTGTTCCGAATCTGTATTTTATCATTATGTAATCAAATTGATTCTTCTTCCTATCTCCAGGACTTTTTCATGTGTATAAATACCTTTTCTCTTGCTCAAAGTAGGTGCTACATATTATCAGCCTGTTTTCTTCAAAAAATGAAATAATCTTTCTCCTCTGTTATTTCTTTTTCCTAAATCATAATTTCCTCTATTGGTCTTATATTGGTCCTTTTCCTAAATTAGCGTTCATGTCACCCATTACAATCTAGATGTCTGAAGATTTCAGTTGCATCATAACTGTATTTAGATCTTCATAGTATGCTTCCATTTGTTTGTCTGTATATTCTTAAGTGGGTGCGTATGTCTGTATTATTACTATGTCAAATGGTTTTGCCTTCATTTTTAATAGTATACTCCTATAATTGTATGTCCAGTGGGTATTTATAAATTTTTGTGGTTCTCTTTTTATTAGTATGATTACCCCTCTTTGATGTTCTGTTGTGTTACCTGAATATATAAATCTATATATATAGTCTTGTATGTATCCACTTTCTTTCCATCTTTTTTCTGATATGACTAAAATATCTATGTTTCATCGCTCTGTTTCTACCACAAGCTTTTCTAATTTTTTCTTGTTGGTATAAGGTCCTTATATTCCATGTAGCTATTTGTAGTTCGTTCCTAAAACAATAGTTCGAATTTCTCTCCATGGCTTTTATTGGAATGTTACGTGATGAGGCTCCAATCTCTTTCACGGTGATCTGCCATGTTCGTCTTTCGTGTTATGAATATGCCTCATGTGTACCACACACTTTACTATTTTCGCTTTCTAAGGGTTGGCTGTTGATCATTTCTGATTTTTCTGCCCTATACACCGTCACAGATTTTTCACATTTGGGTTGAACATACCCGGCTGACGGCATTGTTGTCGAACCATGAGTTTACCTGTCGAACCGTAAACACACGACACAAAGAAGAATAAATCATAATCCACTTAAATATCGGTAAAGTTCCCAGTCCATCCACTCGTCAGAAGTAAAACATTACACCAAAACGGGGAATAGCAACACATTATTCAACAACTAGGCTATCGCGTAAATCATTTAAATATATCAGCAAGATCCGATTTATAAAAACGACCACACGTAGCCGCCATGACACAGAAAATCCTTGAATTAATTTTTTGAAGAAAAAAAATTGATTAGCCTTAATTAAAATGTCTGTATATCATAAAATACAGATGTAGCTAGAAATATAGATAATGTTAATGTTCAATTTGATTTTCTTTAATATCCCCACATCTTTCTTGTCAACTGCTATCTCCAGGGACATCTAGAATTTAGATTTTCTTCCCCGTCTACTTGTGTGTAATCAGACAAACTTGCAGTAATAAATTAGGAGACAGTTTCACGTGCAACCCAATGACAACCTCGATTGCAACAACATGGGTCCTGTTAGTTTACTTGATGTGTCCAAGTTTATCACAGGCAGAAAGTAAGTTGATTGTTTTTGTTTTGTGATTGTAGTTGTCACAATTATGGGACCATAATGATTTCTTGTGGAGCCTAAATGTTATTGTTTGTGGTTAATGTTGCCATAAAATGTAATGTCTAAAATATTTCATTTTTGGATAATGTTATCAAAATTAGAATGAGGCCTGAATGATTTTGTTTAGATACATGCAATTCGAGTGATTTACTTTGTAATTAATGATGTCACAATTTCTTATATATACATTTAATATAACCGAAATATATCATCAATGTTATTCCATATATGTTGTCATAATTACTATATAATTATTTGTAAATGAAAAATAAATCATTAATGTAGACACATGAGAGTGAGAGAAATATAGCACACATATAACATAATGAATGTGTGAGTGAGCAATTTTGCGAAACGGTGACTGTGACATTTTGTGAATGACAAATATATAACAAGTGTAGCGGAGAATTGTCAAAACTATGAAGCGGAAAGAAAGCACCAACACATTCGTAACACAAACACCCTAATAAAAACGACACCAATTACCATACCTGAAAAGCAACAAGGGCAGCAATAAATGGACAAATACGGAATCATACATCATAAATGAAACATAATAAATGGACAACATACAACTATAAATATTAGCTTCTGCATCTGAAGTAGGACATATAATGGACAGTAGACATGAAGCAGGTCATCATTGTACTAAAATGCAAATACTGGCACTAAGAGAGACCTCAATAAATAGAAAGGTGTTTTCACTGAGTCATGTTGTAGCATAAGAGTTATAGAGAAGAGACCTACCTATTTTAGAACTACAGCTTAAGAGAATGGCTTAGCAGAAAGTCAACAACAGAAATGATAAATAACAGTCGAGATCGAAAGTTGTGGAGAGACATGATCACCTACGTCAGCAGGCCCGGTACTTGATGATGATGATGATGCTATACCTCACACACATAGTGCATCTGTTTCACACGTGAGTATTATACAATGGCGTAAATATACACCGGTCTTGGAACGATGTCGGAGCCCTACCAGAGGTGAGGCACGAAGCCGTACTGGAGCGATGGCTGTGATCGGTGCCGTGATAAGAGGAGGCAAAAGTGTATGGAAGTAAAGTGTGATATTGTTACTTATATATATATATATATATATAAAGTAAAGTACCCCCGTCACGCCAAGTGGCGTATAGGGAAATATGGTGTTAGTGACCCTATATTTTACAGACCTCCAGCACATGATTTTTGGGGTAATGTGGTCAGTATTACGCCCGTGCTGCTTTACTTTCCCAGAAAAAAATCCGGTACCCATTTAAGGCTGGGTGAACCCGGAAGCCGTCGGTTGGGATCGAACCCTACCCCTTGTCCGTGGTAGTCCAGTTCACTAACCACTGAGCTATCGCAGCTCCCATATATATATATATATATATATATATATATATATATATATATATATATATATATATATATATATATATATATATATATATATTACTAGCTCAGACCTGTTCTGTTCTATGATATCCATGAAACCAGTTTCATTGCAACACGGATTCAGTATATCCGCTTCACCACTTGTAACATAATTTCTCAAAATGCATTAGTAAATTCCGTTGACAAAGTGGCACGTCCAACTCGTTCACACAGACGACCATTTCACACCTCCTTAGTCGCCTTTTACGGCATGCGTGGCATGAACAGTGGCTTTTCTCTTTTCTCCCCTCACAGACGGGGCACTGGCAGCCTCAAGATAGCTCAGACCACTCTCTCTCTCAATCTATCTATCTCTCTCTCTCTCTCTAGCTCTCATGGTATAATATATGTGTAATACACATTCACTATTACCAGATATATTAAAAGCAATCCATGCTACGTATTGTTAACGGATATCACATTTCTAGGGGAGGTATTACTTTACCATGTAACGTACTAGGAAGATCGAAATATATTTATGAAGCAAATGAAATCTTCGGATGTTTTGATTATAATTGGTGATATGAATGCTACAGTATGCAGATATACGACCATTATAGGAACTCATGTGACCGCGTGTGTTTGTCAAACATTGGTAGAATTGGCCACGAGAGAAGCTGTTCGGCAAAAACAATACCTCAAAAAAATACGCAATAGCCTCCACTAGACCGTCTGACAAGACGAAAAGGGCCATATATATATAGGAACTCAATGTTTAGGAAATGGACATGAAAGTGCAGAAATATTTCTTTTTAAGAAAACAGGTTGAGTATATGTAACACCTACTTTGAACAAGAGAAACGGAAGCAATGCACATGGAAAAGACCTGGAGATAAAAAAAAGGAATCAAATAGACAACACAAAGATAAACAATAAGTTCCGTAACATCGTCAAGAAAGCCAGAACCTGGACAGGAGAAAATATTAATTACAATCTTGTAACGATTAAAATGAAAGTCAAACCAAAGGGACACAAACAAAAGATCAATTCATCAACAAAATCACTAGAAATAACAGCTTTCAATCAAAAAGATGTTTAAAATACTGATAAAATACAAATAAAGAACACATATCAGAAGCTACTAGAAGTAGGTAAGAAGTATAGAAGAGAAAATCCTGATGAAAAACTTACAACCAAATGACAAGGCATAAAGAAAAGCATACACAACATTTGCCATTTTGCGACACCTTTGCCAAAAAGGAAAAGAACCAAAAAAATGGATAACGCCATCTGGAAAATGTCGAAGAAAGAAGACAAGCGGAGAACACTATCCAAAGACAATAAAATAGATAATGAAATAAACAAAATGTTCAAAAAGTTAAAAGAAGACTGGCTCTGCCAAAGATTTCTAGAAATTGAAACAAAGGAAAATAAATCAGATTTAAGAGGAGTACACACATCAATAAAAAGAAAGACCAGTAACGATAAAAACGGCACATACATTTGATGTATTGCAAACAAAAGAGGACAAATGATGTCAAACAACGATATAATCAACAGATGGCAGGATTATATAATATAATTATTTGATGGCGAATGGGGAAGAAACCAATCATCAAATGCACGTCAGGCTAAAACATATTACAATCGCAAGAGGAAAAAAACTCTACAAACAATGAAACAGGGAAAGGTTGCAGGACCTGATAACATACTTATACCGATGAGAACATGTTGTAGAAGATTTTGGCATTGAGGTGATCACAGGTATATGCAACAACATTTACCATACACAGCAAATCAACTAAACATATCAACATTCATTGACTTGCCTAAAAAGAATGTTGCAGTTGAATGCAGTGATACTATAAGCCTAATGAGCCATGTAACACACATCTTGCTAAAAGTTATACAAGGAAGGGAAGGATTCAAAATAAAAGCAATACTGCAATAGAAAAACTACAATTTGGATTTAGGAAATACAGTGGGACAAAAGAAGCCATATTCTGCATGAGGACATTAATCGTGAAGTTCACAGAATAAACAAAGCAATATATGTCTGCGTCATAGACTACACCAAAGCTTTCTCAACATTTCTATGTGATGTAGAAACATAGACATTAGACAAGAAAACAGAACAGAGAATTGAAGCCTTTGAAATGTTGATATTTAGTAGAATAGGTAGAATTGGATGAAAAAAAAAGAAAACAAACGGTGAAGTCTTAACATGCAAAGGGAACTACTAAACACAACTCAAACAAGACATATGTGATTTTGGAGCACATTAAAAGACACAGCAGCCTACTAAAGGTAATATTGGAAGGGAAAATACAAGGTAAAAGAGGCAGAGGCAGACCAAGACTAACATTGATGAGCAGTACCAAAAGATGGACATATCAGCCTATGACAACCTGCACCTCAAAGCAAGAGGAAGACCGGAATGGCCCTACATGATATCCAACCTTCGATGCGAAGACAACATTCAATGATGATAAAGTATTGACATTAATAACAACAATGCTGTGTCCTGTTTTTGTGCAATCGCTATTTTTTTAAAATTAAATAGTGTTTTTATTTTGTTTTTATTGTTTTGTTTTATCTCAAATCATGAACCACAGAACTATCACTAACCAAAACCAGACAGACACATTCTTGTACACACCGAACTCTAACGCACATTCCACTGCATCTATTGTATCCTTCCACCGCTCACGCATACACAATTATAGATACATAATGTGGTTCAACCGTAATGATGACCCTATGTTCAATCGAAAGTAATAAAAACCAGACTAGAAAACATGAACGCCTTAAGTCAGAGAACTGACACGAGCTCTCTCTATTATTTGTGATCTTTAGATTGTGGGAGTGGATGGTTTGGCAACAACTGTAAGTTTAAATGTCGCTGCTCGGACAACCGTTGTGATAACGATGGTGGCTGTTTAATAGGGGCTAAATGTCTGAGAGGATGGTTTGGACCAGCTTGTCAATATAGTAAGTTCCCAGAATGTGTTAAAAAGAAAAATTGCCTCTTCCAAATACAAATAAATCTCTATGAAATTTCCAGTAGCGTTTACTAGAATAATGTTTGCGTAAAGTGTTCCCTTTCGATGTCAGAAACAACGCTATTTTAGAGAGACATAATTTTTATAAATATCTCTAACAGGAGAATAGATCCTATGATACATATACATAGAATGTGATAACTGTTACCTAACAGAAGATACTACATAAAGTAAATGAAATTTTTGAAATTGTAATGATAAGTCATGGATTATATATGCAAGAAAC
The DNA here is from genome assembly GCA_032433765.1 of Megaustenia siamemsis. Lineage (NCBI taxonomy): Eukaryota > Metazoa > Mollusca > Gastropoda > Stylommatophora > Ariophantidae > Megaustenia > Megaustenia siamemsis. The sequence continues at coordinate 15,859,630 of JAVIAB010000041.1, forward strand.
AATAAGACAAATAAGCACTACAGAGATGAAAAAGTGCTTCACGAATGGCAGAAAATAGTATGAGAGACAAGATCAGAATTGAAGAACTGAGAAAACAGCTAGGAATAGTCCCCGGCATAGAATACATAAAGAAGCAACAGATAAAATTGTTGGCCACGTCATACGGCAGAATGACCAAAACACACCACAACGAGCCTTCAATAAATGCTGCGAGAACACCATACTTATGGCCGTCCGCTAAAAAGATGGATTAATGGTATATTATAAACGCTAAGAAAGAGTAGCAGCAGAGGCAAAGATGAAACCAAAAGACCACAGATTGTATCTTCCCTCGACGCCGACAAGCAAATGAGGAAGGAAAGTAGAAGATAATGGTTTATGTTTATGCTGAACTTACGTATCGTTGTGAACGTGATTGAACCGTTGTTTTATGTCTCCCATCAGTTCCGTCGTTTTAATACAAATATTATTTATTTTCTGTTTCATTCAAATAAAGCTGAACAAATACTTTCATTTCCGTAAAGCATAAAACATAACCCGTGTTACCACAATAAGGTAAGTAAAGATTCCATCTACGCTTTGCTTGGCGTAGGGGATATATATATACAACTAGACGACATAAACATACGACTAATATATAATTTATACTGGGAGCAAACAGCAATAATAAAATATAACAAAGAGAACTACACATATTGATATAAAAAGAGGAGTAAGACAAGGATGTCCTATCACCATCTTTGTTTAATCTATACACTGAGCAAATCTTTAAAAACATCTCAGAAATGCCAAGCTTAAATATCAACGCTGATGATACTCTATTACTAGCAGAAAATCCTAAAAATCTACAACAATTAGTTAATGGAATAAACATGACTAGCAAAAAATATGGATTAATATGAATAACAAAAAGACTAAAACTATGATCATAAGGAAGAAAATTATCAAGACCTACAAATAAATATCAAAGTTGAAGGAATACATCTGGGGAGAGTTCAGAGCTACAACTACCTTGGACATACTATAACCAGTGATGGAAAATGTAAAACTGAAATAAACAAAAGAATATGTATGGCAAAAAGTAATTTTAATGCCATGAAATATATGCTAACATCAAAACAAATAACACCAGGGCTAAAACTAAGAATAGCAAGATGTTACATCTTCTCAATATGCATATATGGTGCAGAAACGTGGACATTAGACAAGAAAACAGAACAGAAAATTAAAGCCCTTAAAACGTGAATTTATAGAAGAATTGGTAGAATTGAGTGGAAAGAAAAGAAAGCAAACAATGAAGTTTTAAAACAACTGAAAATTAAAAGAGAACTACTCAACACAAAACAAAACAAATGAAAATTTTGGGGCATGCTAAAAGGCACAACAACTTATTAAAAGTAATATTGGAGGGGAAAATACAAGGTAATAGAAGCAGAGGCAGACCAATATTAACATAGACGAGTAACATAAAACGATGGACAAATCAGTATATGCCAATCAGCACAATCAAAGCAAGAGACAGAGTGGGATGGCGCTCTATGGTAGTCTACCATCGATGCGGAGTCGGCACTCGATGGTGATGAGCGGATATATGATGTTAATGTTCATATTCTTGTCATGACCACGGCACAGTCCAGAATGTTACTTTATTTAATCCAGAATGTTGTCAGTTTCTTGCAGGCCGCCTTTCCTTCCCACAAAAATCTCTAGTAATTAGTTTTTAAAAACCGGGTGTACCCCGATGACTTGTCGGTCATAAAATAAATAAGAATAAAACCCGGACACTTGTAATCAAATAGCAAGTACACTAACCACACAGACACCGAGGCTATTACTATCATTGATACATGTAATGTGTACAATCATGAAGTCGAATAACTTGTGTTCCAAACCTCGAGAAGGAATGATATTTGTAACATTTGTTTCTCTACCGGGAGTGAAGTAAAAACTCTGACCCGAACACCTCGTGAAGGTTGCACTGCGCAAGCGCGATCCTAATTCTCTGTTTCTATAAGTATCACCTCCTCCCCGGCAGACTCTAGACATGGGACACAAGTAAACTGAGTTTTGTTTATGGAGATCGAGACTATTTCATGGTGAAATAACGCCCATCTCTACGTTTACATAAAATGTTTGGTTCTGTCGCTGAAGAACAGTTAGTAGTTTAGTTAGCTTATATAATGCCCCTTTTTAAAATCGTAATTTTTCATTAAAAAAAAAGAAAATTAAATAACCGTAGTTTTTTTTTCCTTTTTTGCCATCCCAATGTCCCGTTGTTGCCTCAATAAAGTAAGGCCGGCATAGTTATGTGTTACAGGCATGACTACATGCCTTATTTAACTAATTTTATTAGAGCCCTTAAGAGAATGGCTTGGCAGAAGGTCAACAACAAAAATTATAAATATCTGTCGAGATCGAAAGTTGTGGAGAGACATGAACACCTACGCCAGCAGGCCCGGTACTTGATGATGATTATTAGACAGTTTTTGTTGTTGTTGATAATTAGAGTTGGAGTACAAACAGCTATCAGCAGGAAAATATGTAGAGTAATGGTCTGCCTCTTCTTCGTCTTTCGTCGAGGGGAGATATAATTTGCGGTCTTTTGCTGTTCTGTTCGCCTCTGTTGCTGTTATGTTTCCTAGTGCTTCTAACATTCCATCGACCCATCTTTTTCGTGGTCGACCCTTGGGTCTGGTGTTCTCACAACGTTTGTTGAAGGCGTGTTGTGTTTTGTTCTTTCTGTCTTGTCACGTGGCCAGACCATTTTATCTGTTGTTTCCTTATATATTCTATGGCGGGGCTATTCTTAGCATTTTTCTCAGTTCTTCATTTCTGATCTTATCTCTCAGACTGTTTCCTGTCATTCATCTAACACATTTCATCTCTGTAGAGGTTATTTTTTACTTGTTGTTCTTGCATCTAGGGTCCAGGTCTGGCATTGGTAGCACAACGTTGGAATGAAGATGAAGAGTAATGGTGTTCACACATTTCTTGATAATGAACCAGATATAACTCTACAGTTTGATAATCATCATCATGTACTATAATGGTTGGTGTATGCGATCATGTTCTTCCGCAATCTTCTATCCACCGTGCATCGCATCAATTCTGTTGTTGACTGTTATTTCTCTTTGCTTGTATTGTGCCAGTTGTAACCAAATATTCCAACTTTCCATTTCTCATGATGCCATAAAAATGTTGCTATTTCTTTCTGATGTTTCTTAGGAGCTTCCTTTTTTGTGACTTTGATAATCGTCTTCTTTCTTCTTTTTTTCTCTTTCACTGATACCTAAAAGGTGTCGTGGTTTATATCATTTGTCGTTCTTGTGCTGCTCGAATTGTCTGAATTAGTGATTTTCCTTTGTTCTTACATGTCTCTGTCACTGCATCTATCCATCTTCTTCTGGGTCTTCCTCTTGGTCTTTTTCCATGCATTCTCGAGAAGAACGCCCTTGATGGTGATTGGTGAGGATTCATTCTGACCAGGTGGCCAAACCACTTAAGTTGTTGTTGTTCTATATATTCTGGGCAGGGTTTTGTTCCCACTAATTTTCTTATGGTTTCATTTGGTATTCTATCTCTTCTTGTGTTGTTTGTTACTTTTCTCAAGCATCGCATATCACATGTATTGATCTTTCTTAAATGTGATTTAGAAAGGGTCCATGTTTGACTTTCATAGCACAAAGTTGGAATGAAGATGCTATTTATCATTTGTTGTTTAGCTTGCATAGAAATGTTTGGATGTCTTAGCAATGGTGAAAGCTGGTATGTGACAGCATTTGCTTTTTATATTATCATGTTAATTTCTCTGTCTAGTTTTCCATCTTCTGTGAACATTGTGCCTAAATACTTGAATTCCTCTACTTGTTTTATTTCTTTATCTTTGATTTTGATTTTTAATGGGTGTCTTAATTTGCTTATTCTTATAGCCTCTGTTTTTGCTGTGTTAATTTTCATACTGTAGTTTGTGCAGCTTTTATAATAAACAAGTAATTAATACTAAGGCAGTGATGCTGTTATAATTGGTTATCCATTTGGGTTTCATTTATAGAAATAAATGAATATTGTAATAAACAAGATGCCAGAAGAGCAATCAAGTGGTTTATCAACTCAAAATCAAAGTGGTAACAAAGAACAACACAATATAAGTATAGTATATTATATACAATATTTCAACAAAACCTCTTGTGTTAATGTCAAACGCTGTATTTTCCTAAATTATAACAAATACATACTAAAGTAGACGTGCTCGGTGAGGTGACTAGGAAGAGCTATTATATATATGGCCCTTTTCGTCTTGTCAGACGGTTTAGTGGAGGCTATTGTGTATTTTATTTTGGTATGTTTTCCTTTATTTAGTCCAACAGCTTCTCTTAAGGTTTAACAAACAGATTTGGCCACAGAAGGAAGAAGTCAGGTCCACTGATTCACAGTATTCTTTTATCACGAGTCTTTTCTCGCCCATGTTTTGCCATCTTACAGCCCCAAATGATGTTATGAATTTAATTTTTTTTAATACATGCGCTCCATGATGTGCGATCTCTTGCTAGATGTTCCCAGCCATTTCCACAAAAGGAGATTTCCTTCAGAGATGATTTAAAAGAAGAGCGCAATTAATGTCATAAAAATAAACACAAAAACGATTTAATGTTCGGAAAATGTTGGTACCATTCCCTGCATCAAAATAAGAAAAGAAGTATTTAACCATCTCAAAGAATGGAACCAACTATCTACTCTTACATTCCATCAATTGCCACCATTCTGATTTAAGGCTCGAGGAAAACAATAGCCAGATGGGTAGGCGACATTACACATGTATTTATATATCCTGCAGCGGTACGGGTTAAGAGCTACTGGTGGAACTCATCTGCCCCTAGCAAACGAAACAATGGATCAGATATCCCCTATACTGCAACATAAAGCAATACTTATTGCCACCAAGAAACATCTTATGTATAGTTTATTCATTCCAACATTGTGCTACCAATGCCAAACATGGTCACTTACGGATAAGCAAAGATGAAAACTGGTCACCAAAGAAATGAGATTTCTGGGAAAGGCGCTAGGAGCACCCAAAAAAATCCTAAATGATATTATAAGAGAAAGAGTAGGCATTGAACCAATCCAACGATACATATAAATACACCAATTAAACTGTTTTGCCTGTCTAGAAAGAATATTCTGTGGTCCCTTACCATGCAAAGCATATATAAAAAGAGGACAAGAGGCAGACCGAGAGTAGGATGGACATACAAATAAACGTTACAATAACATCAATTGACAATGAGTGAAGCTGCCAAACGGCGAGAACCAGAACTATATATCTGACTCCACACTCGAACGTGAATAAGAGGAAGTGGAGGAAGAAGAAAGAAAGAAAGATATAGGCATCAGATCATCTTCTGCATGCACCACATTTATTACTGAGTAATCACTTCAACGATATCTACCCATAACAATAACTGTAGTAATACATGTAAACACACACACGCACACCACATTTATTACTGAGTAATCACTTCAACGATATCTACCCATAACAATAACTGTAGTAATACATGTAAACACACACACGCACACCACATTTATTACTGAGTAATCACTTCAACGGTATCTACCCATAACAATAACTGTAGTAATACATGTAAATACCACACACGCACGCGTTCAGATGTTAAAAACATTCTCTCATTTAGTCACACGAAAACATACACACAGCTGCAGACATCCACATATTATCACACACATATTATCACACACATATAGACACTGTTTAAAATGTTGCTGTTTCATTTGTACAGCTGATCTAGCCACTAGTTCCACTCTTATGAGAACAGACACGGCGTTGATGATTATAACTGATGGCAATGAGAACACCTGTCTTAACAACTTGACCAATAACGTAACTCTGGCCTGGACGGTTAGGTATCGTATTGAATGGCTACGTATAGTTGTCAACAATCCCAGTAAGTGAACATCTAAACAAAGTCTAACGTTGACACTTTATGTACTGCTATAATGAGTATACAACAAAGGTAGAGCTTATAATAGTATGTACCAATTAGCATAGACTGACATTGTCTGCGAGAAAATAATAATTTTTATAAAAATTAATCGTTCACTTCTTCTTTACTTACCAAACTACTCGCCATTGACATTTGCATCTATAGTCCGTTCAGAAATTCATAATCACACCAGAATTAGTTTTGCGTGATAACCGCTTGTTATTTTGGTTTCACATTTTGCATGGAATCTTAGAATATTGATGACGCAAAGATTTTGGTTTATTTTTATTCCACAAACACAACAGATTTTGCACATCAGCGAATTCCTTTGATCTTTTATGACGATATCACACAAGTTGATTCAAATTTTAGAGTTTACAGTAATCGTGATAAATTGTCCAGTTTACAGCAATTCTTGTCAGAGGCGTATCTACATAGTGCTTAATTGTGGGTGTTGTTCGTTATGTGTATTTGCAAACATGAATTCAATTGGTTACAATTAGTCTTGGCCTTCGGTCATCATTAGATCCCAGGACGTCCTAACTGCACCTGGAATTGAATTCATCTTAATTTTAATCATTCCGAATCTGACGATTCCAAGAGGTTGATAATCATTACTGGCTGGACAAATAGTAATCCATCTCGTTTCCAGTACTCATCTTCCACCCGCAGCACATGTTCACCGCACTTCTTTTGCATAGTTATAAATTTGCATTTCAAACTCATTGTAATTTAGATATAAATGTTGGTATTAAAAGTCAACAAAATACTGAGTCTTCACAAATTTAATAAAGATACGCCTTCCCTTCGGTAATTAATGCCCAGGCCGTGGTGCGTCATGTCGTTCAATAACAATTCAGTTTTGTGCACGGGATGTTCCTGAACTTAGTGTTTCTGCAATAGCCAAACTATTTTACGTCAACGACCGCAACAAATTAATGTATATATCCTAAAATGTTGTCAAATTCGAACAGGGTGAATTTAATATAGCCTAAAGAAGAAAACTTTTAAACTAGATCAAATTTCTCAGAGCAAAAAAATATTTCTATAACGTAATCAATATTCTAAGATTCCATGCAAAATTTGAAACCGAAATAACAAGCGGTTATCACGCAAAACTAATTCAGGTGTGATTATGAATTTCTGAATGGACTATACCAGTAGCGTTTTTAATGAATGAACGTAGTTGTGTTGTGGTTGTTACCACCCCTTGATGTATGTTTAACGTACATTATTATGAGTTATATTATGTTCGGAACATCGTCACTGAACCCCGGACACATTTTTGAGTGTTCCACGAAATTACGAGACTCTCCGAGGAGAAACCTGACAATCGTGCACGTGATTAACATGCAATATTCGTCTTTTGACCAACACTTTCAACTGTAGTATGCTCATTTTTGAATACAGGCTTGTCTTCTCTGTTGGATCTCTAATTGATAAGGTAAATTGATTAGTCTGTAATTGTTTTTGGATCTCTCATGAGCACATAACCCATCAATATTCACCTTGTATTTATCATAAATATATTCATTCCCCCCTTCGTTGCTCCTGTTGTGTGTTCTTGCTTACTGATTCTATGTATTTAGTGGCAAAACGGTCACTGAACAGGCTGATGTTGGAAAGCTGTAAGTCCCTGGTCATCATGCATGAAGTCAGCTATGGGTCATTGTCTGTTTCAGCTCATACACTCTCCGGTTTCTTAGTCTCACAATAGAAGTATGGAAATATTATTATATGGATCTTTGGGGCACTTGTTTTGAAAAAAAAAAGTGTGACTTCAATGTTATGAACTAATACTTTGTAAAATTAATAATGAATGCAAAAGGGATTGTAATAAATGCAGTAAAAATAAGTAGGAGTTCAATTAATAGCTGTCTCTATCAGTTAGTAATATTTGTAATCATAGAAACATTTTAGTGTTAACAATATACGTACACATAATGTTGTATCTGTACAGCTTTGGTAACTAATTAAATTGAGATGTCTAGTTTTATTATAACAGTCTTTGCATTATCGACAGGGTACCTAAGAGATTTCACGTTCCTATATAAGCTTGCGAGGGACTCCACTCCAATTGAATATTTTGAAGTGAGAAATGTATCAAATAGTAGGACTACATTGGAAGTCCACTTTAACCTGAACCATATGATTAAAAGCATTGTTATAAGAGGCCAAGGTGTTCAGTTTTTGTGCTCAGTTTACGTCAGTGGAGGTAAGTCTCTCGATTCAACAGTTGCACTTTTTAATCTAAAGCAAAGGTGGGCATCCTATAGCCCGCGGACCAGAACCGGCACGCTAAGTTATTTTGACCGCCCCTGTGCTTGATTTTAATATTACTATACACTCCAATCCCTAAGATGAAATGGCAAACAAACAAAAAAAAGTGAAAAGTAACACATAAATACACTTCCGTTTCAAAATTGAGGAATGTTTCACGTTCTCTCGATCGCTGCAGAAAATGCATATGGGGTTTGATTAATTTCGGCACTCTGATGCAATTTTCTGTGTCGAAATCAAAATGATGTTCTACTTAGCAAATCTGCGCCGCCGTGTACACACAACTCAAGTATTGTAAAAGCGACCTTCACCGTCTAGTGTTGACATGCGGTTACGTCATATTGAGTGCTGTTCAATGACCGACGTTGGAATTGATTGAAACAAGTTATTTACATGCTGAAACGCATTAATATGGTCTGCTCCGTCAAGTCGACCGAATATTTTTCCTCTTTGGGGAATTTGCACCGTGTTTCGTTCGTTGTGCACTAACCGTAGGGTCTGTTATTTGATTTGTGACAGGGATAATTGGACGACTAACTGTGTGTTTATATTTTCGGTTGGAGTCAAGAACGATGTCCTAACATCATCAAGCGCTATACATTTTTTGTTCTCAATATGACGATCATCAATTTCGGGATTACGTGAACTTCCGGTATATGGTGGATAGGCGGCAGGAACCATTGAAAGTTATGTATGAAAAGTGTTCCTTGTTGCAGTTTCCTCATATTCCAAGTCCGGCATGTTGCAGGAGATACTGAGTTAAGTGCTATGTGCTCATCGTGAGCTGTGTGTCTCATCCGTTTTGATCATGTTTCGATATTCCAAGTGTTTACGATGAATGATGATATCGTATGACAGGGAACAGTTGGCTGTGTTCACTTTCTGCGCGGTTTCGCCTTATGTCTTTTGGCGTGTGCTGAGACTGCTGCGATGGATACTACAGTTACCTTTCTTTGTTTGGGAGATGAGTCAGTAATTCGGATGATTCCGCTGGTACGGCTGTTGAGCGATTATGAATTATAATTCGTTTGCAGTGATACCGAGGCCTTCCATAACCAATAACCAATAACATAAATACACACAAATTCAGAACCAATTTAAAAAAAAAAAAAAAAAAAAAAAAAAAAAAAATTTATTAGCGAATTCATCAAAACCAAATAATTGTAATCTTTGATCTATTAGTTGAGACGTATTACAAGCCAAGTCAAGTTCAATGTCTTTGATCTATTAGTTGTGACGTGTTACAAGCCAAGTCAAGTTCAATGTCTTTGACGACTTAACACTACGTCGCCTGGTAGACCTTTTAATGTCACTGGCTAGACAACATCACACAAGTTTGTTGTTCGTGTCGCGATAGATAAAAAAAATTGTTGATTTCGGGTATGATGGCGTGGTATTGGACCGTTGTTGAACAGCTTGGAGGCTTCCATTATTTCTTCCTTGCATTGCTTTCCACTGCTACACAAAATGTTCAATGCAGGACATCCGGTTCTAAGATGGTGGAATGGGGTTCATGTTCTCTCGACCGCTGCAGGATTTGCAGTTGCGGACTGATTAATTTCAGCTCTCCAATGCAGATTTCTGCGTTAAAATCTACTCGATGTTCCACTTAACCGATTGGCTCCGGTGTTGCGGAGTCGTACACACGGCAATATTCTTCTTTGACAAGTCAAGTGTTGTGACTTCGACCGTCCCCCTTCTTGGAGTTTATATGCAGGTTACGTCATCAAATTGACTGCTGCTCAATGTCCGTCGTTGGAATTGTTTCAGGTCAATTATTTACAGGTTGCAACTCAGTAATATGGACTGCTCTGATGAGTCAATCGAAGGTTTCACTTAACAGATTGTGCACCATTGTTACGGTGTTTCGTGTGTTGTTTGCTACATTCACCTGAGTAATCGGGAGTTTGTGGGCACAGCCATTGTTGTGTGTTTACGTCATCATGATGGCTGATAGTATAGCCCCCGAAATATATATATAATATATATATATATATAAGAACAAGTGGTTTGACCTCATGACAAGGCAGAGTGAACAAAACACATCAGAACAAGTCAACAATAAACTTTACGGGAACACCAGACCCGAGGGTCGACCAAGAGTAAGATGGATCGTCGGAATATTAGAAGCACTAAGAAACATAACAGCAGCAGAGGCGATAAGAAGTGTAAATGATCGCAAATTATATCTCCCCTCGACGCTGAAAGGCAAATGAGGAGGGTAAGAAGATGAAAGAGATTTCTTACCATAGTTAATGTGCAACACCTTCTTTCTGGTAGTATATCTGGAGGGTTTTGTTTTTGGACCTAATCTTTTCAAGAATGTGTCAAACTGCTACATCCATCTCTTCATTCGCTCCCTCTATATTCATCACTATCTTCAAGTACAGGGCCAGCTGGTGTTTGTGATCATGTCTTTCTACAACTTTCGATCTCGACAGTTATTTATCATTTGTGTTGTTGACCTTCTGCCAAGCTATCCTCTTAAGCTGTCTGGTATTTTTTCTCTTTTCTTCCCTCTATCTCTTCGTCCTTTTATTTTCTCAGTTGTTACAATATATTCCAGCTGTTCCCTTCTCGTTACATGACCAAAAAATGATTATTGTTTCTTTCTAATATTGGAAATTAGATGTCTTTTTCCTTTAGCATCTCTCAGAACGATTTCATTACTCTTCTTAGCTGTCCATGATATGCTCAACATTCTTCTATAAAAACACATTTCTACAGACTCCACTGGGTTTTAATGTCTGTTGTCCTTTATGTCAATGATTCACATCCATATGTTGTGGCTGGGTCTTCATAATATATAAGAACTATTTTTCTTGTTTCTATTGTCAAAAATGAATTGCATAGAATCTTCTTAATTTTTTGGAAAGCTGCTTTTGCCTCAGCAATTCTGCATCTCACCTCTTTTGAACATATTACGTCGAGGTTAATTAAGCTCCCAAATAATTATATTCATCTACCTGTTTTAATATTGTTCTGCTTGTCTATTGTGCACTGAGATGATGCCTTTAATTTTGCTTTCTTTCACTATAATGTCTAGCATTTCTTGTAACTGATTTTCACTCTTAGCGAGTATATTATTGTATAATCTATGAAACATAGGTATATATCTGTTTCACTTCTATGGCTCTTTCTACTAAAGATCTAATATGATGTATTTGACATTGCTCGTTCGTTTACCTCTAAAAAAATCACACTGTTCATTACTAATTTCTGGATTAATTTTGTTTTGTACTTTTCGCATGATTATTGTTAGTAATGACTGATTCATTTATTTGACTCATATGGCTTGTTGTGCGATGATCATCGCATTCCATCGCACCAGAATTCTTTGGTTGGGCTATGAATGTTGATTGTACCAGGTCGTCTGATATTTATCCGTTGTTGTAGATGTAATTCAATATTGTTGTTATTATTTCTATTCCAAAATCACCCATGGCTTCAATCTCTTCTTCATTTATATTATCTGGTCCAGCTGCTTTGCCTGCTTTCATATTGCGCAAAACGTCTTTCACTTCTTCTTTGAGTATTTCCGGTTATTCTCCATTATCTTTAATATTTACTTCTGTTAGTTCATCTTTATAAAGATCTTGCAGTGAATCTTCAGACATATAAAGTTGTGATTCCTGCTTGAAGTGTTTGTAAATATACCCATCTTCTAGATACTGTACCTAGGCCCGGTTCATTGAGCTTGTACCCGATCACATATTTCATGTTTGTTACCACGAACTTCTCTATATTTGAAGGCACATAATCATTAGTGAGTTACATTAGGAGTTAAGGAAATGTTAGACATTACAGTGAATGCAAAATTGAAGGCCTCAGCCTTAGTAGCACACAAACAGAAGTAATGATAGCATCAAATAAAAAGTCATCATCACAGTGTTCAATAATGACAAATAGAACAATATTAAGACAGGTAAATAAATTTAAATATCTAGGAACATTGTTACTCTCAGATGTTAGATGTACAACAGAGGTGAGATGCAGAATGGCTCAGACAAAAGCAGATTTAAAGAAAAATTAGGAAGAAACTGCGCGATCCATTATTGACAATAGAAATAAGAAGAAGAGTTCTTAAATGTTATGTTGAGCCATTCTCAACATATGGATGTGAATCATGGACAATAGGACAACTGACAATAAAATTACTGGAGGCTGTAGAAATATGGTTTTTCTGAAGAAAGTTGAGAATACCATGGACAGCTAAGAAGAGTAATGAAAACGTTATGAAAGTGAAAGAGGCAAAAGCAACATGAGAGCAAATATTCAATATTAGGAAGAAACAATCATCATTTTTGGCCATATAATGTGAAGGGAACAGCTGGAATATTTTGTAACAACTGGAACAATTGAGGACGAAGAAACAGAGGGAGGGAAAGAGAAAAGATACCAGACAGCTTAAGAGAATGGCTGGGCAGAAGGTCAACAACAGAAATGATAAATAAGTGTTGAGCACGAAAGTTGTTGAGACATGATCACCTATGCCAGCAGGCACAGTACCTAATCATGATGATGATGAATCATTAGTGAAAGACGCAGTGATCATCTTGTTATTGGCCACAGTACTTTGGGCTTTAGTCAAATAAAATAAACACAATAATGGTCTCTCTATCTATCTCTTTTCTTTCCATCCGATACTACATATTCTTCTGTAAATCCACATTTCAAAGGCTTCAATTTTCTGTTTTGTCTTCTTGTCTAATGTCCATTACTATAATGCAAGCCTTAATAATAAAGATTGACAAAATATTGAATGTTAAATCTATTCTCATTCCTTAGGTCGCAATGTGGCACTGAAAGAAGCTACCAATCAGTCGAGCACTTATGACCAGTATGGTGCAGGGGCTTCTTGGAAAGCTGTAGATGGTAATGCCAATGGTGATTATTTAGCTGGTAGTTGTACTGCCACAGACGAAACTCAAGAAGTTATACCCAACATGACCCTCACCTTCTCAAACCTGGTGAGAGTAGATAGAATTTTTATCTACAACAGACTTGAAAAGGGCAGTAAGTACTTTTATCATAACAAGTAGTGTACTAATTTGCTGGTTCACACTTTTTACTGTAAGTTTTAGTGATTCAACTACGTCACGTCTGTCTTCTTAGAAATTTAACACGACCACAATCATCCTACAGGATATCGAAATATGAAAACGTTTATTTAAAAAAAAAATTGATTGAGGCCATCACATACGTTTTCTTTGGTCAGAAACGCAGAACAAGGTTCATTCAATTCGTACCCTCAACTGCTACCCTCTGAATTGTTCCCCTCGTGTGTGCCTACATTTTATTTCTCCTTCTTTGTTGTCCTTCACTGCACTTTCCTTAGTCTGTCTCTCTTTCGATGTCTTTTACATTCAACGGTATACAGTTCTTATTAATGCTCACGTGTCTCGCTTGATTACACGGCCTACACATATTCCCAACCTGTGCATCTCTATACTTCTGTGTATTCATAGTGGACACAGCATCTCGAGATGAGACCACCATTTCACACAGCAGATTTACAATTGACCGGTTAGTTTGTTTTATTAAAGTTGCTGTATTTCTAGTTTTAATCCAGTCTATAGTTTAACGTTCACTGAAGGTAATTTTGGAGAAAAAAATGTGCCGCCACAAGTGGCGGTTTCATGCTTGGTTAAAGTAACATTTGTAGTTTGTGTCATTAAAATTGTCAACAACTCATTCTGTTTTCAACCTTTCTTGGGAAACATTTCATGGTGGTAATATCGCTGATTCACGTAGATTTTCAGCTATTCGGGCTGTGTAATTTGAAGACAGTTACAGTTCCAGCAACCAGGAGTGGGCTTTTCCTTCGCTTATTGATAAAGGGAAAGGCTCAATTTCTATACATATAATACAAATATTAAAATAAGAATAATATAAACAACGTCTAGATAATCATCTTCAACGCGTGTCATTTGTCGTTAGAAGTTTATAACGGCTTTTAGAAATAATACTCACAATATAAATATATAATACACAAATTACATGAGATGTGTTTAGCCTTTTAAAAAAAATATAACGCTCCAATTCAGTTAGCTCAACACACCCAGATGTAAATTAATTGAATGAATTCAAAGATTAATTTAATCTAAATCGCTGTAAATAATTACTAAATGCTTATTTTATTTATAAATCATTGTCTATGTATTTTTCATAATTTCTACGTTTTTAATTCATTCATCTGGATTACACTGGTAAGGTAGAAACATGTATTGTGTTTGTTTACATATCAAAGCTCATGTGTTACATCCTATTTACAATTCGGAGGCGAAGGCGCGCCTCCCAGCACCGGAGCTGGAAGTTGTCAGCGACACACAGCTGATGGCTTGCGCCAGGATCGATGAACCTAAACCATTCAGACCCTGCTCCACCTCTCCGTGGTGCCTCCAGTAACAGACTAACCTGTCTAGTCTGGCCAAGCGAGCAGGGATCGAGAGGGATGACAACCCAGTACTCTAAAATGTCGTGCTGAAGTCGGAAGTGTTGGACCGAAAGGCGGAAATATAAAGTTATACCCACAACACAACGCAGACACGTCCACTTAACGTCCATTTAAGGACGGATGACGAAGAGGGATTCTACAGTCTACGAATACGCTAGAATGCTTTAGTCATCGGGCGAACGAATGCAAGCAAGCAAGCATTTACAATTCGAACCCAAACAGAATCAATTAAGTTACACAACTTTCTGTTATCCTTAGTTTGACTTGTTTGGTGTACTGGCTGGACCAGTCAACGTTCTTTAGATTATGACAACAATATCAGAGTCTTAAAAGAGAAAACTTTCGAGGAAAATCATGAAAGATGTAAAATTAGGGAGAAATTGAGGAAGCTATCGAACAACTCATTGTGTGGTGAACAAAAGCTCACAAGGGAGTTATGGTATCAGAAAGTCGAGTAGTTTGGTTTTAGTCTCATCGTACGTGCTCATTCTTTCTTTCTTTCTTTCTTTCTTTCTGTCTTTCTTTCTTTCTTTCTTTTTCTTACTGTCATTGTTTGGCACTTAATATACACTTGTTTCATTATTTTCTACAGGAAACCATCTCCATCGGCTTAAGGGATTTAAACTAAAAGCTTTTAGTAGAAGCGGTAGAGAACTGTTTAAATATCAAGACAAGAGTTTAACTGAACAAGAAATATATACACTGAGACCAGTTAAAAAGTTATCGGGCGTAAGCAAGATTTATATAGAAGCTGCCACACCTGACCCAATTAGTAAATATATTATACTATCTATCTGTGAGCTTGAAGTATATGGAGGTATGTATTCTGTATTGATGACTATATTAATTGTGCTTTTCATTTGAACTTGTTTTGCTTTTGTTTTAATTGTTTCTTTTTTTTTCTATAGTTTCTTTGGGATGCGGTCTTATAAAGATTTAAAGGAGACTCGAATTGAGTTAATATTTGGAAACGCGAGGATTGAAAATAATGTACAGATACAAGTTATGCACTGAAGCCCTACTATCGTGTGTGTGTGTGAGTGTGTGTGTGTGTGTGTGTGTGATTTTATGCCAAATAAAAGTAGTTATGTGGAGAGTGTCATATAATACCGTCAGTAGCCTAGACACATATACAGAATTTCCAGTAACGATGTAGTATGATGGATGTTTAGACAGTTACATTCACATCGTGTGCAAAGACTGACTTTCAATTTTGCAACAAAGACATGTTTCCAAATGAGTCATGAGTTGTGTAACTAAAGAACTGTATGAATACACTTGTGTACGAGATCTAGACGACCACTATATAAAGTGTGGAAAACAATTTGTGCATGAACAGCAGTTTCTGTATTGTGAATTAATCACGTTATTTTTTACTCACTGTGGCAGCTCTTGTATTCAGCTACTATTTCTCACATGCTCCTACAGTGTGTCAGTGAATCATTGGTAAAATCAAATTATATAATGAGACCATTAGGTTAGCAAACACTTTAGACCTGGATCAATACTTTCTTTGTTTATTCTGCGGTTCTAAAATATATTTGATCACAACTCTCCTGACTTCATAAATTCGTCGTCACACGCCCACTCCACCCTTTATGTCGTTGGCCTTAATTAACATTGGCCCATATTCTCTCATTTCTAATTAGCTATTCACAAACTATTACAAGAACACGACTAGGTTAATGAGTTAACATGTAATAGAACATTTCTTCTTATTTCAAGTGATCGTGTTTGTTTAATTAGTGCAGTAACATTAATGAATTAGATTCCTCTTCTTCAACAATCTTCCCACAATGTATCCTTCCCTGTTCTTTGACTTTCAAAGATATTAAATGAACATAGTTATTGTTGTGTTGTGGTTTATAACTAACTTCTTCATGTGCACATTTGAACTAAACATAGCGTACCACAACACGATATGTGAGGGCAACGTGCTTTCCTCACTTTATTTATTTCTATTAACTATTTAGACCAATAAGTTTGTCTCTGAGACATCACTTTCATTTGGAGTAGGATATTCATTAATTCATGTTTGTTGTTTCACTAACAGTCCTAAGCTTTAAAACACAGATGGGAAATAAGCACAAATATAAGGGCACGTAAATATGACATTTGTTTCTATTTCGCCATATAAAGGTCAGTGTTATACCGTTTACATTTATCACTTAACGTTGTTGTCGTGATTTCTATTGTTGTGGCGATTCATGATTGTACAAAGAAGTTACGACGGTGCTTTTCTCTTCTCTTCCGTCGGTTTGTTTACGGTTGGATCCGCTAGCCTTTGAATAAAAAGTCTCACCTACAAGGCAGTGGGATTGTTTTACTTCGGGGTACCCTCCCTTAGCCTTTTACTCTCCCGAGCTTGCCTGCAAGCAGCGGGGCAGCCACAAGTTGTACTGTTTACTACATACAGTAGCAGGTAAAATTACCCATCCTGACTGGAGATGAAAAATCACTGGAGTCTGTAGAAATGTGGTTTTACAGAAGAATGGTGAGAATACCATAGACAGCTAAGAAGAGTAATGAAGATGTTCTGAACGAGGTCAAAGCAAAAAGAGAGCTAATTTCCAATATTGAGAAGAAACAATCATCATTTTTCGGCCATGTAATGAGAAGAGAACTACTGGAATATATTGTGACACCTGGAAAAATTGAGGTACGAAGAGATAGAGGGAAGCTTCTTCTTCTTTCCTTCCTGATCTGCCTTTCAGCGTCGAAGGAACGTAGAGGGAAGCAAAGAGAAAAAATAGCAGACAGCTTGAGAGAATGGCTTGGCAGAAGATCAACAAAAGAAATGATAAATAACTGTCTAGAATGAAAGTTGGGGAGAGACATGATCACCTACGCCAGCAGGTCCGGTACTTGTTGCTGATTATTTATTACTTGCCTGTTTTGGTTGTTCTGTACCTGATGAAGGCCTTTTTCGAAACGTTGTAGTTTATATTGTCTCTCTACTACTTTTTTTTCAACTGTTTAGTACTATTTTATTTTCATCGTTGTATACATCGATGTATATGTTCTTGATGCATCGATTACATGGTGTCTATATCTTTGATCAGCGATGGCCAATAAGGGATGGCCACAAGTGGCCCGAGACGTCCTTTTTTTAGCCCGCGGCGGATAACAAATAAAATCAGGTTGCATTGAGCAAAATGTCCTGGGTAAAATTGATTTAAAATTTGTTTACATTAATTTCTACCGTGGAGAAGGCTAACTCAAATATCCCGTAGTAGTTTGTTTAACAAAAATGGAGCTCGTAAAAAACATCAGAAAGAAGCAATCAACATTTTTTCGGGTACATCTTGAGAAGAAGAAAGTTTGAATACTTGGTTACAACTGGCAAAATAAAAGGAAAAAAAGATCGCGGACGACAAAGAGAGAAAATACTGGATAGCTTGGTGTCATGGCATGGAAAATAGTCATCAACAGAACTGATACAATGTACTATAGATAGAAGATTGTGGAAGGACATGATCGCCAACGCCAACCGGTATGACACATTATGATGATGATCTTGTTTAAAATAAAGTATAATGATTGGTGGAAACCCCGAGGTAAATCAAATAATAATAATATTATAAGTAGACATATGTTTAACACTCGGAAAACTCTAGTAGTTATTTTAACGTCGCCTTCCCGTCATTCTCGACCAATCCTTTTTACGTTTGATCATCCTGCGATCGACTGAAACAAAGGAAGAAGCCGACGAATGGTTCTAGATCCGACTCTCGGTTCGGCGATTTCAAACCGTTTCCGCCAAGAAATACTTTCAGTCAACCACCTCCTCCTCCCCAGCACATTCACCCCACAATTATTTTACTTTCAGTTTATTTCTCTCCAATCCTCTTTTCATCAGTTAAAATTATATATCTGATATCCTGTCTGATCATTCTGATTTTGTCGAGTTACAGTGAACAATTCCATTTTTAGCAGGAAACAGTGCTATTGTTTCAATCTGTGTTTTCATTGTTGCTTCGGTCGTGGTATAATATGAGCAATAAACGCCAATTAAATGAAAAGAATCAGATTTGTTAATGAGAAATGGGAACATGATTTTTTTTTTTTATTTATCACTATAAGGATAGCAAACCGCAGTGCCTTGTGTGTTTGCAAGTGTTGTCTGTAAATAAAGAGTATAATCTTAAACGGCATAACACACAGCACTACGTCGCTAAATACAAGGACTACATTGGTACAATACGTTCTACACTTGTGTGCGATTTGAAGAAAAGGTTTAGTGCTCAGAAATCTGTTTTTGCTACATTAACAACAAAACAAACTAATCCCTTAAAGGCCTCGTTTGTTGTAAGCGTAGATATAGCGAAATAAAAAAAAAAAATTAAGTGACGGTGACTTCGTAAAGCGTTGTTCTATTAACATGGCGAGTGCATTTTGGAAGAAACAATTGCCAGTCATTTTGAGAGCGTTCCACTATCAAAACATACAGTGACTAGAAGGGTTGAGGAAATTAGTTATCATATACCTAGTAAATTAAAGAGTGTCGTTACAAATTCCGCTTACTTTTCTTCGGCTTTGGATGAATCTACTGACATATCAGACACAGCACAACTTTTAATTTTCATAAGAACTGTTTCTAAAGACTTTATTATTAATGAAGAGCTATTAGCTTTAGATTCATTGCTTAATACGACGAAATGTCAAGACATTTATGACTCAGTTATGAAAGTTGCTAACGGTATCGGTGACATAAACATACTTTCAGCAATAGTGACAGATGACGCTAAGTCAATGTGTGGTACTTAAACTGGTTTACTTGGATTATTAAGGAAGGCTGGAATCCATTGCCCAGAAGTACATTCCATTATACATCAGGAGGCGCTGTGTGGCAAGATTCTAGATGTGGAGGAAGTTATGAAAACTGTAATAAAGTGTGTGAATTTAACAAAATGCGGGAATCGGACTTTAACACACCGACATTTTATAAATTTTCTATCATAAGTTGAGGCGGAATATGGCGATTTAGTGCTCTACACACAAGTACCTTGGCTAAGAAATGGGAATTGTTTGAGGTGGTTTTTTTTTTGTTTTGAGAAATGAGATAACGCAGTTTTTAGAGAAACGTGATACCAACAAAGAACTGATCAGAAAAATGTCTGATCCACATTTAAACAGCGTATTGGCCTTTTCAACTGATATCACCGAGCACATGAATGAACTAAACGTGAAGCTACAGGGACGTTCCCAAACAGTCTCAGATTTGGTAGGACACATAGATGGATTTATAAGTCAACTAAACGTTTTTAGATTTACCCTGGCCAAAGAAAACTTCATTCATTTTCCCTCGTGCAAAGAATTGATTCAGGAGCGCAGTGACACTGATTTCAAATTTGCTGTATTAATGTTAGACAAACTATTGGAGCAATTCAATGAACGATTTTCTTCAGTGGCTTGGGGGCGCATAAGCGCCTGCGACCTACGGTCGCAATAGCAGGGTCGGCCACCATCAGCTGGCCAAGACCTAGCAGATCTACCTCCTCGTGGTCTCCCCTGGTAACAGTCTGCGTCAAAACAGACTGGCTAACAGAAGCTAGGATCGACGAGTTCCATGTAGTGGTGGCTGATACTGATTGAGGACCCAGTATTGCAGTACCTCTATGCTGGGTTAGTAGTTTCCCAGCGTAGCCTGGGACAGACGACCTCCAACTTCCAGTAATAGCCGGGAATTTCAAGAAAGCCATTATGACATCTTATGAGTCGTATGCTCGTATCAACTCGTGGCAATCCGTCAACAACAACTGACTTCAGTGGTGTACTACCAGAACCGGCATTGTTTAACAACCCTATGAAGTGTGACATTTTCCAACAACATAACACTTTTCAGTTGGAGTTATGTAGCCTTCAAAGTGACCCCTTTTCCAATCAAGGATGGAGATAGGAGTTGACTTTTGGAAACTTGTGCAACGGGAAAAATATCCCGCATTGAGTGATTTCAATTTGAAAATTACTTCTATGATCGAAAGCACATATATATGTGAATGTACCTTTTCAACAATGAAGGCGATTAAATCGTCACAAAGAAACCGACTCACTGATGGCCACCTTCAGGATTTATTACGATTATCATCATCATCTTTACACATTGACTTTGATGAACTTGTTGCTGCACATGAACGTCCACATTGTTCTCATTTGGGTTTGTTACATTTCAACTTTTAAATGACCTACTCTAAAACATGTTTGTTAAACTATAAATAGCAAGTTTTATTCATTTTTATAAATCAACTAGGCATTTTTAACTCAGTTGCAGCAAAATGATTATGGAAGCAAATCATGCCGTTAAATAACAAAAATATTACCTTAAAACAAATGCCAAGTTTATTTGTATTGATGTTGTTATGTGTCTGGCCCGCCATACAAAAAAAAAATAATTTAAAAAGTGGCCTGTCATTTGAAAGAATTTGGCCATCCCTGACTTTGATGAAAAGTCACTGGTCATAAAAGTACTTATTCACCAAACACTCACATTCATAAGAAACTAAAATTTTGAACTATTGCAGTGTTATATTGTTTGGTCACGGGATAAACACTAAACATTATTTTGTAATAATATTTTTATATGTAACATACTTTCATTATATTAATTAAGACTGGCTCTGACATTAATAAACAATAAATGCAACTTAATGTCAACGTTATTAGAAGACAATTGTATGTACATGCTGGAGTTTGTATTTCTAATCCCACCATTACCTTATATCCACAGACACGTTATGTCCGCCCGGCAGGTTTGGTCGAGAGTGTGAATTGGAATGCCGCTGTGCAAACAAAGATGAGCAGTGTTTTGTTAGTACCGGTGAATGTACTTCTGGCTGCGCTGCTGGTTTCTATGGAAAAGGATGTCAACGGAGAAGTCAGTAAAAATGTATTCTGTACATCCTGTCATTGGCTGCGTTATTTGTGAACATGAGTACCAAATCTGGCAAACAAAAATAAACCAACTTTCCGACTAACTGAAGTATCCAAGTTAACATAGAAGTTAGCTACAGCTGTGTAATATCATCATTTACTATTAATGTTCAAATATATATAGTTAAACGCATTTCACTAGCACAGGCCTCACATATTTACTATTAATTCATACCTCAAACACAATTCATACTTACATTCTGCACATCAATCTATAACCCAGACTCAACAAACACACATTCCTACATACACTCAAATCAAACGCGGACTCCACATACTGATAACTGCCTTTATGTTCTAATTCTTATTTCATACATACATATATGTAGTCGTGGGTAAGGAGACAACACGAGAAAATAGGGATAAATGGGGAAGCGTGAGGCCCGGTGTAGACGTGAGTAGGAGGAGACCACGACAAATAAGAGATAGTAGAGATAAGCGTGAGTTCCGAGGCAGGTGATAAGGTAGCCGGAAGTGGGAAGTCCACGAGTATTAGTAAAATATGTGAAGGGTGAGTCTCGATAAGGGAGATGCTCGAGTTATACGAGAAATAGAGACGTGGGTGAATTTGATTTTAGCAAAGAGGAGGAAGTCATTTTGATTGGATGCGACGAGGAATATTTGAAGACCAGACACAAAGAAAGGGACCAGTTGAGCTTTGAGAGAGAGAGAGAGAAAGCGAGAGAGAGAGAGAGAGAGAGATGTCACACTCCTAGGATTAGGTAGGGGCTAACAACTGAGCAAACTTGTAAGTAGTGCTTAAATGTTGAGACATAGAAAGTTTTAGCACGGACGAGAGAGAGAGAGAGAGAGAGAGAGAGAGAGAGAGAGAGAGAGGTCACACGTCTAGAATTAAGTAAGGGCTGACAATGGCCCAAGGTAGCCAGTGGTATCTAAGAAAATTAGAGTCAAGCCACACGAGTAGATAGAATAGAGTAGAGATAGATTAGGGAATTAATCAGTGGGGAACAGTTCCCGATAATAAGTTCGTAGAGTTAAGTGTGTGAGAGCCTAGGGCCCAGTGGCGGGCAATATTGCTATGGACAGTGTGATCGACCACATTGAACAGACCGTTGGTCATGTAACTTATTTGTACATATGTTGGAATGAGACACCCATGTGTGGGGTAGGTTGAATAAAGTCTTGTTCGCCTCAAAATAGTCTGGTGTTGTGTGTTTTAACAGTCAGCTGATCACGCCAGGCGGAGTTACAATTGGGAGACATGTCGCAGTTACAACTCAACAATGTTCTATAATTAACCTTAAGACATGGGTTTAGACGTGTCGATTCCAGGCAAGCGGTCTCGTGCATGACCGAGTATCCAGGTGTCGCGAGATCAGAGCTACGGGCGACATATTGATTATTGGTGAGTCTCCGTGCATGGAATTTCACTACAAGAGACCGGGGAAGTAAACAACAGGTCCAGGGGTCCCATTCAGAAAAGAGCCCCCACCAGGGTAGCATTAGCAGGAGAGGCGAGCAGCTGGTTGCAATTGGTGACAGGCCAGGGCGATAATAAGTGGATTGCCCTCACAATCAAAATCACCAGGCGAAATAAAACCTTCCTGCTATATTTGTGATATACACCTGAGAATAGTACTGATATAAAAGTACTCATGATATACATAATAAATCATGAGATATAAAAACATTCCTTTCTGATATATATATATATATATATATATATATATATATATATATATACATCTTAAAATAATGAGTTCAACAATATAATAATGACAGTATGGTCAATACAAACTATAGTATGTATCAAAGTGTCAACATTAATAACGCATAACACTGACATAGGCTCCACCCCCACCTCTCAAACCCCCACGTTTTTTAGAGGCTCTACAACAGTTAACAAGATATGGTTGTGATATTGAAAGAAAGTTACAACCAAGCTTCCACAATGTTTCCAACATAACGTAACTCAAAGAAACGAACCCTTTCCATTGGATTAAGAAAAGATGATTAATTCGAAGTTGAGACCCACCAGGTCACGAGCACGACAGACTGTCGTATTGGAGCACATGACACAGCTCATTGTCTAGCTAGAGTTTCTCTAAAAAAAGAGCTTCAAAGAACGTAATAGACTTTCAATGTCTATGGACTTTATAACAATCAACATTTTTCGGGAACATCATGGAAAGAGGAAAGTTTGAGTACTTGGTTACAACTGGCAAAGTAAAAAGAAAGAGAAATCGTGGGCAACAAAGGGAGGAAATGCTGGATAGCTTGGTGTCATGGCATGGAAAACAGTCACCACCAGAATTGAAAGATAGAAGATTGTGGAAGGACATAATCGCCTACGTCACCGGTATGGCACATGATGATGATGATCTTAAATGTTCTAACTTCATAATTCCATTATTCATAACTCGTGTCCTAGTGTCATTTATTTTTAGTATCTGTTTCTGTAATTACCTCTTCTGATTGATTATGTAATGGAAGTTTAAGAACAAGCAATTGATTGCTTTCTCATTAACAAGTCATATTAATCCAGTTGTATAATGAACCATTGCTTTAGCTTGAAGCTCAACAACTGCACTATTCATTGTGTTAAATATGTCAATACCTTTTTGCTGGTCTATTTTCAGATATAGTTTGAGATATTGTTTGTGAATTTCAAATACAAAGTTTATTGTGGTAAAATGGCTAATGCTAGTTATGGTAGTAAACAATAAATGTGCTCTCGTCTAGAGAATAGGAGTCGCACTCACAAATGTTCATAATATGAAAAACTGTTAAAACTTTGATGCCTTTCCATGAAGTCTTCTACATACAACACGACAAAAAAAGGGAACTCTTTCAAAATCGTTTTTTTTTTCCGAAAGGAACATAATTTTCAACATTTTATTAAGGACACCATCTCTATATTTGTGTTATGTCCCATTTTTTGCTGTCTACACCTGCGTTGATTTCAGACCGATTAATGAAATTGCAAAACCTGCGGCATTTTCTGGCTGACTAATGAAGCTATAATACCTGCGGTGTTTTCTAACTGATTAACGATGTTGTCAAACCTGCGGTGTTTTTTGGCTGATAAATGAAGGTGTCAAACCTGCGGTGTTTTTTGGCTGATAAATGAAGGTGTCAAACCTGCGGTGTTTTCTGACTGATTAACGATGTTGTCAAACCTGCGGTGTTTTTTGGCTGATAAATGAAGGTGTCAAGCCTGCGGTGTTTTCTGACTGATTAACGATGATGTCAAACCTGCGGTGTTTTCTGACTGATTAATGATGTTGTCAAACCTGCGGTGTTTTTTGGCTGATAAATGAAGGTGTCAAACCTGCGGTGTTTTCTGACTGATTAATGAAGCCGCCGAACGATTTAGAGAGAATTAGACAGAAGAAATAGGTCAGACTATTTTAGATGACAAGAAAAAAAAACAACTATCTTTACGGCATTATTTCATATTAAGGGTCTGCTGTTTTGTGAAAGCGGGGTGGGGGGGGGGGTGTAGATTATAGGACTAGAAAATAAAACGCCGCTTGTCCACTACAGTCGCCACTAGGTGTTCGGGTCTTGTGAGTATTTCACCCCCGACAGAAAACACATTTATACACTACCAGGATTCGAACCTCCTAGTTTGGAGCCCAACAAACTATCGATTCATCAACTCGCTCTCTTAGTTCAACTCAAATATTAACATCTTTTACTTTACATATTTAGAAGATTGTTAAGAAGCGAGTAATGAAACAGTGTCAGCGTCACAATAACGTTAACATATATTTGTGTGTGTGTGTGACGGGATCAACGTTACCGAACGTTATAACAGCGTTAATATTGTATATTGGTGGCGAAGGCGCGCCTCCCAGCACCAGAGCTGGGAGATGTCAACGATCCACAGCTGATGGCTAGGGGCCAGGATCGGTGAACCAGAGCCATCCAGACCCTGCTCCGCCTCTTCATGGTGCCTCTAGTAAAGGACTAACATGTCTAGTCTGGCCCAGCGAGTAGTGATCTAAGAGGGAAGACAACTCGGTATTCAACAATGTCATGCTGAAGTCGGATGTGTTGGGCCGAAAGGCGCAAATATTACAGTTATACCTCAAACCACAACACAACGCCCACTTAACGTCCTTATAAGGGCGGATGACGAAGATATATACTCCATTATTCATCGGGCGAACGCAAGCAAGCAAGCATATTGTATAGATGCCTCATGATCGAATTCTCTACTGGTGAACAAACCATTCAAAGACAAAACTGCTCTCAAATGATCATCGATGGTTAAAGGGCATTTTGGATTTCCCTTCAATAACGGCCGATAACAGTTCTACGTTCACTCTGTGGGGCAGTAGTTCGAGTATATTTCAGAGGTTAGATATGTGTTGTTTTGTGTGAGCTTTAGCAGGAACAAGTTTCTGGAGGTGTAGCTGTGCTCACCAAGGGAGTCTTCTGACGTCATAATCAGGTTTGATTTCGTATGTTCTGCTGGACCCCATAGTGAGGTCTAGGTCATTACCTCTGTTTCTAGAAATAGGAAAACACTGAGGTTGTGGCTCGTATAAGAGGAATAATAGCTGCTGGTCGCACTCACTCCCATGGCCAATCGGCTGGAAGTTTGCGCATGTGTATTGGACGGTACTAACACATTTCCTGCTAAAACAGAGGGTACTAGAACTGTGACAGTGCCCTCAGGGTCCATTATTTAAACGCTTAGTGTCTGACGTTGACGTTCTCCTCTTATAGGAGACAAGAAGTGGTCACCTCAGATAATGTTCTGGAGACAAGAGCTACATCCACGGAACATAGTTCAACATCCATGACCTGGCGATTCAGCGGAAGGAAGCGAATAACTCACAGCAAACACAGGAACGATCGGTGTGCATACATTGGGCAGGTCGTTGGAAAGGGCGGTAGCGGTGATGTGGGATGCCGCCACTGCAATAACGATAATTCGCTGGACCAAAACAAAAGAAACACAAAAAGAAACAACAATAAATGTTTGTTTTCTGTAATAAAATTGAATTGTTAAAATTGTTAGTTCGTAAAGTTAAACTTATGCTAAGAGATCATCGGAGACTGCGAGCCCTACGATGACGACCGTTTGGACCTCTACAGATCTCTGTCTAGCATTCAATAGTAAACATCAACAGCCTAAAGTCTTGGAACCAAAACAAAATGAATCTAATAATTTGTGCTATTTAGGGTGTGCGAGGGAATGGTTTGGCTCACGCTGTCAGTTCAAGTGTCACTGCACGGACGGCACTTGTGATCTCTTCACTGGTGAATGTATTGGTGAGGCTAAGTGTCAGAGAGGATGGTTTGGACTAGCTTGTCAATATGGTAAGTTCCCAGAATGTGTTACCAAAATTAACTATTTCATCCAAATACACACACACACACGCATGTGAAAGAAATATTTAATAATAATGTCTGTACCTCGCTGCAATGAACATGATACCAGAAACAATACTTTAATGTATTTATATTTGTAATGTATACCGTCTGACATAGGCAATACGTTATTCCATAATAATCTGTCCTCAGTGCATTGTATCGGTTCTCTAGTTGATTGTATTCTGTGCTACGACAGAAAGCTATCTAGAAGATTTATATTTGTCTTCAATGATCCGATTTCTCTTTCCCTGCATTTTGCAATAAGCACATTTCAACTTTGACTTCAAAGGCTCGGTTTTATTCCCTAATTTTACACTTAGCCCTCCCATTGTGACATTAAAACCCACTCACTACTTTAATCTCCTTGTTTTCTCTCGTGCCATTTCTCTTGCTCACCAAGCCTCCCATTGTGACATTAAAACCCACTCACTACTTTAATCTCCTTGTTTTCTCTCGTGCCCTATCTCTTGCTCACCAAGACTTCTTAGCCTATCCGGTTCTACCATCCTCGGTTGTCCGCCCCCTTGACATATATTCTGTTCTGCTACTAAAAGACGTGATAGAGATATTAAACCAATAGGTCAAAAGTAAAAACCCTGTCATCTGAACTGTTACTTTTGGTCAAAATTATTGCAATTAAAACATCAAGGATACGAAACGTGATAAATTGTTTATTGTGTCGACATTTGTTTTCAATGTCAAATGATGTCTGTGATCAAACTTTAAGAATCGAGGAACATGTGTACCATTAGTTGATTAAGTAAAGTAAATAATGTAAATAATATATATGTAGACCAAGGTGTTTTAATTACTAGAGAACCGTACAGGTGTGACATAAAATAACATTTACAAACAGCTCGCAATTTTCCTTACAAGTAATAATAAATGGCAGGAGTTGTATGGATAGGGGCTGCATACATTCATTGAGTGCCGTCTCCGCATGGTTGGCTACCATGGAGCACTATTCTGCTCTGTCTCTTGCTTTGATGGTGCAGGTTTACATAGGCTGACATGTACATCTTTTTATATTACTCTCCTCCGTGTTAGTCTTGGTCTGCCTCTGACTCTATTACCTTTGTATTCCCCCTTCCAAGATTGCTTTTAGTAGGCTGTTGTGTCTTTTAACATGCCCCCAAACATTTCATTTGTCTTGTTCTAATTGTGTTTAGTAGTTCTCTTTGAATTTTTAGTTGTTTTAAGACTTCATCGTTTGTTTTCTTTTCTTTACATCCAATTGTGTCTATTCTTCTATAAATGCACATTTCTAAGACTTCAATTTTCTGTTCTGCTTTCTTGTCTATTGCCCATGTTTCTGCGCCATATAGGAATATTGAAAATATATAACATTTTGCTATTCTTAGCTTTAGTGCTGATATTATTTGTTTTAAAGCTAGTACACATTTCATGCCATTAAAATTACTATTTTGCCACTAGTATTCTTTTGTTTATTTCAGTTTTACATTTCCTATCTCTGGTTATAGTATGTCTCAGGTAGTTGTAGCTCTGTACTATCTCATGTGCCAGGTAATTGTAGCTCTGTACTATCTCCAGGTCTATTCCCTCATTTTGATATTTCAATAGTAGCAGCACGAAGCTCTAACGCTACATGAGGGCGTGATAGTAATGTTTTCATGACGTCTTCACTGGCGCCATGTTCCAAACGGAAACTCGTTGTATTTTTCAATTTTTGAGTATTGAAAGGATAGTATCTATTAAATAATAAAATCATCATTACACTCCGAACATGTCCATAAATGCTCAGATCCCTTCTTCAGCAAGTTCCGCAGTATACAGCGACTGAAAACTCCACGTCTGTGTTGGCTGATAAATCTTCTTAAACGCCCACTAGTTTCTCTCTTCTGGCTGTGCCCATCTTAACTTCCGTCTCTTTCATCCGTAGGAATAACGTGAACTAAACGTTCTCAAAGTCTTGTGTCTTTTCCCATCTTTGAGGGCGTTGATGACGTCGGCCCGATCCATTGATTGACGGTCTTCAACGACAACGCGCTAGCCAACATGTCTGATCGTTCTTTTTACCGCATTATCAAATGTCCAGTGACGTAGACAAAGGTGAATCTACGTATTTTTGACTTCTGCAGGGACCCTAACCATTGCCTGTGAACAGATCCTGCCTCCACTTTTCTTATCACACACAACGAATCACTTAGTATACAGGCATGGGTGTAGTCTTGTGACTCCAACTAGGTTAATGTCCTGGCCATTGCTATCACATCCATCGTCATGCCAGTCCTGGTTATAACGTATGTACCACATTCTTATTTGACTATTCTGCCTGCCGAGCTTTCTGTAAATGCCCATGTACTCCCTTGGTGTCGTATTATGGATTTATCTCTATAGATGCCTGCATCTTCCTCATCGATGTTATACAAGGTGACAGCCTCGACCTCTGCAGTAACCACAACTGAGCTCTGCTCCTTGAATTTCCTGTATAATATCGGACTTACTCTTTGGATGGACGCCCCTGCCCTAGTTATCACCTCTATTGCACATCTACCACCGGAAGTTAATCGTTCCGAGGCATTTACATTCATTGACATGCTTCGATTGTAGCCCGTGTACTTTAATTGTGCATTTTGGTGATGCCTTTTGCTTTTTTGAAACATTACATCCTTTTTTTTCTATTCAGGATAAGGCTTTAAGTTTTCTATTTCCATAACTATAGTACAAGTGCGTTGATGTAGTTAATAAAACATATGTTTCGTCTATCTTATGATGCATATTTTGTAGGGTGCTGTTTGTATGTTTACCTCCAACAAATCAAACTGTTTATAAGTAATTTCTAGTTTATCTTTTTCACACTTTTCTCATAGTGATTCCGATCAATACACTAATCACATGACTCATAAGACATATTGTATGGTGATCGTCACAATCTTTCGTGCCAAGTTTCTTTAATAGAGAAAATGATATAGACTTTATGTGTATGACATTATAATTAACATCGATTTGTTTGTAAAATAAGTAAATCTTGAATTTAGACCGCTACAAACTTGAGTGCGATCACAAGACCAGACGATAATCTGGTTCGGCAATTAAGTTAGCATGTCTCTCCAGGTCTTGAATTGATGAACGTTGATAGTATTATTGGTTTAATAACAGCGAAAAAGTCGTTATTGTATGCATGTGTACATATGACGTCAATTGATGCATTGGACATTATTATCAACAAGAGAGCAATGTAAATCTTACAATGTCAGATATACTTCAATTCAATCTACAATCAGTCCTTAAAACTCACTGTTGTGCGAGTAAAACATTAAGTGTGGCTAACTGGACAAAAAAAAAGCTAAGATCTTATACTGGAAAAAAAAAACCGTTAAGTTAAAATCAATTGACATAAACCAATACTGAAAAGTAGTAAACCTAAATATCACCTAAATGACGTGTCTGGCTCATCTCGTTTTAAAAAAAAATAATAATAATAGGGTAACCTGTTTTTACAAAAAATAATAGAAAAACAGAGTATTCATATTTTTAAAAAGATGATTTACAACAACAAAAAATGGAAAAACAGAGTATTATTTTTTTTTAAAAAAAGATATTAAATAAAAAAAACATAATATTCAAATAATATTAACCCCCTTTAAAAAGAAAATAAAACGCATAATAAAACCTGTTATGAATATATACTATTAAAATGGATTTTAAAAAAACGTGTTCAATCTGCCATGAAAAAAAAACCATTCAATTGCTTTCTTAAAGATACAACAGGAAAATGTGGACTTAGAGCAAGCTGCAAGGAATGTAATAAACCATATAAAATAAAACATTATCAGGAAATAAAGAAAAATATAAACAATCATATCAAAATTTATCATTGACAATCATGATTATTTTAAAAATTATAAAAGAAAAACAGTATATTAAAAAAAGTTTCCTAACAAAATGAGCAGAAAAAAAAACCTTCAAAAATATAATTAATGAATATACAATTGATGACATTCAAGAAAATAATATAAACACGTACTTTAATCTTATTAGAAATATAGAAATAGAGTAAGAGATACAATAGAAAACACAGAAAAACCTTTTATATTCAAACTAGTTCTAAATTTTGAGTTTAACACTGCTTTAGCTTTTAAACTAAATGGTGTCTATATTTTCAAGGAGAGAATAACATTATAAGATCAATGAATGAGTTTGATAACAAATTTAACTCAATTTATAGATCATTTTAAAACATGGGTAGATGAGTATCAAGAAAGTTGTAGTGGACATATATTCAATGGTATAAGAAGAACAGTCGTTAAAACATATAGAACTCATTTTTTTCTAACATATACATATTCCAACTGTTTAAAAGTTCAAACAAAATTAATGTTAAAAACACTAAAAGATAATAACTGTTTCTTATGGTCAATTCTTGTTAAAACTTTATCCAGCAAATGATAATAAGGAAAGAATAACAAAATATCGAGAATATGAAAGTACTTTAAATGTGAATAACATAGAATATCCTGTAAACATAAAAAAAAAATATTTCAAAGTTTTAAAAACAAAATCCAAACCTTATTATTCATGTTTTTGCTATAGAGGATTCAAATGATAAATATTATCTTTATCCTTTTGAGTTATTGAGTTATTTGCGGGTCATCATCATTGCACTCCGAACATGTCCATAGGTGCTCAGATCCCCTCCACAACAAGTCCCTCAGTGTCCAGCGACTGACGACTCCAGTTCTATGTTGGTTGATAATTCTTCTTACACGTCCACGAAGTTTCTCATTTCTGGCTGTGGCCATCTTAACTCCCATTTCCATCATCCAAAGAAGTGACGTAGATGTGTGTTTGTCGAAGTCCTGTGCTCTTCCCATATCTCGGAGGGCATTGATGATGTCCATCACATCCATTGGTTGCCCGTCCTCAACGACCGTTCAGCTAGCCAACTTGCCCGTTCTTTCATTTACCCGTACTCCCGCATGTCCAGGGACTCTTGATCCTTTATATACTTCAAATGAAGAAAGATAGATTACGATTGATTTATTATACTTAGGATAAGATGGTAACACTCATTATTGTTTAACCCATGTCTATATGATAAATCTAGAAACAAAAGTTATTTTAACTTAGTTAACTTTAAGAATTTTAACAATGCTTTCTGATTCATGTCTACCTGCATCATACTCTTCAGATTTAAATTATAATAGTTCTGCAAGTGTATTTGTTTCCTTAAAACTAACTTTATAATTGTGTTTAATATATATGATAGATTTCAAAGTATTTCTATTTGGTTCAGTTGGTATTGAGTTGCCAATCATTTCATGTATTGTTGCATTAAAATTTTTTATGTCATAAACACCTTCTGGTATGAATATATTGTTTTCCAAGCTTGTCCATCGTGAAATTTAAACATGTTGTTGTCTGTACTAATATAAGGAAAGGAATAGTATGTTTCTAAATTAATTAATGCGATCTCATAGTGTTTATCATTATATAATTCAAGTGTTGGATTCAATGTAGTATTTAAGTTAGTTTTATTATCGGAGACGATAATTTGAGTTGACCATTTGGAACCTGTATTTATGTGCTATTTGTTTTAAGATTTCATCCATTTTTATGGTATATAAAATGTGTCTAATTTATTTTTCTATACTTTCCATTAATTAGCAGAACATCCTAAAGACCTACAACAATTGCTTAATGTGATAAACATAACAAGCAAAAAATATGGACTTGAAATGAATATCAAAAAGACTAAAACTATGATCATAAACAAAGAAAATTCTCAAGACCTACAATTAAATATCACAGTTGATGGAATACATCTGGAGACAGTCCAGAGCTACAACTACCTGGGACATACTATAACCAATGATGGAAAATGCAAAACTGAAATAAACAAAAGAATAGGTATGGCAAAAAGTAATTTTAATGGTATGAAAAATATACTAACAACAAAACAAATATCAACAAGGCTGAAACTAAGAATGGCAAAATGTTACATCTTCTCAATATTCCTGTATGGTGCAGAAACATGGACATTAGACAAGAAAACAGAACAGAAAATTGAAGCCTTTGAAATGTGGATTTATAGAAGAATAGGTAGAATTGGATGGAAACAAAAGATAACAAACGATGAAGTTTTAAAATAACTGAAAATAAAAAGGGAACTACTAAATACAATTAAGACAAGACAAATTACATTTTTGGGGCATGTTAAAAGACACAACAGCCTACTAAAAGTAATATTGGAAGGAAAAATACAAGGTAAAAGAGGCAGAGGCAAACCAAGACTAACATGGACGAGTAACAACAAAAGATGGACAAGTCAATGTATGACAACCTGCACCATCAAAGCAAGGAACAGAGTAGAATAGCGATCCATGGTAGCCAACCTTCGTTGCGGAGAAGGCACTCGATGATGATGATGATGATGATACTTTCCATTATACTTATTTTTAGCATACTTGTCTATGACAAGAAATCCATATGGTCTTCACCAACATGATTTACATAATATTTTGAACTCTGCTATTGTCATATCAATGCTTGCATGATCTTGATAAATATGACTAAGATTTGTTATATCTTGTTTGAAGAGGCAGATAAAATTATAATTTTCTCTCATTGTCTGTCTCGCTAATTTGAAATAGTTTTGTGCTAAAAAAAAAGAAGCAATCAACTTTACTATGTCTTCCTCTGACATAATAATCTTCACATTTGCTTTGTTTATCTAACAATAGATCATCAACAATCTTTAGGTTTCTATCTGACGATTTAAGTTCTCTCGGGTCGGGAACATCATTAACATGTTCACAAAAACAAACAAGAGCTATGAATGCACTGAATTCATGGACAAATAGATGGTGTATCAGCATCAATACAGACAAATGCAGTACTACACTTTTCACACTCTCCCCAAAACAAAAAGCAGAAGCCATCTACATAAACAATGAGCCTGTGAAAGAAGACATACAAGCTACATATCTCGGAGTTACATTTGATAACAAACTATCTTGGAAACAGCAGATAAATAAGGCAACCCAAAAAGCAAGGAGGAAATTGGCTATTCTAAGAAAGTTGTGTGGAACCACATGGGGTGCGAGTGGGAAAATACTCAGTAAAGTTTACCAACAGTGTATACGCCCACATTTAGAATATGGATCATCCGCATGGTGCTCAGCATCAAACACCACATTGCAAGAACTGGATAAAGTACAAAACCAGGCACTTAGGGTCATCACAGGAGCAATGAAATCAACACCAATATTGGAGATGGAGAAATTGTGGAGGATACCAGCACTGAGAGAACGGAGAGACACAAAGGTGCTGATACAGGCAGAAAAATTTGTATGCATGCCGAGACATCCAATGAAGGACAGATTCCAAAATCTTGCATTGGGACGACTTAAGAGAAGCAGCTTTATCCACCAAGCCAAGCGTATTAGTAGACAAACACCAGACATGCCAAGAGTTGTTAAACCCCTTCTGCCCATACCAGAACAGACTCCCTGGACAGATGAATCAGGATTATCAGTTCAAATACGGACAGAAGTGAAAGGAATAGTTGACAAAGAGGAACAAAATAGTCTACAGCGAAAAACAATAGCTCTCAGTTTCCTGGATGAAGAATACCCACAAGACCTATGGATTCGTGTGTACACAGATGGATCAGCACAGAATGCAGTAAAGAATGGGGGAGCAGGTGCATATATAGAGTACCCAAATAACACTAGGGATATGAATAAAATAGCAACAGGGAAATATTGTCACAATTATGATGCGGAAATACAAGCAATAAAGTTGGCAATAGAAAAACTGCTGAACGGTAATCTTAGCCCACAGCCTGTAGTGTTTTTGACAGATGCAAGATCAGTACTCCAGGCACTACAATCCAGAAAATTACCACATCTGCAGACCTTATTGACTGAACTCCGCAAGCACCACAGGGTTGCCCTGCAGTGGATCCCGTCTCACTGTGGAATACCAGGAAATGAGAAAGCAGATCAGTTGGCAAAGGAAGGTTCAACAGGCACACAACTAGATACACCAGTTACATACCATCATAAGAAACAGATAATCAAATCAATCAGAGGACCACAAGCCCCAAATCAGGATGCCTTTCATAATATGAATAGATATGAACAAGTTATCATTATACGCCTAAGAACAGGACACAATCGACTCCATAGTCACATGTATACAAAATTCAAGATCGGCACATCAACTACTTGTACATGTGGACAGGCACCCCAGACTGCTGAACACATACTTCAAGACTGCACTGAATATAGTAGACTGAGGAAAATCCATTGGCCCATAGATACAACACTACAGACAAAACTATATGGGCCACTGCAAGAATTACAAAAGACAGTAAAATTTATACAGGAAACGACATTGCAGATATAGACAATACTTCAGGCGAACGAAAGATAGATAGATAGATAGTTCACAAAAACAACATTTTATAGGTGATGTGGATGAATATAATTGTCCTGCTTCTTGTAAATATTCTTGTGGCAATATATTGTTTGTCATACAACATTCTCGTTAGTAGTAGGAGCTTGCACGTTTCCAGCTTCCTTTTTTAGTTGCACAAAGTGTAGGGATGACTATACAACGTCCAGTACCCTATTAGTATAAGAGTTATATAGAGACTGCGCCAAGCCAGTCTAGCGTAATTATATATATGCATATGATTTAGAAGAAGAATTGTGGGTATTAAGTTCATTAAGGGAGGTAGTTGGGGATAATTGGTTAATGCGTCATGGACATCGCCGTTTCATGCCAAAGTAACAACCAATAGGGGAGAGTGTATCATGTCCGGCTATAGACCACGCCCACTCCGGAAACGAAACTACCATATTAGGGACTAGCGACTAGTTATCTCATGGATATATTGTGCGTATATACTTATAATAGTAATAAATTAATAGTTAATATATCATCGTGGGCGTAAATGGCCATTTTTAAGATAGATACGGACCATAATCAGGTATATCTATCTATTGTCCTTTCGAGCCGAAGACGGCACATAGGGCAGAACCACAATCTCAAAAACAGAAACCCTGCGTGCCAAAATGGCACACACTGCAGAGATCACTGCCTCCAAAATCTA
This sequence comes from Megaustenia siamemsis, assembly GCA_032433765.1. Taxonomy (NCBI): domain Eukaryota; kingdom Metazoa; phylum Mollusca; class Gastropoda; order Stylommatophora; family Ariophantidae; genus Megaustenia; species Megaustenia siamemsis. Next base: position 15,895,733 of record JAVIAB010000041.1, read on the forward strand.
TGGTCTGTTTCCATAACAATGCTTTTTACAATGACAGCTTGTCAAGCCATCGATCAACCTCCTTAGTCGCCTCATACGACATGCCTGGAAGGTCACAGTGTCACTATTCTTTACATCCCACATAATGGGGCCCCGGTAACACACGGGCATATCAGGTATATATACATATATAATGGTAAATCTTACTAACGACATGGTCAGTCACCACAAGGTAGCCATAGTGTTAACACTGCTTGATACTTTTCCATATCTGTAAATTATTATCAGATCCCCCGAATACTCTCATCGTGTCTATTTAGCGAGCTGAACCTGGAGAATTATCGCCCACATCTAGGACAAGTGTATCAATTACCAGCCATCGTGTTCCTTTAGGCTACCTCTTCAAAAGAGAGAGAGAGAGAGAGAGAGAGAGAGAGAGAAAATAAATATATTGCAACTAGCTAGAATAATAACTAAAAGCCTCTGTCTAAACTATCAACTACATTTTCGTAAACTTTTATCAACTGTTATATGTAGAGTAGCTATATGATCAGCACGTGATCTGTTCTTCTTAAATCCTACGTGTGCATCTCTCAAATGTTTCTCTATGGCCTCTTTTAGTCTCTCCAGAATAAATCTACATAATATTTTTTTTTCCCTGTCACTGATGGCAACATAATTCCCATATATTCTGTGCACATCTGTAAACTTCCTTTCTAAGGGTAGATGATCATATAACCTTCTTTTCAGTATTTTGGTATTTCTCCCTCTTCCAAATTTTATCTAATAGATTATGTGACATCATGGTAGAGGAATTAATATCTGCTTTAATGGCTTCCGAAGGAATTTCATCTGGTTCTGTGGCTTTACCATTTTTTTACAAAATAGCTTCTACTGGTAGTATATCTGGAGGGTTATTTGTGCCCGTGTGTTCAATAGGTTCTTCAAAGTGCTATTTCCATCTCTGCAGGTGTTCTGTTATATTACTAAGCATATTTCCTGTCTTATCACTAGCAAAGGCAGTTAACTGTTTGTATTTTCCACATAATTTCTGTGTACTGTTGTACAGTTCTTTCATATTCCATTTATTTGCTGCTTCCCCTGCCTCTTTTGCTAGATCATCTATATATTTCCTCTGGCCTCTTTTTTTCTCTCCAGAATGATTGTGCGTAATATATTTCTTGGCACTCATAACGGCTACCATAGAGCGCCGCTCTGCTTTGTCTCTTGCTGTTATGGTGCAGGTTGTCATAGGCTGACTTGTCCAACTTTTGATGTTACTCTTCCATGTCAGTCGTGGTCTACCTCTTTCTTCTTTTACCTAGTATTTTCCCCTCCAAGATTACTAGGCTGTTGTGTTTTTTAACATGGCCGAAAAATCGCGTTTGTCTTGTATGAATTGTGTTTAGCAGTTCTCTTTTCAATTTTTACTTGTTTTAAGACTTTATTGTTTGTTTTCTTCTCTCTCCATAAAATTTTACCTATTCTTCTATATTTCCACATTTCAAAGGGTTCAGTATTCTGTTCTGTTCGCTTGTCTAATGTCCCTGTTTCTACACCATATAGAAATGTTGAGAAGACAATATTTTGCTATTCTTAGTTTAAGCCCTGATCATATTTGCTTTGATGTTAGTATATTTTTAATGACATTACATTTTTTTTTCACCATTGTTATTCTTTTGCTTATTTCAGTTGTACATTTTCCATCGCTGGTTATAGTATGTCCAAGGTAGTTGTAGCTCTGAACAGTCTCCATGTCTATTCCTTCAATTTTGATATCCACTTGCTGGTTTTTGAATATTTTTTTTGTTTATTATCATAGTTTTACTTTCTCTTGATATTCATATCTAATCCACAATTGTTGTGCTTGACATGTTTAATTCATTAAGTAATTGTTGTAGATCTTTATGATGTTATGCTAGTAATCCAGTATCATCAGCATATCGTATGTTATTGATTATCTTTCCATTAATGTTTAGGCCTGGCATCGCATCTTTGTGATGTTTTCAAAGATTTTCTCAGTGTATAGATTGCACAAGCATGGTGATAGGATGCATCCATGTTTTACTCCTCTTTATATAAAATAGGTATCGAGTTCTCTTTGTTATATTTTATTATTGCTGTTTGCTCCCAGTATAAATTACCTATCTCAGTCATCATTTCAAACTGTGAACTATTGATATGGTGATACGAGGGAACAACAAGATATGTTTTGACAGCGTAATCTCTTTTAAACTCACCGACAGCGTTACGAGTGACGCCGATAATTTTTTTTTTTAAAGTTCAAATAGTTTAACAACTATTGAACGGGCTCTTTTCAATATTGGATATTCAGATGAGGCCAAAATGAAAGCGGAATCCATAATGACCGAGCTAGTCGAAACACTGGGATGTGCTGTTGGTGCAACATTTGAAAAGATGATGGTGTTGTTGTCGATACACCATGAGGGCTGAGTGAACATGTTGTTGACATGACAGATAATGTTGTCGTTATTGTTGCTGACAACATAAGTCTTATTTTCTGTGCTAATAAGCATGTGACGGATCGTGATGTCAGGACAGACAGAGGTAGTTGAAACATGATATCTCTGCATCAGCCCACGACTTGGTAAAAACATGTAGCTGGTGGTTCTGGTGTAAGTAATGTAAAGTTTGTGTACAACTATACATATTTACCTAGGCCCAGTACGTGATGTTTAAGATTATATATATATATATATATTATATATATATATATATATATATATATAAAGAGAGAGAGGGAGATTTTTCTCTCTTTTGGAGAGGTAGCCTAAAAGAACAAGATGGCTGGTAATTGATACACTTGTCCTAGATGTGGGCGAGTATTGTCCAGGCTCAGCTCGCTAAATAGATACTTTGAGAGTATTCAGGGGTTCTGTTAATAATTTACAGATATGGAAAAGTATCCATCAGTGTCAACACCATGGCTACCTTGTGGCATATGACCTATGTTATTCGAATCAATATATTAAATCGTGTACTCGATTGTTTTAGATCATGTCTCAGCAATCCTATAGCCGGACATCATACATTCGCCGCTATTGGTTGTCACTTTGGCGATGGCCATGACTCATTAACCAATTTTTCACCAATTATCCTTTCATAAACTTAACACCCAAAATTCTTCGTCTAAATCCTATACATATATATGTATATATCATTGCGCTAGTCTGGCTTGGCGCATTTCGGCGCAATCTCTATATAACTCTTATACTAACAGGGTAATGGACGTTGTAGGGTCATCCCTAGACTTTGTCCAACTAAAAAATAAAGATGGAAACGTGCAAACTCCTACTACTCTCGTTCATTAAATAAACGTGCTACAATTTCTTTTGGTAGACTTTCTTCAAATCCGGTTTTAATTATCGTATATTCTGGTTAAAACAAAGATTTTCCCAATACTTGAAGATTGTCGGAATCCAACCAACCTTCATTAAGAAGCAGATTTAAAAGTATATTAGTTTACATCCATATTTACCAACAATTAATGCTCTTATACTTTTCGGTAGTAACTGGTTATTATGTCTATTTGAGAAGTTTTCATTCCACGATAAATCTTTAGTGTTCATTTTAAAAGTAATAAAATATTAGCATAACGCTATGGCAGGCATGAATATTGTGTGTGTGTGACAAGAGAATTAATGTAAGCTCAAATGACCTCGGAGTAAACTGTAGTTGATTTGAAGGTAGAGTAATATCATTGGAGTAAACCTTAGTTGTTTTGAAGGCCACACAATATCATTGAGGTAAACTTTAGTTGTTTTGAAGGCCACACAATATCATTGAGGTAAACTTTAGTTGTTTTGAAGGCCACACAATATCATTGAGGTAAACTTTAGTTGTTTTGAAGGCCACACAATATCATTGAGGTAAACTTTAGTTGTTTTGAAGGCCACACAATATCATTGAGGTAAACTTTAGTTGTTTTGATGGCCACACAATATCATTGAGGTAAACTTTAGTTGTTTTGAAGGCCACACAATATCATTGAGGTAAACTTGAGTTGCTTTGAAGACCACTCGTTTGCACCGAGCATCAAAATCGAGCCTGTTCTGGATTGAAGAGCAATGCTTTCTTAACTTTTGATGTAACAGGAACCGAATTTGTAAGATTAATATTTAGTGTTTGAAGTTTTACATATTTATTAAATACATATGCCTTTTCACGCAGTATATTCACTCAAGTGACAGTGTAGGATACATTGTTTTATATGAAGTTTCTAAATCCACTTGCATGAAGTTTATAACGTTGTTTTAACAATAAACCATATAACACTGCATCTTTTAACATACAAGATTGTTTATATTTCAAAATGTTATCACTAGTTTGCACAATTTCCTTCACTTTTACAATACCCTTATCATCATAAAACTTTTGAATCGTATAAGGATCAAACCATATCAACTGTAATCAATTCCTGGACTTTTTACAGCAAAGTAAAGTCTGTTAACTTGGAAATATTATTTTGATTTTTAAAATACTTTTTTTAGTTTCTCTATTCAAACGGTTTTGTTGTGGCTCTTTATTTAATGTTTTCAGTTTTTCTTTCTCAAAGAGCCGAGCAGCATCTACTCCTTCCTTTTAAAACTTGTGTTTTAATGTCTCATAATAAGATAGATGTTTCTGATGATAATTTATTTGTTGTATAATTGAATCGAGATAATCAGCATAAGTAACACTAGATTTAATATAAAAATAATCCCATTGCATATCTGAATAAACACAGGTTAAATCAATAAAGTTCTGAGTTAATCCACTGTGATAAGTTTGACTAGATGTAACATGTTATGTTTGATTATATATTTCACTCTGCTGCTTTCATTCAATAATTTAGAATCTTTTGATTTTTCCATTTTGAAAATAAAGTATAAAATTAAACACAACACTCCTAATTTCAACCAAAGTTGGCAAGTAAACAAATATGTGCATACCATATGTTTGTTTATTTAGTAAACTAGCAACAGATCACGTGTTTATGCATTGTTGAAATATAAATATGCCTCGCTAAATGGATCCTTAGTTACGGTTACTGTTTACTTCTTGCAGTGAGATGTTGTGAAAGTTGAAAGCTCCTATTATAAATTCAACTTTGAATAGATTTCCTAAACTGGAATCTCTTTCACTCATTTCAGTTTGCTCGTAAAATAAATTTTCCCAACTTATTCTTTGGAAAGCAAGTGAATGGTTTTATTGCATGGCAGATTGAACAAGTTTTTTTTTTTTAGTCCAGTTTAATAGTATATATTAATGATATGTTTTATTACGCGTGTTATTTTTTTTTAAAGGGGGTTATTTTTATTTGAATATTATATTTTTTTTCCATTTTAAAAAATCATACTTAATATCTTTTTTTTTAAATGAATACTCTGTTGTTTTTCTATTTAAAAAAAAAAAATAAAATTGGGTACACTATTATTATTTTAAACGAGGTGAGCCAGACACATCATTTAGGTACACTTCTCTGAAAAGCAAAATCATCCTGAAATCCTTTCATTCTACAGATAAAATATGCATTTCTTTCAATATCCAATAATTCAATAAACAAAATGTTACATCTTCTCAATATTCCTGTATGGTGCAGAAACATGGACAATAGACAAGAAAACAGAAAAGAAAATTGAAGCCTTTGAAATGTGGATTTATAGAAGAATAGGTAGAATTGGATGGAAAGAAAAGAAAACAAACGATGGAGTTTTAAAACAACTGAAAATAAAAAGAGAACTACAAAATACAATTAAGACAAGACAAATGACATTTTTGGGGCATGTTAAAAGACACAACAGCCTACTAAAGCTAATATTGGAAGGGAAAATACAAGGTTAAAGAGGCAAAGGCAGACCTAGACTAATATGGACGAGTAACATCAACAGATGGACAAGTCAATCTATGACAGCCTGCACCATCAAAGCAAGAAACAGAGTAGAATGGCGATCCATGGTAGTCAACCTTCTTTGCGGAAAGGGCACTCAAAGGTGATGATGATGATGATTCAATATCTACGATCTGGACATTTAAACATTTTGTTCCGATCTAGTGTCGACAACGTGCTTATTAGATATTGATGCCACTAACAATATCACTGAATCGATATTTGTAAACGGTATAATTTAATTAAGTTTAGTCGATAGGTCATCCTCATTGCTTGTCCAATTAGTTCAATAGGACTCAGATCTCCTCTTATTTATATTCCTCAACGTGCAGAGACTACACCAATGCTGTGTACGTATTGTTTTACTTCCTGCGTAGCGCCTCCGTCTGACATCTCCTATCTTGACTTTGTGTTTGATTTCTCTGATTGCAGATTCAGAGGAATTGTTTCAGTCGCTTTTATATCCAGCGTCCCTGAGGGCATTCATAGTATGTTTGTGTTCCATTGTCCTTTTGTCCTCAACATCTGGCAAGATTGTCAATACGCACATTACCTCTAACATCCGCATGCCCTAGCATGGAAATGAAACATTATCTCGTTGAACTAGTTCTTCCAGAGACTCTAACATCCGCATGCCCTAGCATGGAAATGAAACATTATCTCGTTGAACTAGTTCTTCCAGAGACTCTAACATCCGCATGCCCTAGCATGGAAATGAAACATTATCTCGTTGAACTGTTTCTTCTAGAGACTCTAACATCCGCATGCCCTAGCATGGAAATGAAACATTATCTCGTTGAACTAGTTCTTCTAGAGACTCTAACATCCGCATGACCTAGCATGGAAATGAAACATTATCTCGTTGAACTAGTTCTTCCAGAGACTCTAACATCCGCATGCCCTAGCATGGAAATGAAACATTATCTCGTTGAACTGTTTCTTCTAGAGACTCTAACATCCGCATGCCCTAGCATGGAAATGAAACATTATCTCGTTGAACTAGTTCTTCTAGAGACTCTAACATCCGCATGCCCTAGCATGGAAATGAAACATTATCTCGTTGAACTAGTTCTTCCAGAGACTCTAACATCCGCATGCTCTAACATGGAAATGAAACATTATCTCGTTGAACTGGTTCTTCCAGAGAATCTAACATCCGCATGCCCTAGCATGGAAATGAAACATTATCTCGTTGAACTAGTTCTTCCAGAGACTCTAACATCCGCATGTCCTAGCATGGAAATGAAACATTATCTCGTTGAACTAGTTCTTCCAGAGACTCTAACATCCGCATGTCCTAGCATGGACATGAAACATTATCTCGTTGAACTAGTTCTTCCAGAGACTCTAACATCCGCATGTCCTAGCATGGAAATGAAACATTATCTCGTTGAACTTGTTCTTCCAGAGACTCTAACATCCGCATGTCCTAGCATGGAAATGAAACATTATCTCGTTGAACTAGTTCTTCCAGAGACTCTAACACCCGCATGTCCTAGCATGGACATGAAACATTATCTCGTTGAACTAGTTCTTCCAGAGACTCTAACCACTGTCAAGCGCAGAAAGTTACGATCTTTGTGAGCATGATCATTGAGTCACTGGGAAAACACACATTTGTATACATCTGTGTCTCAAGCTATGTCCATGATTTAGTGACAGTTTAATTTACTTTATCAAACCATCTGTGGTCAGATCGAAAGCATCAGTATCTTCCTTTGTTGTTCTACCTCAAGCGCGACCCGCGACAGCCAACGAGCTCCATACGTGCAGAAAAACAATCCCATCTGTGTAAACGTCTTTGTCAATATTAGAAGAGTTCCAGAAAATCAAATCCAACATTTCTGTCTCAACAACCAATGGCTTTTGTTGTCAACATTCTCCAACTAGTGTGATGACCACGGGAAAAGACGCATGTCACTCTAAAGCCACACGTACCTATATTTCCCCGGGGACCAAGTTCTAGATTAGGCACACAAGCTGAATAATATCTACTGCCTGAACCATCCATGATTTTTCTTCTTTTTCACCTGCTCTACATTCTAATAATAAATTAAAGGTATTAAAAGCTGTTTTTGTAGGAAAAGATCGACACTTTTCATTTACAAGAAACGGATGCTGTTTACGTCTTTACAGCATTCATTCTTTAGATATTTTCTTTCAAACTGTTCTCTTCTTTAGGGACACTTAATCTTAACGGAACAATACAATCATATATGTAATGTGAATTTTAAAAACGACAGTTAAATTACAGATTACGTACGTTTTATCGTATATCTACGAGTATATCAATAAACTGATATATCATTTTCAAATTATGAAAACATACATACGCCTGTACACACATAATTACGCACATACACACATACACAATGCATAAAATCTCGATGTTTTAATTACACAGTTGACCTAGCCACTAGTGACACTGTTATTAAAGTAGACAGCGCACTGGAAACCATAACTGATAGCGATGATAACACCTGTCTTGGCTTTCCAACCACCAGAGTCTCTGTAGAATGGACGGTTCCCTACCATATTACATGGTTACGTGTACATGTCAGTGATCCTGGTAAGTGAACATCTAAACAAAGTCTAACGTTGACACTTTATGTACTGCTATAATGAGTATACCACAAAGGTAGAGCTTATATAATCATGTACTAATTGACATAGACTGCCATTGTCTACAGGGAAATAACATGTTGAATAATCAATCTCTTCTTTATTTCCGAAGTAAGTGAAGTTCCCCAAAGAGAAGTGGGCGATATGGCTAGAGTCAGAGATTCTTTCAGACTGCCTATGATGAATGCCAAGTTCTGCAAAAGCCATTCGCCCTGATGGTGACTTACCGTATACGTGTGCACTTAGTCTTGGTACTTCTGTTCAGTAGTTCTTGGAGTTTGTTTTGTCTCTCTATCAGTTTAACTGCTTCATACCACTTTATGTTTATTTACATTCAGTAGTTCTTGGAGTATGTTTCGTCTCTCTATCAGTTTAACTGCTTCATACCACTTTGTTTATTTACATTCAGTAGTTCTTGGAGTATGTTTTGTCTCTCTATCAGTTTAACTGCTTCATACCACTTTATGTTTATTTACATTCAGTAGTTCTTGCTTATTTATTTAATTTGTTCAGCTACAGCTGGATATATTTTAAAAGCGGCTACTGGACACTATTATCTTGGGATAAGTTTTCGTCACCGATTCTGATACAGGCAGTCAGCTATGAGTCACTGTCCATTTCAGCTCATGCACTGAAACCAGTATCTTTGTAACAGGGTAGGCTTGTAGACATAAGTATTGATTATATGATGCAAAAGAGAGGGAATGATTGCACTGTCTGACATGGACAGACATGGATTAGAAACACTCGACCAGACAAAGTAGAAATAGGTCAAGTATGACAGGACGTCAATAGTTTCAGAAGGCAAAGAAATAGTATCTGAGAGCTGCATCAAAGCAACATCAAGAAATAGTATCTGAGAGCTGCATCAAGGCAACATCAAGAAATAGTATCTGAGAGCTGCATCAAGGCAACATCAAGAATTAGTATCTGAGAGCTGCATCAAGGTAACATCAAGAAATAGTATCTGAGAGCTGCATCAAGGCAACATCAAGAAATAGTATCTGAGAGCTGCATCAAGGCAACATCAAGAAATAATATCTGAGAGCTTCAAGGCAACATCAAGAAATAGTATCTGAGAGCTGCATCAAGGCAACATCAAGAAATAGTATCTGAGAGCTGCATCAAGGCAACATCAAGAAACAGGGGATAGAAGGGGGACATTAGCAGACACTGAACTGGCCAGTGGGAAAATAGTTAGGTCCCATTATGAACATTTGAGAGAAGAAGTAAAAGAGAGAGAAAAAAGTGGTAGAAACATACATATCAGTTAAAAAGGAGAAGAAATGTGGAACAATGAAGAGAAAGGAAACAAGCACAAGACTAATTCAACACCAGCACCACTTGACATAACAGCTTTAAATTAAAAAAATAAAGTTAAAGATACTTATACACTACAAGTAATTAACAAATATTAAAAGCTGATAGAAGAAGGGGGATTTAGCAGGACGAAAGAGAAAACTCATATGAAAAAAAAAATTACAACAAAAAGGTAATGCAAAAAAAAGAAGAAAAAAACATGCAATAATCTTGCGAAATCTTACCCCCAAAAAATGAAACAAATTTACGTTAAATAATGGATGACTGACCCTATCCTGGAAAATATGGAAGATGGATAATGAAATACAGCAAAATGTGCAAATGTTTCCGTATTTTCAGATCTTGGCATAAGACAAAACAAGATAAATTGAAGGCTGAACACACTCTGATGTGTTAAAAGTCAGTCATCATTGGTTATATAACTGTATATAATATCAAGTTATAAAATCTCATCAGTAGTAGGAAACTCTTTTTACAGAGCTTCGCAGCAGGAGGTAATCTGATCATCAGAAAAATGCCCACCGTCGAGCAAGTGTTTCAGCCCTTTAGATTATTGCCACTCTAGGGGAGGTGTGCCCATCTGGGTCATGACCCCCAGGCGTCGACCTCCTGCTGCCTTGCCTCTAAGGCTTACACAGTATGTTCGGCAACAATAACTACACTTAATACTCAAAACACTCGAAAATAATTAACTTACCTGTCTTGTGTTATCCTAGCAAGTTGCTACGCTTTTCAGTCGATATAACTTGGCTACTATTGACAACGCAATTGTATAGACCCGTCAGTGTCTAACTTTTGTGGGAATTCAGAAGTCGTGGATGAAGTTTAACGCCGAGTTGTCTGGCCTTCCTGTTGTTGAGGACTTATTGTTTGAACTTCCGTCGCTATAAACGCCCACTTAAAGCACGCCTCCGGTCGTTTACGTAACTTCGTATCGCTTCGTCTCGGGTCGTCCCGAGTACATTCAAGGCAGAGTGATCAAATCACAACGCAACGGCCCATCAATAAACGTGGCGTAAACACCAGACAGAAGGGCCAACCGCGAAAAAGATAGTTCGATGGAATATTAGAAGCATTAGGAAACAACAGCAGCAGAAGCGAGAATACAATATACAATAGTCAGTATCATTCACCCATCACCTCCACCAATATACGGTAGTCAGAATCATTCACCCATCACCTCCACCAATATACAATAGTCAGTATCATTCACCCATCACCTCCACCAATATACGGTAGTCAGAATCATTCACCTACCACCTCCACCAATATACCGTAGTCAGAATCATTCACCCATGACCTCCACAAATATACAATAGTCAGAATCATTCACCCACCACCTCCACCAAATTACAGTAGTCAGAATCATTCATCCACCACCTCCACCAATATACAGCAGTCAGAATCATTCAGCCACCACCTCCACCAATATACAATAGTCAGAATCATTCACCCACCACCTCCACCAATTTACAGTAGTCAGAATCATTCACCCACCACCTCCAACAATATACAACAGTCAGAATCATTCAGCCACCACCTCCACCAATATACAACAGTCAAAATCATTCACCCACCACATCCACCAATATACAATAGTCAGAATCATTCACCCACCACCTCCACCAAAATACAGCAGTCAGAATCATTCACCCACCACCTCCACCAAAATACAGCAGTCAGAATCATTCCCCCACCACCTCCACCAAAATACAGTAGTCAGAATCATTCCCCCACCACCTCCACCAATATACAGTAGTCAGAATTATTCACCACTTGCTCCTTATCTTCAGTTCCAACCCTGCCACCCATTTTCTTTTCCCTGACCCCTCTGGTTTCCTTCAAGCCCAACCTGAGCGATATGGTTCTCAAGAGCCGCCTTCCTATCCCCTGTCCACCACTGTGGCACTATCCGGTGCAATCGCAGTCAATGTCAAACGTATAACCACGTTCTCCGGACGCATACTGTTCCCTTCGCTAATTGTCCTTTCGAGATTATGAAGGGTTTACATAAATCTCGACACATCTTATATACAATCATATGTAAGGCAACCTACATAGCGAAACAGCCCGCCGCCTTCGAACAAGATGTAAACAACTCTACAATATTTCTCCTGATGGTATCAGGTATCCCTGTAGCGACCCATTTTACCCGCCGGGATCGTAAGGGTAAGGCCAATGTCACCTGTCTAGTGTCATGTTCTTCAGATAGCAGCTGCCGGTCATTCTAGTAAATCGTCTTATTTCCCTCGAGGGTTGTCTCACCCCAAGGGGTATCAATATATCGCTTTCTCACGGGTAATCAGTTACTTTTCTGTCTCCTTTCGCCTTTTCCATTCGTTGAGACATGAGGTATTTAAGAGCCTACCCAGAGAGAAAACGACAGGAAGTCACATGTAAGCTAATGAGATAGCAAGGTGTACCCATGCCACTAGGGCGTGGGTCTATTTTAGTAGTAACAGGACACATGTTCGTTTTAGTTAGAAGTGTGAAGAGAGATGGCATGTAAGCTAAGTCGGTAGGAAGACACAGTCGATCTAAGTTATTATGGCAAAGGATATATTTTAGTGGTAACAGGGCGAATGTCCATCTCTGCTAGCCGTGTAGGGATAAACATAAGGTCGACATTTTGTATAGGTAGCTATATGTAGTTAAAGTGAAACTGTATCCTTTAATATAGGAAGCTGGATATTTCCATCTTCTCGTTTGTTTTCTCCTTCCCCCCATTTTACTTCTTTATCCTCTTCTCATCCTGACACGATTTTCCCATATAGACTCTGGGAGTACACATTCTCACCGTATATATATATATATATATATATATGGCTTATGTAGTGGTGCACCTATATATTCCTTTGTCAATGTGCACAATCTCTTATACATAGGGCTCACGTATATGACGTGTGTTCTTTATACACTGGCCGCCTAACCTACAATTCTGACACATTCACTTATTTCAGTCTGAAGTCTTCTTTTGCTACCATGCACCACACTTTTACGAGTATATCCGATCTGATGTTTTCTTCTTTTCTTTTTTTTTCTTCCTCTGCTTCTTCTTTCCTTCCTTATTTGCCTTTCAGTGTCGAGGGAAGATATAATTTGCGATCTTTTGCTCTTCTGTTCGCTTCTGCTGCTGTTATGTTTCTAAGAGCTTCTAATATTCCATCGATCCATCATTTTCGCAGTCGGCCCTTGGGTTTGGTGTTCTCGCAACGTTTATAGAGGACTCGTTGTCTTGTGATTTGTCTTTGTGGGTCTATTCTTAGTTTATTTTTTTCAGTTTTTCATTCCTGATCTTTCTCTCAGACTATTTCATTTAATTCGTCTAACACATTGTATCTCCTAGAGGTTATTGTTCTTATTGTTCTTGGAACAATTTTTTTTATATATTTTAATTCTCCATATGCAACTATCTGTAGCCAAATTGTTCAGTTTCTTTCATTGATAAAGAATTCCCTCAAGGAAGCCCTACAAACATCATTATATCTCAGCACTGGTCTTCCATTTGGTCTCGTTACATCCTTAAGTTCGCAATACACTCAATATATAATTGAAAAATTATAAGATTCATCGTTGGTAGTCTATGTTAATCATACGCAAGGAGAGAACATATGATATTATATGGCAATATTTAGACATACGTTTTGAATTAAAGTATGACTACAATGTTCGGCACTTACACTTTCTAGAAGTAATGTTTTCAACAGGGATTATAATAACTGTAGTAATAATATGAGTAGTTGTTGTATCTGAAGCCTGGTTATAGTTGCAGTAATACTACAATTTTAGTATTATCAATAGGCGTACATAAAACATTGTGTGTCGCAGCATAGGTAACTATTTCAATTGAAATGTCCGACTGTTGTTAAACATTCCTTGCACTCTAACAGGACACCTGCGAATGTTCACATTCATGTATACGAAAGACAATAGTTCAGCTTCACCTGTAAATATTAACGCCATCACTGCACCTCTTAGTGACAATACATTGGAAGTCCACTTTGACATGAACGAGAAAATTAATCAAATTATTATAACAGGCTTGGGTGTCATGTCGCTTTGCTCAGTTTACATTAGTGGAGGTAAGTGTCGCTATTACATAACCACATTCTATAATCTAAAGATATAAACTTTGCTTTAATTTTAGAAATTGTGTAACATTTATAGGTGAAGATGCTACTAACTGAGACAAATTGTTACATTTTAATTAAATGTTTGAAAAGGTCAAATTTTTGTCACCGCATTTCAATAACAATTTTTCAGTTAGCGAAATGTGTATGTTAATATTTACCAAATACAATTGCTTGTAAGATGAAATGTTAAAAAAAAAAATTGAAACAAAGTCGTCCACTGAAATGCAAGTTATCATTATTCAGTTGTCTTCTCTAGGCCCAAACGTAATGACAATTTAAACTGTAACTTCTAATCCACATTATTGTATAATAGAAACTAGTTATACAGATTGTACTTATAACATGTGCAAGAAAAGTAAGACTGATATTGTTAATGGTTAAAACATGTGATTAAAATCTCCTCACTGAGATTGTCCTCAACCGCAACACCTTTGAATTTAGTGGTGACTTCTATGTCCCAGTCTGTGGTGTAGCCATAGGAACCAAGATGTGTCCTAGATATACCTGGTTATTCTTGGGTTCTTTTGGACACCAAATACTCATTTCTTATCATGATTCATTTCCAATCAAATAGGTATATTGATGACTGCTTCGGATTAACCAATCTACCTGAGGACGACATCTCCAAGTTTATCGATTACATCGACAGTTATCACAAAAACATTACGATCACATCTAGAATCACCATTTCCACTGTTACATTTTTGGACCGTATCGTTTTCTTGGTCACTTCTGGCCTCTACACGTCCGTTTTCTATAAACCAACAGACGCCTATTGTTACTTTCTCTAAACTTCATCACATTCACTTTCATGTCGTGATTCTATTCCTTTTTTAACGAGTATTGTGTCTTTATCGTATCTACCAGGATGACAAGGATTTCCACTAACAGGCTCACCTTATTTTAGGCTTCTTTAGTCGTCGACTTAATAAAGATTCATCCTCCAATCTGTTTTCAATAGAGTCCTACGTATCCCTCGATCTGAAGCACTTACTTCTTCTAACCAACTTCCCTCCCCTCTCTTAGAGAACTAAGCTCATCCTCACCTATTATCCGCACAACTTAGTTGCTGTGCGAATACTTCACCGTTAGCGTTACATTTCCCACTCGGATCCCACCACTCGTCTACTTCACCGTTAGCGCTACATTTCCCGCTCTGATCCCACCACTCGTCTACTTCACCGTTAGCGTTACATTTCCCGCTCTGATCCCACCAGTCGTCTACTTCTCCGTGATTCCCCTATGGTCGTCTTCAAAAGCCACACAAATTTGAGAGACATTCTGGTCAGGAGCCGTCTGCCTCGCTCCGACCATAAACACTTGAGTACGGTCCCATGTGGACGTAACTGTATTACCTGTGCTGAAGTGCTCCGCCCCGACTCTGCCTTATTCCCTAACGGACGGTTTCAGATGAAATATAATTTCACATGTGTGCCCCGCAATATCGTTTCTGTCAACATATACCATCAATGCCACACGACGACTTATATTGCGGAAACTGGGAGACGTTTAGTGGAAATAAATTTGTGAACACATTCTGGATGTTCAACAGAATACAGGCACTCCATTTCAATTCCTCAGACAACAAGGGCAAAAAAATGTAAAGTATCAAAAAGTCAAGCCAAGTGGCGTATAGGGAATATGGTGTTAGTTACCATAAATTTTACAGACTTTCAGCACAATTTTCTTTGGGTAATGTGGTCGGTATTACGCCCGTGCAACAAGGGCAAAGAGATACCTGTATCACAGGTATTGTCCTTAGCCATTCAGGCGACCGCAGCACGTTCCCCTTGGAGACTCACCTTATAGTCCATTTGGACGAGACACAAACCACGAGGCACGCATACACATAATTTCCATGCAGCTGCTCATTTCCTATTGCATATTCTACTATTGTGCTTATGTATGAGCACATTAGTTTATGCACATGTTATTGAGTGCTCTCCTCTACTAGACCACTGTGCGACACTTCGGTTGTCCCCTATATCTCGTGTGTCTGAGTTGCTTACTTTTGTGCAAGGCGATACCTTTTCCACCCGCACTACACGGTCCCTTACATTTTACATGTTCTTTGTGAACCCCACTGTGAGATACCTCACTCTTTCTCCGTGCGGGTATTCTGTATTCTTCTGGTCTATTATGTGCCCGATATGTATAGACACGGACCTAGGTGTGGACACTCTTGGATATGTGTTCTGTATGAGCACTTTTTCACATGCGTGTCTACGCACACGTACTGGTGTAGCTGTATGGTGTGGTTTTGGTTAATCGAATCATTTCATCGAATTGTATCAATGCACAAGAATTAAAATCCATAATTGCTCAAACATTTGTTCCAGTGTCATCATCCAAATCATCCGAATTAAAAATAATCACATTGAAAATCCAAACAAAGAAACGCAGCTGCAGTCCCCATCTCATAAGCTACAGCACATACCAAAAGACATAAGTCAGGCGACACAGAAAGTGAACGCAGCTTAACTGTTCTTTGTCATACGATGTCATCAGTCATCGTAAGCAATCGGAATATAGATACACGATCCGGATGCAAAGCTCACGGTGTGCATAAAGCATAACATATATACTACATACTAGCATATAATACCAGATGTTTTTCCCGCCTCGTGACGAGTCGTCAAACGTGTCGCGACGACCTGTGTTATGTGCCACGTCGAGTTGACCTCTTCCTGTGATCAATGGTTACTGCTCTGGAATGTCGCGTCGTCTGGACGCTGCCCTTGTGTTAAACGAGTAAGGTGTTAAGGCAAAGAAATGCAAATGAATGCATAAAAATGCGAAGCTGCAGTAAAGCATGTTTTGGATGTTTCGTTATTAGTTTTACTTACATATTCGTGTGTGTGTTTTTTTTGTTTGTTCCTGCTGAATTCCTATTGGGCCGAAACGTCGTTTAATCTGTGTCGTCCACTAATCACGTAAAGCTTCTAACATACCATTTTTTTCTATTTTTTAAATTTTTCCTTGTGTTACACCCTCGGTCGTGTGCCCGTATAACCTGGTATTCCGCGCTGCGTCGTGTTGCGATCCTCGTGTATCTACAGGCCAGCTTTCTGGTCTCTTTCAGTTGCCGTTCTTCGCGAGGAACAGACAAATACATCTAGCACTGGTGAAAGTATTCACTGAACACCAGGTAAAAGACACACCTGATTTTTAATTATCAACAGTCAACCTCATACCACAAGTTCATAATCACAATGATAAATTGTAGGTTAGCGGCCTTTCACACATTGCCGGCTAACCACGAGGCATCCCCCTGTGTTCTCTAAGACACTGCAGTGGTATACTGCAACACCCTCTCCAAGCCACCATGGTCTCGCCCACCTTCCTCTGAGTAATCGTTGTTTATGGATTCCTCCACTAACCCCCGAGGCAGCCACATTGCTGATCCATATGTTGGCGATATCGGTCTCGCTCGACCTCACCTATACTGTTGGGTTTCGGAGTGCCATACTCGGTATCGAGCACTCCCCTGGTTGAACAGGAACTCTGCGGCTCTGCCTCGCTCAGTGCCACCTACATTTGATTGGTTTCGCTGCCTGCACACCCCACTATAACTTCGTGCTCCTAAGTTAACCTGAACTTTATGAACACTATCTCACGGCTTGTCACTTAATTTGCTCGTTGCTGCTACACTGCACACCTACCTTCTAACTGCATGCTTCTGCTGAAGCCTAAACTTTGTGACAACTATCTCACGGACTGTTACTTAACTTGTTCGTTACTGCTAAACTGCACAACTACATTCTAACTTCATACTCCTAAAGAAGCCTAACCTTGTGAAACTATCTCACGGATTGTCACTTAAATGGTTGGTGCTACTAACTTCCACAACTATCTTATCAGCTACCCTAACACACGTTCTACTTATCACTGTTCCAGGAATAAGGTCCGTTCCACGCAGCTACCACACACTAACTATATTCACGGTACAGTTTCAACATAAAAACACAACCGTCCGCATGCAGCCCTCGTTCAATCTCGAACGATCTTCCCAACCTATGCCCTGTCTAACCGTTCTCCCCTTTAACCAATCATACTCCATTTTACAATTTTGCCTCGTTCCTAATTGTGTCTTACATTTCCCGTGAGCCACGATGTGTCTATCTTTACTTCTCATCACTTTTTTCCCGTGGGCACAATGATTATATTTTGGTTAATTCTGCTCAATCCGCCTTGCTTTCTACTATCTCACTTACATCTTATCGTACCCTCTTTAATCACTGCTACCTCCCTGTTTCTTTGCCTCCTATCTCCTCCTAGTTATTTATCCATCATAATAACTAACTCGTACCACACTCGTTCTACTCTATCATTCACTTTCTCTACCCCTTTTCTCTTTCTATTACGTTACCTTTATCTATCCCTCCTCTTAACTTCTATATGGAACCTCCTCCACGATTTCTGATAGTGTCCCTACATACTCCTCACTACTCTATCTTCTACTGCTTATACTGTCCATATTTCTTAATTTCTTCACCCATCTTATCGTACACTCTTTAATCACTTCTACCTCTCTGTTTCATATATATAATTGTGTGTATACACATATGTCTATGGGAATGTATATATTATACAGTTCTGTGTGTTCTCGAATGGCGGTATATACTTAGATACATATAGATATTGCTGGTGACGTTATAATTGAGGTAACAATACAATATCCCTCCACAAATTTTTAGAACCTTTCCACCTTGTTTTGGCCCTCCCATTTGCTGATCAACAAAACCGGATATCCTGCGCGGACTAGCCTTCGTTCCTTTTTTTTCCTGACATGCACAATACATATGGAATATATTTTCATTTGTATTTCCCATTATAGTTATGATTATTTTGTTTTAGTTAGCTATGCATGTTTAATTGTATTTACTACACATATAATTATATGTGTGTTGTTAGTTGTTCATGCCGAAGACTTTTAGAGCCGAAACGTCGTTCACATTTCCTTTATTTCTATTCATATTATATTTAGCCAGTGAATTACTACATTTTATCTTTCAAATATATCTCTCGGTGTCTAATACCCCTGTAGTAGCTGTTGTACCATAGGCTAAAGCGACACACTGTGGTCATGCTATAGTAGGTTAATTATATTTCTAATATGCAATCAAATCAGTTTCTGGTGTTTATAACTGCAGTTATGTCTATTCTACAAAGAAGCGAAATCCCCACTTTATGATTATCTATGACTTTCGGATATATATATGTTGTATATCTCTTTTTTTAGATGTCTTTCCTTTTAATAATTAATCTACGTCTACTATGTCCATTTGTACAATAACTAGTTACATTCCGTATCCGTTATATGTCTCTAACATATGTTAACACATCTGCTATATGACAGGCTTACTGTAGATGTATCTCGTCAATGTGTATCTAAGGTGTCTGTTCTGCTATCTTCTGTCTGGATGCTTAAATAGTCTGCTCTTCTGTCCCAGGATTCAACTTGTAATCAGCCTACATGTTTTTATCTTCGTATTTCCGCCCTGATCTGCTAGCTTCTCAGAGATTCTATGTTTCTGTTATTATCTGTCTATTTAATCAGTCGATATATAGCCACCGGGAATATACTACTATGATCTCTTCCTATAAACAAGCTATTTATTGCCGCTTTAAAGATATGCACTTGTGTGTGTGTGTCCTTAACTTTATGTATCTGTAGTTGACCATGTTGAAGGTCAACGAGACACATTCGGTCACTTTTCTCAAGCACCAGGTTAATGTTTTCTCTCGAGTGTCACTGACAAGAACTTTTAGAAGTTTTGACTTGCTGCTTATTTTGTTTCATACTTCTATCTGCACATTCTATTTACATATTCTCTTCACCTCCTATATCTATGTATTATTCTGATACAATCCATCTTACTCCACTTCCTTATTGAACGATTTAATCACCAGCCATGCATTCTATTGTTGTGTTGTTGTTTTTTTCCGTTACCGTCAAATAGTTATATTATATCTTGCCATTATTTTGTCAGTGTATTTATAGCCTGTAAGCATGTTTCTTTATCTTTGTTAACAATACACAGTATGTGATCTTTCTTTTTTACTTGTATTAATCATTCTCTTTATTGTTGTGCGCATCTGGCATCAATAATATATTATTTGTCTTCGTGTTTTCTATTTACATAATCTTTCATTAAAGCAATATTCTTTTGACATGATGCATATCCCCCACATTTCTTTATCATTTCTAGTATAACTACCTGTATTTTGACATTTTTTACTTCCTCTATTAAGATGGTTTCACGTATTGCTGTTTGTTATTGTGATTATCGTGTTTAGGCCTTATGTTGTTGATTGTGGACTACACTTGTATACTGACTTTGGGCTGAAGTTCTTTCATCTGGATTTTCCCTTTTGTATTGCTCAATCACTTCAACCAACATCTGCAGATGTGTGTTCCTTAACATGTTGTGTATAGTTAGTAAATTAGCCCGTTAGTGACTGTGTAAATTCTCTAAAGCAAAAACTTATAACAGGACCAACAAGAAATTCCCCATATCTTACGATTAGTTTCAGTTCATGTCATTTTGCATTGTCTTTTTTGTGTGTAATGCTTTCACCAAACATTATATATTATAGGAGGAAAAATTAAAAAATAAAAAAAGGTATGTAAGAAGCTTTACGTGACAAGTGGACGACACAGACTAAACAACGTTTCGGCTCAATAGGCCTTCATCAGGAACAAACAATAAAAACACACACACACAAATTAATAACGAAACAACCAAAACAAAAACAATCGAAATGTGTTAAAGAAAACAACAACAAAAAGTAAAACTATCCTGTCAAATCCAAAATAAAATCGTAACCCTATTTTAACATTATATATTATACCCCACCGAATATTATCTGCTACCAGCTATACCGTAGCATTGCATTTACTTGCTCATTCCCTTATTTTTTACATCAATATTATACCATCAGTATACGGCTGATACTTCATGTTTGTCTAGCTTTATCGTTGTTTATATATTTTTTTTTAATCATTGTAATTTCGTTGTCTGTTTCTCTTGTTGTTGTCCCTGTTCTCTGAAAAAGGCCGTATGTGTGCCGAAACGTCAAATATTTTGTGTTGTCTTTTTTTGTAAAGCTGTGTTTGTTACACCCCACCACTTCTTCCCTGCTACCAGCTTTACCGCAGCAACACATTCATCCCCCCTCCCCCGCCGCATGTCAGTATTTTGTTTGAGCTTGTCAATTAAGGGGAGCAGACTGTACGCTGTTGTTGCCTCTCGTATCATTGTTACTCTTATTGTTTCTCTATGTGAAAGATCAACAATAACAAGACGATTAGATGCCACAAGCATGAGATTTATCAGAAGAATATTGAGAGTCCCATGGACAGCTAACAAGGCCGGTACTAAAAGAGAGTCCCTCTTAATAAGGTATCAGCAAGAAACAGTTAATATTCGTTGTGCATATCATAAGTGGAAAGTTGAAATATTTGGTTACAACTGACAAGTTACATGGATAACAAGATCGCGGACAAAAAAGAGAGAGAGAAAATACTAGACAAGTTGGTGTCATGGCATGGTGAACAGTCAACAACGTGATTGATACGATGCATGCAAGCAAAGAATTGTAGGAAGACATGACAAAAAGATGGATTGGTTTTATATTTGTAACAATGAAAGATATAACAGCAAGAGAGAGCAAAGGAACAAAGAATGTAAAGATAGCAAACGATATCTCCCTTGACGCCGGAAGGCAAATAGGAAATTAAAGAAGCAGAAGTAAAATAACAAGACAGTTTTCTGTTTTATGGATTATTTTGTGATTATCTTGTTACGGTTCCTCATTACATGATCAACATATGCCCACCAGTTATTCGTGATTATAGAGGAGATGTTCATCCATTACTAAGTCTTGATTTATCTTCGCCAGTTCTATCACAATCAACTTTTGTGTTTCAGTAAAGATGGATGCATTATGATCTTGTTTGCGCTATACTATTTAATTACTGGTCAAATTAAAGCAGTTTTATATAGTGGACGTTTCAGTGATGTAATCTTCTGTCTGCTCTTGTTTTATTTGTTTCTCAATTTGAGCACAACAGGTTAATTGCCTGAGATAATATCCAGGGTATGATTAGACGTTTATGCCATTGTTTCTAAATCTATCTTTTTTTAAATCATTTTGTCTATTTCATTTCTTGTTATCGTCATAACTTTTCCTCGTATGTAGTTTTTTTTTAATCAATCTCAGAATTGGTGTTCTACACTTTTAATTTGTATTCTTAACAAAACTATGTTAGTTTTTAATTGTTCTGGGCTGTAATTTTTTATCATGTTCTTAAATTCCTTTTTTCTTACCATTGGCCCTGTTCCACCTATTACAAATGTAATGTCAATTAATTTAATGTTTCAACGTTTTGCTTAATTCATTATAATCTTCCCGTATTTGGTTGTCTGTTTAGACTTGAGTGGGTACGTATGTTTCTCTATGTTGAAATGTGTTGCTTTAATTTTGATTAGTATAAGTGTCATAGACTGAAAGATCATTGTGCAAAACAGAGAGTGAGAGAAAGAGAAAGATGGAGTAAAACAAATACTCGTTAAAGAGGGACACGAATAAGCCACAAACAGGATAACAAACGTTGTAAATGTACACAACTTGTTCTGACTTTAGGAATTGTCAGCGGAGTGGATAGGGAAATGCGCTACATACAGTGATGGTACTACTTGAAACCATACAACCAATACAACTGTGCTGCCGTATACCTATTATTCCAAATAAAACTATGCGGAAAGAAAGCAAACAAGAAAAAGTATCAAGATATTAACAGTAAAGTCACTGAAAGTACATCAGTTATATGCTTAGAATGGGCAAAAGAGACACCCGCCTAAGCCTTCATGTGGTTACAAAGTGGTAAAAGAAAACAAGGAAACACAACAAATACTCTAAGAAGAAAAATTAAAGGAGAGCGACAAACTATTGACATAAGAACAAATAAGACCTCCAAGACCTATGAGTGAATCGTCGGATAGAGAAAGTATTGATTTTCTCCACGTGTCTTAGCAAATATACCCAGCTAGAAGATATCGTGTCTATGCCACGATCTCTGAGGTCATTACTGGCTACCCATTGTATTTTGACAACATCAAACTCTTTATCTTTCAAGACAAGCAACGATTTGTGGACAACTGATGGAGCATCTTGAGCCACTGTATTTTCGCTATAGGCTTTAGTCAAAAGAGAGTAGCACAACAATGTTCTCACGATCCATTTGAACCACAGAGAGTGCATGCTTGATTATTACAGTGGAGTCTCTCACTATGAACGGTACCAACGTCAAAAGTTCCAGAGTTAGTACAAACTTAAATTTGAGTTTTGCTTCTGAGTCTGAACGATGCTTCTATGTTCGAACTGCGAGTCTGCGGTGAACAAGCAACATGTCACATGTAAATCTGTATCAGTTGTGTTCTCAAGTCATCTCTGACGCCACGCTCCTGTATTGTCTGTGCTTTTTTCGTTCAGGTTGTGGCATGTTCGAGGACAAAAATGAAGCCCAGATAAACATGTCCAGTGTTGATAGTAAAGAACTGTACTCTAGTTGATTAGAGCTGAGGCCATTGTTGAAAAGCTAAATCCCAACACATCAGTGATGAATAGGTGGACTGACTTGTTCAGTGACAATGCCGTTGTCTACTTTTAGAACACCCAGAAAAATAACCAAAACCAGACTGCTTTGGGAAATATCTTTTCCTTGGAAAGGAGGAAGGTGAACCAGAATCCTTTACCGGAAGTGCTAAGAGACAAAAGGGAGAGAACACCAGAAGAACTGTTATTTCGTCTGTTTGGGTAGGGAATACCTCTTCTAGAAGTCAAACTTCTCTTTCTCTTCACCGTCCATACTTGACATCATCTTTTCTCACTAAGTTGAAATCAATGTAATTTCCATTCTTTTATAACGTATTAATTTTTTTGTTTGAATTTTTTTTTCTTTTTGCCATTGGAGAGTACTATTTTATACATATAAATGTGTGTTTGATGTTTATGTTTATTGAAATGGGAATAATTCACTTTCTGTAATTTATAATGGAAAAGAAATGTAAATAATTGCAGATGAGTTCAAGTCTTGTTATTACAGCTCAAGTCTTGTTATTATAGCTCAAGCCTTGTTATTATAGCTCAAGTCTTGTTATTATAGTTCAAGTCTTGTTATTATAGCTCAAGTCTTGTTATTATAGTTCAAGTCTTGTTATTATAGCTCAAGTCTTGTTATTATAGCTCAAGCCTTGTTATTATAGTTCAAGTCTTGTTATTATAGCCCAAGTCTTGTTATTATAGTTCAAGTCTTGTTATTATAGCCCAAGTCTTGTTATTATAGTTCAAGTCTTGTTATTATAGCCCAAGTCTTGTTATTATAGTTCAAGTCTTGTTATTATAGCCCAAGTCTTGTTATTATAGTTCAAGTCTTGTTATTATAGCCCAAGTCTTGTTATTATAGTTCAAGTCTTGTTATTATAGCTCAAGTCTTGTTATTATAGTTCAAGTCTTGTTATTATAGCTCAAGTCTTGTTATTATAGCTCAAGCCTTGTTATTATAGTTCAAGTCTTGTTATTATAGTTCAAGTCTTGTTATTATAGCTCAAGTCTTGTTATTATAGTTCAAGTCTTGTTATTATAGCTCAAGTCTTGTTATTATAGCTCAAGTCTTGTTATTATAGCTCAAGTCTTGTTATTATAGTTCAAGTCTTGTTATTATAGCCCAAGTCTTGTTATTATAGTTCAAGTCTTGTTATTATAGTTCAAGTCTTGTTATTATAGTTCAAGTCTTGTTATTATAGCTCAAGTCTTGTTATTATAGCTCAAGTCTTGTTATTATAGCTCAAGTCTTGTTATTATAGTTCAAGTCTTGTTATTATAGCTCAAGTCTTGTTATTATAGCTCAAGTCTTGTTATTATAGCTCAAGTCTTGTTATTATAGCTCAAGTCTTACTAATAGATGCAGAATAGATTGAACGGAAACACATATTAATCTATCAGATCTAATTAGAATGTTAATCTATCAGATCTAATTAGAATGTTAATCTATCAGATCTAATTACAATGTTAATCTATCAGATCTAATTGGAATGTTAATCTATCAGATCTAATTAGAATGTTAATCTATCAGATCTAATTAGAATGTTAATCTATGAGATCTAATTAGAATGTTAATCTTTCAGATCTAATTATAATGTTAATCTATCAGATCTAATCAGAATGTTAATCTCTTCGCATTTTTAGGTCGAAATGTGGCGCTGAAACAACCTACAAATCAGTCAGGTATTCAGTACAATGATACTGTAGTTTCTTCAAAGGCTGTAGATGGCAACACCAATGGTGACTTTTATAGTCGAAGCTGTACTCACACAAAAGCATATGTACCCAATTCACCCTACCTTAACCTGACCTTCACAACACCACAAGCAGTAGATAGAATTGTCCTTTACAACAGACTTGATGGCGATGGTAAGTAATTTTAAAATAAAGCCAACAGAAGCTGTGTCTTAAGTTGCTCGTTCACTCTCCACAAAAGATGTCAGTGGTTCAGTTACGTCTCTTGTGCTCTCTTCTTGGAAATCTAACACCATCTAACATCCAAAGCAAACACATTATACATGAAATTGTAAAAGATAAAGTGGACAAAGGAAAATAATGGATTGGGGACAAATATTTCTTTCATTGGTCAGAAATGTACAACAACAAGGTACCTTCACTTCGTTCGGTCCTTGCCCATCTTTTTAATTGTGTTCCATGTATTGTATACATATTATTTCTCTTCTGTTAAGATACCACTTTTTTCTCCTTTTTTTATTACCCTTATCATCAGCTTTACAGCAGCTTCGCATCTCTATGCATCTTGGTGCATCTTGATGTCTTACTCCAGTTTCTAAATATGTTGTTTATCATTATGTAATCAATTTGATTACGTACGTTGTCTCCTGGGCTTTTCCATGTCCACAGACATCTTGCGTGTTGCTTAAACCAGGCGTTTCCTACCATCATGTTGTGTATTCTTGCCCAGTCAATAAGTTTTTCACCTCTTTCATTTCTCTCGTCTAAGCTATAATAATCAACTGTTTCCTCGCCGCTTTCCTTTCCTATATTTACCTTGAGCTCCCCCAGAAATATGGTGTTTTCATGTGTCTTGCATTTACGAAGTGCCATATTAAGCTCATATTAAAATTCATCTACTGTTTCCTCTAAACTGTCTACTGTTGGTGCATAAACTCCAATGAGATTTATATTTATGGGCTTTCCATTCAATATCACTAAAAGGTCTCGGTCAGATATTGGCCAAAAGCCTTTCACTGTTCTTGGTCTTTCTGTGTCCAAGATTATTCATACTCTTTCATGTTCAGTACCTCCAGAATAGATTAGTTTATGTTCATCAGTATATATCTCCTCTGAATCAGTGCATCTCACTTCGCACAGTCCCAATAAATTTAAACCCACCCTTTTCATTTCCTGTATGATAATTACAGATTGTCCCTTCTGCATGAGTGTTCTCACATTCCAAGTACCTATTTTTAGATTCAGCTTTATCTGTAACTTGCTTACAGTAGCTTGATGACGATTGGATTGTAGCACATGATGTTCCCTACTGAACGAAGGTATTCCATTGGAATCCCCCTTAACGTTGTTGTCGAGATTTATGTTGTGGCGATTAATGATTGTACAAATAAAATACGACAGTTGTTTTCTGTTGCCTTCCGTCGGTTTGTTTATGGTTGGCACCTCTCATATGCTCCTATGGAGTTAATTATTGTTGATTTTATTTATTCAAACTATTCTACACATTTTTCCTCAGACAGGTTGTTTGAAGTGATGAGTTTCCTTCTCTTCTGTTGACCTCCCAGATACAGATCCATACAGAAGCGTAAAAAACACATTGAGTTGTTGAGTTATTTGCGGGTCATCATCATTGCACTCCGAACATGTCCATAGGTGCTCAGATCCCCTCCTCAGCAATTCCCTCAGTGTCCAGCGACTGACGACTCCAGTTCTATGTTGGTTGATAAGTCTTCTTACACGGCCACCAAGTTTCTCATTTCTGGCCGTGCCCATCTTAACTCCCATTTCCATCATCCGAAGAAGTGACGTTGATCTGTGTTTGTCGAAGTCCTGTGCTCTTCCCACATCTCGAAGGGCATTGATGATGTCCGCCCGATCCATTGGTTGCCCGTCCTCAACGACAGCGCAGCTAGCCAACCTGTCCGCTCTCTCATTTCCCCGTACTCCCGCATGTCCAGGGACATAGACAAAGGTGACCTTACGTATTTTGGATTTCTGCAACGACTCTACCCATTGCATGCGTACAAAGCCCGCCTCCACTTTTTTTTATCATGCTCATCGAATCACTCAGTATACATGCGTGGATGTAGTCTTGTGACTCTAACCATTTGAATGCCTTGGTCACTGCCATCACCTCCATTGTCATGCTACGCGTGGTCATGGCGTATGCACCACTGTCTTCCTTGGCTATTCTGCCTGCTGAGCGTGCTGTAAATGCCCATGCACTTCTTTCGTGTCGTCTTACAGATCCGTCTGTATAGATGACTGCATCTTTCTCATCGGTATTATCGCAGATGAGACCGTTGACCTCAGCATTAACCACGACCGGGTTCTGTTCCCTACTTTTCTTGTCGAGTGTGACAATACATGAGAAAGTTCCCTTGAATGACGTAGGCACCGGTATCCACTCCTCACCAACGCTGATATTGGTAAGCCCACAGACCTGTTTGATGACATCTTCTGCCCGGCCCACCCATGATTTGCCTCTTTTTAGCCTGGTACCTTTCTCTGTGTTGAGCACGTGGTGCAATGGATGCTCTGTATCTGTACTAATCTTCAGGTATGCTCGTGCTCTCCAGATCTTGATTCTGTCATCCTTGGTTGGAAAGTCAAGAAGATACCTCATTGCTACACAGGAAGTGTCCCTCGAACATCCCAGGATAATGCGCATGGCTTCATTTTGTATATTTTTCCAGCCTATCAATTTGAGTCGTACTGACGGTAAGAATGGCCAGGGCATACTCGATTGGTGCGAGGACTAATCCCTGGAACAGAAGAATAAGTAGCCTCTGCTCGATGTTGGCATCTGCCATGACCTTCAAGGCGGCTAATCCTTTGCGGGATTTTGTATTCACATGGTCGACGTGGTCCCGAAAACACAGGCTGCCATCAAACTTAACTCCGAGGTATGTCATCAACTTGTCCCTGGTCACCTCATCAGCTCCCATTCGTACTACCGGTGTGGTCGTATTAACGATATGATTGTTAAGGGAGAACCATGAAACTGATGCTTTATTAGGATTAACCAAGGCACCTGAAACCCCAAACCAGGAAGAAATGCGATCGAGTCCGTCTTGCATTGTGGAGGCGATTCCCCGTCTGTCTCTTCCCTGTCGATATACCAGAATATCATCAGCAAAAGTCATAGTTCTTCCCCTCCCATCCAGCTGTTGGGCCGTGATCGTTATTGTGTACACGTTAAATAGAACTGGTGACAATGGTGAGCCTTGTGTCAGCCCAGGACAAATGGATGTTGGCTCGGAAGACCAACTTCCACATGTGAGTATCACCTTCCTCTGAAACAGTGCCGCGGCGATCCCTCTAATGAGGAAGGGGTGCACCGCCAGTTTGAGGAGCATATGCATGAGATATTAAAATGGTACCCTGTTGTATGCATCCTCCAGATCTATAGCAGCAGCACATGTCTCCTCTCGTCTGTGGAAGCCTTCGAAGACGTCATAGGCAAATACTGCCGCATTGAGCCATGTCTCTTTGTCTTGATGACGATTGGATTGTAGCACATGATGCTCCCTACTGTTCAATCGTCATCAAGCTAAAAAACACATACCTCTCAGTTATCCTTATTTTGATATTTGTGCTATACTGGGTCGACCTCCTTACGTTATTTATATTCTCCCAAGAGAGCTACAGGACCAGATGGGTAAGCAGTTTGATTTTGGTCTCATTGTGAGCGTCGACTTTGATATAGGAATAATTACTGGCATGGTTTTGTGGATAAGTTACCTTCCTTCAAGGTAAATATTAGTCACATAAGGTAAATATATTTTCGCATGTTTCTCTTGCTTTTTATTAAGCTTGATGGAATACTCATCTCCGTTAGTGACTGTACTAATTTGGGATTATCAAAAAATCTAATGTGAAAACAAATGTATCCTCCACGTCATATATTTATACTGCTTCCGGATGATATAACAGATTTATCAACTGATGGCTACACACTATTATTGAGGTATTCATAAAATACCAAACTGTTATTGTTGCTAATATTTCTATTTGATATTGTATAATCTTATTTATATCTTCAAGATCGAGATTAAATATTGAGCTATCGTTACAAGGATAATGGTTTGCCAAAGTGTTTAATGGACTTACGTAATTGCAATATTTAATGTTCGTCTGTGTTTTCTATCTTTCTTTCTTTCTTCCCGTCACTGTGTTGTATAACCTTTACTTGTTTCATTCTTTCCTACAGGTGCATATCTCCATCGTCTTATGAGATTTCAACTAAGAATTTTTAGTGTAAACAATACAGAATTATTTACATATCAAGACAGTTCTCAAAATCTCAAAAATATTTACAAAATGGAACTAAATAAAACGCTATCAGATGTAAGCGTGATTAATATAAGAGGTATCAAAGCTGACAGCGATAACATTAGGTACCTAACCATTTGTGAACTTGAGGTATATGGAGGTATGTATAATAAATGAACATATGTTTTAATTGTGCTTTAATTTTTATTGATTTGACTATTGCTTAATTCTTGCTGATGTGAACGGATGCTCTTTTAAAGCTCGTGTCTCTTGTAATAATAGGATGTCAGCTGCAGTTGTTATGTATGTGAGAAGAGTGTGACGTCATTGGTTGAATGTTTTGTAAGATAATGACATCTATTAGGTGAGGGCAGTGTCAGAAAAGAGATCAAGTATCTAGGAACAACATCTTCCGAAGATGACAACATGGATTTTAAATTTAACATTTTAGGAATAAGACAATAGAAGAGTTGGAACAGGTAGCTTCTTTCCTACGACACAAGCGAGTGTCGATGAGCACATAGAATCATCTTATACAAGCATAATTACCTTCACTATGGTGCCAGCGCTAAACAAGGTCACTCACAACATGTTAGAAAAGAAAGTCACCACACAAATGAAATGTTTACGAAACAGACATAATAGAAAGGAAACTATAAGAGAAAGAGTTGTCGTAAAACATATTTTGAGTTGATCTAGACAACGCATACAACAGATTACCTGTATATTTTCTGATGTTTCAGATTTTTGAACTCAGTATTAGCTCTTTCCTTCTTAATTTGATTTCTGTTGCCTTTTGTCAACCTAAAGTTACATTTAATTTTTTTGTTCTTGGGCTTCTGAACCGATTCATCCCGACCTACCTCGGATTTCATCCCGACCTACCTCGGATTTCATCCCGACCTACCTCGGATTTCATCCCGACCAACTTCGGATTTTATCCCGACCTACCTCGGATTTCATCCCGACCTACTTTGGATTTCATCCCGACCTACCTTGGATTTCACCAACAGCTTCAGTATTTTATAATGTCTTCACCGATTAAGAGAAAAATGACGACTGTCGCAGAAAACAAATCCAACTGGGCAGTCTTCTTTGACCGGAAGTCAGATGTATTTTTAACTGATGGATTTTCTATTTCGGACAAGTGGGGCTTGTGTCAGTAATGTAACCTGTGGTCTAAACTCTAAGGTTTTCGCCGGTGCAACGGAGTTTCTTGCATCAGTGCTGACGTCTTTTGGAGTTGTTCGTTAACGGGCGAAGTAGCCGTTTGTATTCATGTATTAATTGTATTCCTACTGTTCCAATGGAGATTCCTGGTGTGAAAATTGTGTTTACCCTAATAAGTATAAAACGTTGTTCCGTGGAAAGCGCGTCAGACATGGTAGGCGGGCCGGAGCGAGGAGATTACGAATAAAGTACATGCGCTTTTGTTTAAATAATCTTCGGATTATATTTAGGAACTGTGCGTGTGTCAGACATGGTAGGCGGGCCGGAGCGAGGAGATTACGAATAAAGTACACGCGCTTTTGTTTAAATAATCTTCGGATTATATTTAGGAACTGTACTTGTGTCAGACATGGTAGGCGGGCCGGAGCGAGGAGATTACGAATAAAGTACACGCGCTTTTGTTTAAATAATCTTCGGATTATATTTAGGAACTGTGCGTGTGTCAGACAGCGTGGATCTGTACGTGATTGTCGTGTTTACAGCGCCGATATCATTTGCCTCCAAGAAATGCCTCTACATGATGGTGCACTACGGATGTCTGGCTACATTTGTTTTTACAACAGACCGTATTTGGGTACAGCCATCCTCGCATGAAAGGGCATGGTGGTGACTGAGGTGGACATGTCTTGACGGGACTGCGATGATATACAGCCCGAGGTCATTAGAATCCACTCCAAAAAGAAAACCCTTTTATGTTGGTCAGCCTCTAAGTATGGAATGCAACATGGACTCACAGATATGGCTTTATTTATGTGAGTTTACATCTGAAGAGAGTAATATCCTTACCGTGATGACTTCAATACAAATGTAAATCATGGGGTAAGATCTCTTCCAACAAACAAGGGGAAGAGCTTGAGTATGTACTTTACGATTTAGATTTGGTATGTATCAATAGTGGTTGTACTACCAGAATGGCGTGTCAACCTGGCAGTGAGGACCTTGCAACATTCTGGAGGATAACGGTAGATCCAGGAAACAAGCCAAGAATACAGTTCTCCGTGTACGATAACTCAGATCCAGATATTAGCAAGACAAGACGCAAAAAGCGCAACATTGACAAATGTAGAAAGAAAGGTTTGGCGCAGCCACAAAGGAAGACCGACGAGGTGGAGGGGGTTAGGTTGGATAAGCGACAAGAAGTTGGGGTTGGGCATACAGCCGATAGAAAGACAACATAGCCCAACCTGACCACATCGTGTTGTTGAGACAAGACATAGCCATGAAAATCGACTTTAGTAAAGCAAGTCAAAGGTGAGAAATGGGTAGAGTTCTGTTGTGCACACGGGCGTTAAATGACTGTCAACATGTGAAAAGATATGCCTTGGTGGTTATTTGAACCGTAACCGCTCACTTTTCTCTTCAATGTATCGTCGTCAAGTGCAAACTGTCAA
Source organism: Megaustenia siamemsis (assembly GCA_032433765.1). NCBI lineage: Eukaryota > Metazoa > Mollusca > Gastropoda > Stylommatophora > Ariophantidae > Megaustenia > Megaustenia siamemsis. Next base: position 15,927,877 of record JAVIAB010000041.1, read on the forward strand.
TCTTCGACCTTCGCGTTGTGTTCTGGTTCGTCCGTTGGGTCGAAATACGTCACACCTGTCTACATGAAACTGACTACACATACGTCTCTTGTACAAAAGAATAGCAATACTTTATTTACACAAACCATTTAACAGAGTTGCCCAATATAAACAGCCCAGCGGCGTTGATTACCGTTCAGGTAACAAAGTAAATACTAAGGTGGTTTCAGTTACCTCCGAACTCTTGTAATTAATCTCAGGGCTCTCTCACCACACATTGATATCACTTATCTCTCTACACATTTCAAGAACAGTGTACAGAACTTAATAACCAACATATTGACCACGTCATAAAACCATATCATTGAGCATCTCATTACAGACACTTTCTGACTAGTTGCTCACTGTTAATCCACAGTATGATTACATAATATCCAGCTTCCCATATTAAAGGATACAGTTTCACTTTAACTACATATAGCTACCTAAACAAAATGTCGACCTTATGTGTATCCCTACACGGCTAGCGGAGATGGACATTCGCCCTGTTACCACTAACATATATCCACTGCCATAATAACTTTCGACTGTGTCTTCCTACCGACTTAGTTTACATGTCATCTCTCTTCACACTTCTAATTAAAACGAACATGTGTCCTGTTACTACTAAAATAGACCCACGCCCTAGTGGCATGGGTCGACCTTGCTATCTCCTTAGCTTACATGTGACCTCCTGTCGTTTTCTCTCTGCGTAGGCTCTTAAATACCTCATATCTCAACGAATGGAAAACTACCTACGTCATTTCCCCATTCAATGAAATCTTGCCACGTCATATTTTCTATCTCAAACTTAACACTTCCCTTAACTGTAATCACCACTTTGTGATTCTAACTCTCTTCTCATATTCACGACATTTTCATATCTCTACTCATCTAAACAACTAACTCATACCTATACCGAGAATGTCACTTTCCCTAAACACAGGTCTGTTCTCTCATTTCTCCTCACACTGTCCTCAAATCCATTATTTCCCTACATCTTTACATCCACTGTTAGACTGTGAGATGGTGAGTTAGGATAAATCATCGAAGTGATTATGGCAGCTTCACTGGAGTATTTACTTTAATGAATGGAAGAGAACTAACTAAAACAAGAGAAGGGAGTATTCTGTCCCTATCCGCATCATCATCATCACGTGCCATACCGGTTGGCGTAGGCGATCATGTCCTTCTACAATCTTCTATCTAGGGCAACGTATCTGTTCTGTTGTTGACTGTTTTCCATGCCATGAAACCAAGCTATCCAGTATTTTTTTCTCTTTGTCTTCCACGATCTCTCTTTCCTTTTATTTTGCCAGTTGTAACTAAGTATTCCAACTTTCCTCTTCTCATGATGTGTCCGAAAAATGTTGATTGTTTCTATCTGATGTTTTTTAGGAGCTCCCCTTTTGTGTTGACCTCTTTCAGAACCATCTTCAGGAAAGTGATACAAATGGTATGGAGTGTCGTTGCGTTACCAGAATCTCTTACAGGTGTCAGACCCGAAAACTGTAGGAAAGTAATTATGTCTCGGTATGCGAAATCAAAACCATGTTGAAACGTGCAGATAACAGTGCTTTCACGACAATTGGTATGAGGACATTAGCGAGTTGTCTTCTGAGATTTGTAGGAACTAGTTAGTATCTATAATGGGAATATCGACAGCCCTACTGTCAGGGTAGACTAGATTCATAGTTATTTGATACTTCTGCCGAACCCGAGCAAAGACCATTCAATAATACACCGTTATCAAATAGTTACAATGTAAGACACGGTGGGTAAATTGTTGGAGAAGATGCATGCTGAGAAATGAACCTACCAGCGGGAAAGGCATGGTCTTCTTCTATCTACCCTCGGAGGGTACCGTCTAAACAGAGAGATCTGGGTAAATGTGCGGTCGTTGCCCATGATGTAAATGAAGGATACCATGCAGACACTAAATCTTGGCTGCTGCAATTGACCTAAAGGATGAGTACAACAGAGTTTCTCTGGATTTCCTGATGTTTCAGCTTCTTGAACTCAAGACCAGACCATTCCTCCATAATGTGAATTATGCTGCTTGTTTCCAACGAAAGCTGGTATTTAAATGTGGCACGTGTGTAGACGAGCTTGTAAAACGATGGTTTTCTGTAACACAGGGTCTCGTTAACAGCTATACACTGATGTTAATAAAGCCGTGCTATGGTATCCCGTCTATGACAACGGCACTCTTTCTCTGCTCGTATTTCGATTGCAATATGGTCTTGTTGAACTGGCTTCTTTAATCTCCACCTTATATGTGTCGCGACAACTGCTAATTCAGCGCCCGGCGTAGGTTGTGACTGTTAGACAAATAAATGGCTGGACACTGCTGATGTTGAAAAGATCAGATATCTTTATTTCGACAACCCTAACAATGGCAACTATGTAAACATTTTCACAGCGGTCAACACATTCCTCTCGGTCATTCACACATCAGGTCACATAATTTACATCTCTACTATATAAGCTCGGATCTATTATTCTGTTCTACTCAGCCTTACTAATCACGTCTCGCTCTACTAGGCTCTTTATAACGTGGCTATCCCACTACTAGCTACGACGACTTGTGTTTAATGCGCTCTCCTCTGACACTTAATCTTACCGTCGTCTCTAATGTCCCCTCCCGGGGTAATATTCTATGCAGCTCTATCACTATTAACTAACGCACTCACACTTTATACACTAGAGACCATCTTCAATCTCTACTCTAACTAACTAACTACCCTTCTAACAACAATGCTGACTGTTTGGCTCTCTTAGCCCCTACAGGCTAACGCCAAATGGCCTGTTCCAAATCTATGCCTGAAATTTCTCTTAAAAGAGTCATCTCGTTCTCTCCATGCATCGACTTAAATATTCCGCCTCCTATCGAATCAAATTCGTTTCCTCTACCTCTCTACCAATCCAAATATCTCTATCTCATCTACTCACTTCTCAGTTTATTCCTTTATCAATCCTTCAAATTCATGTCCTAACTCTAACACTATCCTACCTCTAACACTATCCTAACTCTAACACTATCCTAACTCTAACACTATCCTAACTCTAACACTATCCTAACTCTAACACTATCCTACTCATTTTTCTCGTGATTCTCCTCGTGCTGTGTTTCCCCCGCTCTCTCCATTATCCCTTACTCCCCTTCTCTCCGTCTCTCTCCATTATCCCATACTCCCCTTCTCTCCGTCTCTCTCCATTATCCCTTACTCCCCTTCTCTCCGTCTCTCTCCATTATCCCTTACTCCCCTTCTCTCCGTCTCTCTCCATTATCCCTTACTCCCCTTCTTTCCCTCTCTCTCCCACTGCTACACGTGGACCTCCAAAATAAAAATAATTCGCTCCGGCCTTCCAAAGGGTTCACTATAATCTCCAGTGCTGTTCAACGCCCAAACAACAACCGTCACAAGTGAACCAATCTTAGGATGGGGTAGAATATTACTTTACGCTGATGATGTCAGGAGTGTGGTTTCATGGTAGCCTTACGTTTACAAAGCATGAAGACCAGGTGGTATTTGAAGGCCAGGTCCTGTCTGAGGATCACGGTAGCAGCACAATGTTAGCATCTTCTTCTATGTAAGTGTTGCTCTTGTCTTTCATTGAGTTTGTACTGTCAATCAAGACTGTCAGCAATACGCAAATGAAACGATTGGAACGAATAAATAAACATACAATATTTAGAATCGTTATGTGCGCAAAGATATTTAGTGCAAATAAATGCGATAGATCCACGATCTTCTCACTGGCAGACAGAATAAAACGTTATAGCGCACATACTTACCTCTGTGTCAGTGCAGGCATGCACATTCCTCTATATCTTGAATTTTCCTGTGCAAATGACTGGGTTAAAAATAGAAAAGTCATGGGTGGGTCAGGCTGTGGACATTGTTCAGCAGGTGTGTTCCCTCGAGGACAGAAAGCGTAGTGAAGAATAAATACGAGTACCTTCAGAATACATCATTTCTCGTAGTCATCTCGCTGAACAGAGAATGTAGACAACACAACCCCAAGGTCGCTGAGGCAGAATTACAGCCCTTGATTTCTGAGTACTTTAAGTGACGCAATCATTTACATAAATGGGTCTATTATTTGATACGTGGGGAGCTCGTGACCTGTCAGGGCTCATATTGGAGGTAGAGCTCTGCAGAGAAACAACAGTGCTTTCACACTGACTACAAGTAGTTTGATTATAAAGAAATGGTTGTCACTTAAGCATTGCTAGGGTTTGAGATACATATTAGTTCACAATATGTGTTTCATCATTGATTCTATGAAAATCATCCCAGAATGATGGCAACTTGCGGTGCTCGACGACAGTGGTTGGAGTCTCTGAGGAGGTCTAGACTAACAACAGTTTTCTTCATTTTTGTCAGGGCACGCGTGTAAGAAGTAATGCTCAAGTAGTAGTATACAATGTCAATTAGGACCGTGGAATGTGCTTCCATCTGCAGCCAAATCGCTGCAGCCGGGTTGTTTTTTCTTATATAAATAGTCTACCTGCAGAATGTGCTTCCATCTGCAGCCAAATCGCTGCAGCCGGGTTGTTTTTTCTTATATAAATAGTCTACCGGCAGATTTGTTTTTCCTTATATAAGAGTCTACCCGCCCATTTTTGTTCCGGTCGTGGTGACCTCACGTGGTGGTGGTGGTGGTGACCTCCCGTTGACCTCTCGTGGCGGTGGTGGTGAGCCCCCGCTGCGGTGGTGGTGAAGGGGTGGTGAAGGGGTGGTGGTGGTATCATAAATCTATTATATTCTTTGTAGTTTAAATGGTTCCGTAACTTTCATAAATCTATTCTTTCTTTATACTCTCATTCAATAAAAAAAAAAACAGTGACAAGTTTATTTATTGTTTTTAAAAACTTCCTTTAGAATTAAAGGTAACAACTTAGACCGTTACACACGCTACACGCCAAACACTGTGTTTAACGTTAAGCGAGAGATCAAAGAGCTCGGTAGACGCCCCGCGAAGACGCGCAATCCGCCTCCCGTATGAACATCAAAGGATTACCCTTGAGCACACTAATAAATTTATCGCCGTAGCAGGTAAGTGTTCATCAGGAGAGTCATTTAACAGGGGAATTTTACGATACCGATGTTTTAATGTGAGACGCTTGGGGGAAATTAACAGTGACAAGTTTATTTATTGTTTTATTCTGAAGATTGTATTGTATAGTGCTCGTTTTGCCTCCAGAGTTATTTCCTTGTTGGACAATAGTGGTGATAACTGTCCGATGATTTGACAAGCTTTGTTGCATCTTGATTCTATCTCGGTTGTTTGGGAATTTTCGTTTGTTATTAGACTTCCTAGATATTTGAATTCCTCTACTTGTTTTAGTTGTCTGCCTTCTATAGTTATGTTGATGTTCTGTTTATTTTTGGCGACATTCATGACTTCTGTTTTGTTGATGTTGATTTTCATGTTGTATTTTGTTCCTCGTGGCCAGTGTGCCACGAGGGATCATGTAGGTTGTCTAGTTGGCCATGATGGATCATGTAGGTTGTCTAGTTGGCCATGATGGATCATATAGGTTGTCTAGTTGGCCATGATGGATCATGTAGGTTGTCTAGTTGGCCATGATGGATCATGTAGGTTGTCTAGTTGGCCATGATGGATCATGTAGGTTGTCTAGTTGGCCATGATGGATCATGTAGGTTGTCTAGTTGGCCATGATGGATCATATAGGTTGTCTAGTTGGCCATGATGGATCATGTAGGTTGTCTAGTTGGCCATGATGGATCATGTAGGTTGTCTAGTTGGCCATGATGGATCATGTAGGTTGTCTAGTTGGCCATGATGGATCATGTAGGTTGTCTAGTTGGCCATGATGGATCATATAGGTTGTCTAGTTGGCCATGATGGATCATGTAGGTTGTCTAGTTGGCCATGATGGATCATGTAGGTTGTCTAGTTGGCCATGATGGATCATGTAGGTTGTCTAGTTGGCCATGATGGATCATATAGGTTGTCTAGTTGGCCATGATGGATCATGTAGGTTGTCTAGTTGGCCATGATGGATCATGTAGGTTGTCTAGTTGGCCATGATGGATCATGTAGGTTGTCGACTGTTCCATGATGGCTGTTTGTATGTTGTCGACTGTGTCGAGATGGATGAATGTAGGTTGTCGACTGTGTCGGGATGGCTGTTTGTAGGTTGTCGACTGTGTCGGGATGGATGAATGTAAGTTGTCGACTGTTCCACAGTCATGTCGATGTAGTAGACACGTATGTCATGTCAATGTAACAGTCATGTCAATGTAACAGTCATGTCAATGTAACAGTCATGTCAATGTAACAGTCACGTATGTCATGTCGTTTTAGCAGAGACGTATGGTATGTCGGGATGGATGAATGTAGGTTTTCTAGTGTCGCATGATGGATGCATGTAATTGTCGAGTGTGCTCCAACAAACCGCCGTGTCATTTAAACTTCTTTGAACACAATGGACACGGATGTTCACCAGAAGAAACCTCATTATGAGAAACCGTCTGGAGAAAATCCAATAAACCTTTCGTCAACCATACTTAACATACCTAGTTTAACTTCATCAAACATCATTCTCAACAATATTAGCATTCTTACTTTAAACACAAACAAGGTTTAAACAATGAAAATCATAAACTAGCCAAAATTGTTTTAAATAAAATATTTTATTAAAATAAAATGAAATTATTCGATGATTATGATGTATTCGTCCTCCTCCACCTCGTTTTGAGGCGAAGGTGGTGGTGATGCATACCCTGCATCGACTTCACCAGCTGGTTGAGGTATATTAGCTACTAGTTGGAGTCTGAGTATTTGAAATATATGATTAAATATTAAGTTTGTTAATTCGGCATGTGATATATCAAAGTATAACACACTGAATAATTGGTGTTGCAGTCGGGTGCCGATATCTAAATGGCAGGTGTGATTGACCATGTTTGGTGATAAAGCCTGACAACCAGCACAGTGACGATGCGGGTTGTCCTGGAGTAGACCTGAGATTTTGTTAATCAATGCATGTTCCATCTTTGAAATCTGAAATTTTCACAAAAAGAGATGGTGTTACTCAGTGCCTCTATTAATGGGGATGTTGAGTTACTAAGAATAAATAGATTTTGACCTATGATGCATTAACAGAATACTCATTGACACTCTATGTACTCTCACATCAACAAAGTTATGACTGACATCTGTATTATAACCATTCAGAGAAGAGCATTAGCATGGGAGGCGGAGCAAAGAAATGACTGACATCTGTATTATAACCATTCAGAGAAGAGCATTAGCATGGGAGGCGGAGCAAAGAAATGACTGACATCTGTATTATAACCATTCAGAGAAGAGCATTAGCATGGGAGGCGGAGCAAAGAAATGACTGACATCTGTATTATAACAATTCAGAAAAGAGCATTGCTATGAACGGCAGAGTGATTAACCAATTATAGAAGAGCGTAACTTTGAAAGCGGTTCCAGTTCCATCTTAAGGTAAATGATTTGGTCGGGTTCTCATCGAGAATTGTGGGCGTTTCTGGTCCATAGAATGTGTTTGGATAAACTTATGTAGGAGTTTATGTTCCTGGGGATTGATATTATTCACACATATGATAAGGTGTATAAGAAACATTCAAAGTTTTATAACGCGATGGCTAACCTAGTATACACATGATCGGAGAGAAATGAGCTGATATTTACTGGAATAATTCAGAGAGTCGGTGGTCGTGATATCTACGCCACGTTTGTAACCATCGTTATCGAAATACTTTCAGATCGAATTCGCAATTTCGGTCGTCTTGTTGTTCTATATACCCTCGCCTATCGATTAGTGATTGTAATAAGAATGGTTTGCTCCAGTTAGTGATTGTAATAAGAATGGTTTGCTCCAGCTTTGAAATCTGAAATTTTCACAAAAAGAGATGGTGTTACTCAGTTCCCCTATAATGGGGATGTTGAGTTACTAAAAATAGATTTTGATCTCTGATGCAATACCTGATTAGTTACTAAAAATAGAATGTGACCTATGATCCAATAACAGAATACTCATTCACCCAATACTCTCACATCAACATGGAAAAGTGAATTTCTCAGTCATAGAAAAGTATGTTGTCACGATAGGTGTGTCAATATCAAGGAACAAAAAATCATTAAAGAGATCATAATTAAGTTGTGAAAGTTTGGTGGTTGAGAGATAAATCTGAAGATAAGCACATCAAACTATAAGAACAAGGAAACAATCGTATATTACACAATCTTAGAGCCAGTGTTATGTTAACACGTATTTAGTTAAAATAGAAGGTTATAAATTGAGTAGAGGTAAACTTATACCTTATGGCTCATCTACTTTTTCGAATAAACTCAAGTTCAGAAGACAGTGATGACGATATTGATTTGTCAATTGGCACGCAAACCACGATAATATGGCCTAGTGGTAATTTTAATAATGGTTTAACTTTAGACTCAATTTTCAAAAAGACAAATATACGTGAAAGGATTTTAAACTCTAGTGAAACCTCTGACACCTACATCACCGGCTCTCAAAATCAGGGAGCTGGAAGACTGGAGATTCCAACTGAAATAATTAACAACCACTCCTCGACTGATAATAGAGATATACAAATCTTTGAACATGATATTTATTTTGAACAAATTAACGCAACGTGGAATGAACAATACGCTTGCAGCCAGCAAGGTGATACACTAAACGATAGAGCTACCAAGGTAAGTAATTGCTTTGGAGTCGAGTTTTGATTTTGATATTCTCTGTTTCTCCTTCGTTATCTTTATCACTGGGTTATTATTCAGCTTGTAGCTGTATTCTATTATTGCCAACGCTATTAATTCTAATGTTTCCAACATTATCTTTGTTGATGATGATAAATAGTAAATTTCCACATGTAATGACAATTTTGAAACTAGTTGCTAATAACGATAGACGTTATAGTAAAGGAAACCGAAAACATAAAGGACTCATCCTTAATACCATAAAGAAGTAACTGTAACATCAAAGAAAAAAGACAAGTAGAATAATATTTAAAATGGTAGCCTCTCTCTCTCTCTCTCTCTCTCTCTCTCTCTCTCTCTCTCTCTCTGGGGAGTATATGGAATATTAGCCGCTGTCTTAAGAGTACTCGAGATACTTTTATAGTAGACTTTTCAAACATAGGCAGTGAGGGGTGAAAAGACAGAGGGAAACAAAGAGAAATGACATCAGCTACAGAGTTGTGCAGAGATATTTTATTATAAAGTGTTTTTCATTTAGAAGTTTTTGCTGGCTTTTAAACCTAAATTGTCTCGTTTCTTCTAGGTTCATTTTTGTGAAGAAACGATTGTTTTAACAATCCACGATGATGAAAATGACGAACCCAATTATTCTTGGCAGCAGTTTTCTATAGACAAGGAGCGCTTCATAAACCGTATTCAAGAATGTGGCAAAATTATTTCCCCCATCCTAGCTATTGATCACAGAGCCAAGATTCTAAAAAGTATTTCAGAAGTAATAGAAACTAAAGTTTAGTTGATATTTTACTTGTCAAGCCCAATCCTGTGTTCACAAGAACACTTCCCTCTAATGAACATAACATGCTATACTCGAGTTTGTCTCCAACTTGTCAGTGTAGGCCCCGCCCTCTGGATCATCATTTGCTTTGATGACTCCATGGATACATCGGCCTCGTGGGACAAACTTCCCATGATTCATCAAAGATGGCCGCTCTCTGAACATGTCTCATCACGTCCAATGACGTATTGCATCAGTTACTATAAATAGAACGTATTCCATTGGTTACTATAAATAGACTGGCCACGCCCCCCTTGTTACAGGGTATAAAGGGCAGCCGTTCTCAGTGCTGCTATATACAGAAAGTCAGAGCCCTGCTACCAAGTCGTGTGCTTTTTAGAATGGAGTCCGTTAGAATGGATATATGTGATTCCGCTGTTAATGTTGACTGTGATGGTGCTTTTTTCTATGCCGCTCGTAATGGCGAGTATGTAAAACCTCTACAGAAGAATGGTTTGAAGGCTGTCTCAGTTTCGAGATATCGAGCAAAGACTTTAATTCATCTTAGAAAATACGATGGTAAAACGGGGTTGAAATTCCCAACACGTTACGGTATAACACTAACACAGCCTGAATTTGAGACTTTAGTGGATCTGAAGTCTACGATTCTCTCAGAGTGTGACAGACTACAAGTAGCCACAGGTGATGCGTCTACGATTCTCTCATCTGAGTGTGACAGTATACAAGCATCCACTGATGGAGCTTCTACATTTCGCTCAGACTATGACAGAGAACAAACAGCCAATGAGTGTGACAGTATACAAGCAACCACTGATGGAGCTTCTACATTTCGCTCAGACTATGCCAGAGAACAAACAGCCAATGAGGGTGAGTGGTCGATCGCTGCTCCTTCCTTTTATGACGACTTCCAGTATCAACAGAGTGATCTTTCGACTGTTCTCACAGACACAGCTCACAAACGAATTGATCCCCGTTCGATCACTAATATAACTGATGGATCTTATGCTATTAAGAACAATAAACAAAATTGTGTTAAATTTTGCGATCCTTGTGTATTTAAAAAACCACGTGGGAGACCACGTAAACTTGTAATTTAAGCATTAAACACATGACTATGTTGTTATATGTGTACTTTTTTAGATGCTTTGTATCCATATTTGCACTATTTAAAGCATCATTGTTCAATTATAAACATTTGAATGTGTAACATGTGTTGTCCACGTTGATGTATTGAAATAAATTTATGTTTCATTGTGAAAATAAACATTATAAAAAGAGCATATTTGTTTGTTTTTATTTGAGTTGTTTTAATTTATTTAATTTTAAATTATTTTGTTAAATTAAAATAAATGACAGTATAGAATCTATGAAATAAGGTTCTACTTACGATTTGTAAAGTAAATTTACTTGCACAGCCAAGCACACTCTTGCTTGAGTTACAGCCAAGACACTCGTTGAAATTGCTTCAGAGAGTGAGAATAAAAGCCTGGCTGCTTGAATCTACTTATATACAGTTTTAAACTCTTTGTTCAATCAAGAACTCTCTAGTTCAAACATATTAATTTCCCCCAAACATCTCACATTAAAACAACCACCAAGTAAAATTCCCCTGGTCAAATGACATTCCATCATTTAGATGATAAAAAGTCATGATGACCCGGGAGGTCAGTCTGGCGGTCAAGTGGTCATCCGTGGTATTTGTATAAAAAGTCATGATGACCAGGGAGGTCAGTCTGGCGGTCAAGTGGTCATCCGTGGTATTTGAAATATCTTCACAACCTTCCCGTTGGTCATATCTTCTCTTTGATATCTTTAGATCAAAGCCATATCTTGCCTATGTTTGAAAAGTCTACTATAAAAGTATCTCGAGTACTCTTAAGACAGCGGCTAATATTCCATATACTCCCCAGAGAGAGAGAGAGAGAGAGAGAGAGAGAGAGAGAGAGAGAGAGAGAGAGAGGCTACCATTTTAAATATTATTCTACTTGTCTTTTTTCTTTGATGTTACAGTTACTTCTTTATGGTATTAAGAATGAGTCCTTTATGTTTTCGGTTTCCTTTACTATAACGTCTATCATTATTAGCAACTAGTTTCAAAATTGTCATTACATGTGGAAATTTACTATTTATCATCATCAACAAAGATAATGTTGGAAACATTAGAATTAATAGCGTTGGCAATAATAGAATACAGCTACAAGCTGAATAATAACCCAGTGATAAAGATAACGAAGGAGAAACAGAGAATATCAAAATCAAAACTCGACTCCAAAGCAATTACTTACCTTGGTAGCTCTATCGTTTAGTGTATCACCTTGCTGGCTGCAAGCGTATTGTTCATTCCACGTTGCGTTAATTTGTTCAAAATAAATATCATGTTCAAAGATTTGTATATCTCTATTATCAGTCGAGGAGTGGTTGTTAATTATTTCAGTTGGAATCTCCAGTCTTCCAGCTCCCTGATTTTGAGAGCCGGTGATGTAGGTGTCAGAGGTTTCACTAGAGTTTAAAATCCTTTCACGTATATTTGTCTTTTTGAAAATTGAGTCTAAAGTTAAACCATTATTAAAATTACCACTAGGCCATATTATCGTGGTTTGCGTGCCAATTGACAAATCAATATCGTCATCACTGTCTTCTGAACTTGAGTTTATTCGAAAAAGTAGATGAGCCATAAGGTATAAGTTTACCTCTACTCAATTTATAACCTTCTATTTTAACTAAATACGTGTTAACATAACACTGGCTCTAAGATTGTGTAATATACGATTGTTTCCTTGTTCTTATAGTTTGATGTGCTTATCTTCAGATTTATCTCTCAACCACCAAACTTTCACAACTTAATTATGATCTCTTTAATGATTTTTTGTTCCTTGATATTGACACACCTATCGTGACAACATACTTTTCTATGACTGAGAAATTCACTTTTCCATGTTGATGTGAGAGTATTGGGTGAATGAGTATTATGTTATTGGATCATAGGTCACATTCTATTTTTAGTAACTAATCAGGTATTGCATCAGAGATCAAAATCTATTTTTAGTAACTCAACATCCCCATTATAGGGGAACTGAGTAACACCATCTCTTTTTGTGAAAATTTCAGATTTCAAAGCTGGAGCAAACCATTCTTATTACAATCACTAACTGGAGCAAACCATTCTTATTACAATCACTAATCGATAGGCGAGGGTATATAGAACAACAAGACGACCGAAATTGCGAATTCGATCTGAAAGTATTTCGATAACGATGGTTACAAACGTGGCGTAGATATCACGACCACCGACTCTCTGAATTATTCCAGTAAATATCAGCTCATTTCTCTCCGATCATGTGTATACTAGGTTAGCCATCGCGTTATAAAACTTTGAATGTTTCTTATACACCTTATCATATGTGTGAATAATATCAATCCCCAGGAACATAAACTCCTACATAAGTTTATCCAAACACATTCTATGGACCAGAAACGCCCACAATTCTCGATGAGAACCCGACCAAATCATTTACCTTAAGATGGAACTGGAACCGCTTTCAAAGTTACGCTCTTCTATAATTGGTTAAACACTCTGCCGTTCATAGTAATGCTCTTTTCTGAATTGTTATAATACAGATGTCAGTCATTTCTTTGCTCCGCCTCCCATGCTAATGCTCTTCTCTGAATGGTTATAATACAGATGTCAGTCATTTCTTTGCTCCGCCTCCCATGCTAATGCTCTTCTCTGAATGGTTATAATACAGATGTCAGTCATTTCTTTGCTCCGCCTCCCATGCTAATGCTCTTCTCTGAATGGTTATAATACAGATGTCAGTCATAACTTTGTTGATGTGAGAGTACATAGAGTGTCAATGAGTATTCTGTTAATGCATCATAGGTCAAAATCTATTTATTCTTAGTAACTCAACATCCCCATTAATAGAGGCACTGAGTAACACCATCTCTTTTTGTGAAAATTTCAGATTTCAAAGATGGAACATGCATTGATTAACAAAATCTCAGGTCTACTCCAGGACAACCCGCATCGTCACTGTGCTGGTTGTCAGGCTTTATCACCAAACATGGTCAATCACACCTGCCATTTAGATATCGGCACCCGACTGCAACACCAATTATTCAGTGTGTTATACTTTGATATATCACATGCCGAATTAACAAACTTAATATTTAATCATATATTTCAAATACTCAGACTCCAACTAGTAGCTAATATACCTCAACCAGCTGGTGAAGTCGATGCAGGGTATGCATCACCACCACCTTCGCCTCAAAACGAGGTGGAGGAGGACGAATACATCATAATCATCGAATAATTTCATTTTATTTTAATAAAATATTTTATTTAAAACAATTTTGGCTAGTTTATGATTTTCATTGTTTAAACCTTGTTTGTGTTTAAAGTAAGAATGCTAAGTATTGTTGAGAATGATGTTTGATGAAGTTAAACTAGGTATGTTAAGTATGGTTGACGAAAGGTTTATTGGATTTTCTCCAGACGGTTTCTCATAATGAGGTTTCTTCTGGTGAACATCCGTGTCCATTGTGTTCAAAGAAGTTTAAATGACACGGCGGTTTGTTGGAGCACACTCGACAATTACATGCATCCATCATGCGACACTAGAAAACCTACATTCATCCATCCCGACATACCATACGTCTCTGCTAAAACGACATGACATACGTGACTGTTACATTGACATGACTGTTACATTGACATGACTGTTACATTGACATGACTGTTACATTGACATGACATACGTGTCTACTACATCGACATGACTGTGGAACAGTCGACAACTTACATTCATCCATCCCGACACAGTCGACAACCTACAAACAGCCATCCCGACACAGTCGACAACCTACATTCATCCATCTCGACACAGTCGACAACATACAAACAGCCATCATGGAACAGTCGACAACCTACATGATCCATCATGGCCAACTAGACAACCTACATGATCCATCATGGCCAACTAGACAACCTACATGATCCATCATGGCCAACTAGACAACCTATATGATCCATCATGGCCAACTAGACAACCTACATGATCCATCATGGCCAACTAGACAACCTACATGATCCATCATGGCCAACTAGACAACCTACATGATCCATCATGGCCAACTAGACAACCTATATGATCCATCATGGCCAACTAGACAACCTACATGATCCATCATGGCCAACTAGACAACCTACATGATCCATCATGGCCAACTAGACAACCTACATGATCCATCATGGCCAACTAGACAACCTACATGATCCATCATGGCCAACTAGACAACCTATATGATCCATCATGGCCAACTAGACAACCTACATGATCCATCATGGCCAACTAGACAACCTACATGATCCATCATGGCCAACTAGACAACCTACATGATCCATCATGGCCAACTAGACAACCTACATGATCCATCATGGCCAACTAGACAACCTATATGATCCATCATGGCCAACTAGACAACCTACATGATCCATCATGGCCAACTAGACAACCTACATGATCCCTCGTGGCACACTGGCCACGAGGAACAAAATACAACATGAAAATCAACATCAACAAAACAGAAGTCATGAATGTCGCCAAAAATAAACAGAACATCAACATAACTATAGAAGGCAGACAACTAAAACAAGTAGAGGAATTCAAATATCTAGGAAGTCTAATAACAAACGAAAATTCCCAAACAACCGAGATAGAATCAAGATGCAACAAAGCTTGTCAAATCATCGGACAGTTATCACCACTATTGTCCAACAAGGAAATAACTCTGGAGGCAAAACGAGCACTATACAATACAATCTTCAGAATAAAACAATAAATAAACTTGTCACTGTTAATTTCCCCCAAGCGTCTCACATTAAAACATCGGTATCGTAAAATTCCCCTGTTAAATGACTCTCCTGATGAACACTTACCTGCTACGGCGATAAATTTATTAGTGTGCTCAAGGGTAATCCTTTGATGTTCATACGGGAGGCGGATTGCGCGTCTTCGCGGGGCGTCTACCGAGCTCTTTGATCTCTCGCTTAACGTTAAACACAGTGTTTGGCGTGTAGCGTGTGTAACGGTCTAAGTTGTTACCTTTAATTCTAAAGGAAGTTTTTAAAAACAATAAATAAACTTGTCACTGTTTTTTTTTTTTTATTGAATGAGAGTATAAAGAAAGAATAGATTTATGAAAGTTACGGAACCATTTAAACTACAAAGAATATAATAGATTTATGATACCACCACCACCCCTTCACCACCCCTTCACCACCCCTTCACCACCACCGCAGCGGGGGCTCACCACCACCGCCACGAGAGGTCAACGGGAGGTCACCACCACCACCACCACGTGAGGTCACCACGACCGGAACAAAAATGGGCGGGTAGACTCTTATATAAGGAAAAACAAATCTGCCGGTAGACTATTTATATAAGAAAAAACAACCCGGCTGCAGCGATTTGGCTGCAGATGGAAGCACATTCTGCAGGTAGACTATTTATATAAGAAAAAACAACCCGGCTGCAGCGATTTGGCTGCAGATGGAAGCACATTCCACGGTCCTAATTGACATTGTATACTACTTGCTCATGTTGACTGCCTTGCCAGCTGGACTGATATAGAGTGCTCTAGTAGACCTTGGTGACATTCTGAATGTCCTCAGAGACGCTGGACATAAATGTGACTAAAGAAATGACTGGATCTGCAACCATAAACAGACTACTGACTATCATGTCAATGTGGGAGATGCTGGACGGCAGGGCAACGTAATATACCAAACAAGGCGTGTACACCAAAGTAATGTCGATGCCTTTATCGCTGCACGTTAGCATGAGGGATTCAATTAAGCGGAGGTTTAAGCACTTATGGTCTTGTCCGGTTTATAATGAATATCTCATATTCTTCATCCTCTGCTACCTTTCAGCTCCCTGTGGAGCAAAGGTCTTCAACAAACACTTTCCAAGTCATTCTTTTCTTGTTATACTTTTAAGATCATTCCATGTCTTCCCTATCATCTTCGTCTCTGCTTCTATCTGTCTTCTCTCATAATTATTTGGTCTTCCTCTTTGTCTTTTCCCTTGGGATTCCAAAAAGGGTATGTTGTGTAATACTTTCAGTTGTCTTCCGCAGTGTGTGTTCTATCCAGCGCCATCATCTTCGCTGTATCTCTTTATCCACTTGGTATTTGAATGGTACATTCCCATTCTAACATAATTCTATGTTAGTGATTTTGTCCTGTCTTTTGCATCCTTTTTTTCTGCATAAACATCCATTAATGACAGTTTTTATCTTCATGATTGTCAATTTTGTTGTTCACCATGTTTCACAGACATATAGTAGGACTGACTTAAACATTGGAGTAGAAAACTGTTATTTTTATGTTTAGCCTAATTTCTTTGGGATTCCATATGTTTCCCAGTGCAACGAAAGCTCCTCTTGTTTTTGGTATCCTTATTTTGGCATCATTTTCTGTTCCTCCCTCTTTATCTATATTACTACTTAGATATATGTAAGATTGTACATCTAGTAAAGGTATTTCTCCTATTTTTTTTTTATTGCCAACTACATTAATTCTCATAATGTTGGTCTTATCTCTATTAATTTTTAGTCCTAGCTGTTGTGATCTTTCATCAAGTATTTTCTTTTTATTCTGCATCTGTTGATGGTTGTGTGATATGACAGCTATGTCATCAGCAAAGTCTAAATCATCAAGTAGATTTGTCAGTGACCACTGGATCCCATTTCTATTGTTTTGAGTTATTTTCATAATCCAATCTATCGCCAATAGAAAGAGAAATGGAGACAGAAGGCATCCCTGCTTTACTCCTGTTCTTATTTCAAATGCTTTCGTAAGCTGTCCTTCATGCACCACGCTACATTTCATTCCTTCATATGTTGTTTTTATTAGGTTAATAAACGTTATGGGGATTCCGTAATGACTCAGCAACTTCCAAAGCATTCCTCTGTCTAAACTATCAAATTTCGTAATCTATGAATCCAATATAGATGTACAACAGAACAAAGAAATTAAGTGGAAAATACAAACAGATCAACGCCTTTATTAAAGACAAGAAAGGAAATCTGCTTAGTAATATAAGGGAACAAATGGGGAGATGGAAAGAGCACTTTGAAGAACTTTTGAACAGACCCGGCTCAAATAATCCTCCAGATATACTACCAGCAGTAGAAGAGTTGCACGTTAACTGCGGAAAACCAAGCAAAAAAGAAATAATGAAAGTCATCAAGCTATTAAAAAATTATAAAGCCACAGGACCAGATGAAATTCCTCCGGAAACCATCAAAGTAGATATTAACACCTCTACCAAGATGTAACATAATCTATTAGATACAATTTGGGAGAGGGAAGAAATACCTAAAGACTGGAAAGAAGGTTATATGATCTAACTACCAAATAGTATAACTACCAAAGAAAGGAAGTTTACATGAGTACACAGGTTATAGTTGAATTATGCTACTATCATTGCAGACAAAACTAAACTAAAACAAATAACTGATTTCATTCAAAGCATCAACTAAACTGGCATGCCCATCTAGAGAGAATGCCTTGTGATGCCATTCCATGCAAAGTAAACATAAAAAGGTTACATAGAACATTGAAGTGATAACATCAGAGAAATTCAACAAGTATATAAAGTGTTATGACTGCCATAAGAGCCAGATTATATATATATATATATAATGACACCTGAACTGGTAACATGAGTAAGAAGAAAGAGAAAGTGATGGAGTAGGGAGTATGCTGTAACAAGAGAATCGTTGTTTCCACATTGTGGTTGTAGTACCAGCGATATAGTTCACGCAAGTAGTTTTGTCTCATTATCTGGATATTAACAAGAGAATCGTTGTTTCCACATTGTGGTTGTAGCACCAGCGATATAGTTCACGCAAGTAGTTTTGTCTCATTATCTGGATATTAACAAGAGAATCGTCGTTCCCACATTGTGGTTGTAGTACCAGCGATATAGTTCACACAAATAGTTTTGTTTCATTATCTGGATATTAACAAGAGAATCGTTGTTCCCACATTGTGGTTGTAGTACCAGCGATATAGTTCACACAAATAGTTTTGTTTCATTATCTGGATATTAACAAGAACAGGTTATGTCATCAGCTGGAACGTCAGACACAGACATCTATATATAAGGCCCATGGGCTACAGTGGATCATCCAAAGCTTGTGAAGTGTTCAGCTTTACAAGGATGTTAAGTTGTGGGTAAAATAAAGTCAGCCGTCTGTAAAATAATTAAAATAACTGAAGACGTCACTGGCTTTGGGTGATTCAAGAAAACGATTTCAACCCACGGGTCTTTAATAAAGTTGGCTCTGATAAGACTTATTTTTCTATTTGTAGTTCTTTAATTAGGTCACTGATGCTGCCTTTGCTTTACCTACTGGTTCAGCTATTCTTGTTCGTAGATACTTCAACAAATTGTGATTAATGTATTCAAGTGAATCCGTTTGACTCTCTGAAGCAATGACGGCGACAATTTAAATACCAGTCTGTTTTTTTTCAGAACAGAGGAAACACAAATATAAAAGAGATAAAATGGTTTGGCCACGTGATGATACGGAAAGATCAGAACATAACAAGCCTTTAATACACGTTGCGAGAGCACAAGACTCAAGGGTAGACTACGCAAAAAGATGCAGTGACGGAGCATTGGAAAAACTAGGAAACATAACAGAAGGGGAGGCCAACAGGGAGAGGATAAGGCCGCAAATTATAAATCCTATCGACGGTGAAAGACAAATGAAGAAAGAAAGAAGAATACACTTCAACAATACATGAAATGGCAATCCTTCATAGACTACACCAAAGCTTTTAATAGAAAACATCATAAACAAATCATAGACCGCTTAAACGATATACATCAAGATGACACAGCCATAGATAATTTATTATGTGAGCAAACAGCAATAATAAAATACAACAAAGAGAAGTCTACACTCATTGATATAAAAAATAGAAGTAAAACAGGGATGCATCCTATCACCAAGCCTGCTAAATCTATACACTGAGCTCTTTAGAAACATCATAAAGATGCCAGACCTCAACATTAATGGAAAGATAATCAATAATCTAAGATATGTTGGATGGAACTGTTTTACTGGCAGAAAATCCTAAAGATCTACAACAATTAGTTAATCAAATAAACATAACAAGCAAAACATATATTAGATATGAATATCAATGTGGCTAAAATTATTATAAATAAAGATAATTCTCAAAACCTACAAGTGGATATCACAGTTGAAGGAGGGGACCCAGAAAAAGTTCAGAACAACAACTACTTTGGACATACTATATAACCAGTGATGGAAAAAGTAAAACTGAAATAAACAAAAGAATAGGTCTGGTAAAAAAAAAATAATTTTAATATCATTAAAAATATATTAACATTGAAACAAATAATACCAGGGCTAAAACTAAGAATTGCAAAATGTTATATCTTCTCAACATATGCCTGCATGGTGCAGAAACATGGACATTAGACACGAATAATATATAAGAAAATTAAAACCTTTGAGATGTGGATTTATAGAACAATAGGACGAATTGGGTGGAAAGAAAAGAAAAGAAACGATGAAGTCGTAAGCAACTAAAAATGAAAAGAGAACTACTAAACACAATTCAAACAAAACGAATACGATTTATGGGACTTGTTAAAAGACACAGCAGCCTACTAAAAGTTATTTTGGAAGGAAAAATGCAAGGTAAAAGAGGCAGAGGCAGACCAATACAAACATGTACGAGTAACATCAAAAGTATGGACAAGTCAGCCTATGACAACCTACACTATCAAAGCAAGAGGCAGGACGGAATGGGGCTCCATGGTAGCCAACCATCGATGCAGAGACGGCACACTATAATAATGGTGATGAATATCATGATGATAATATTGTATGGGGTTAATTACAGAGTTAGCTTCATGTCATAGAAAGTAGGTAACTAGGTGGTTGAATGATAACATCAAATCACATAAATGAGACAGAAAAATTAGCAAACTCATTAATCTAGAGAAATACTTAATTTATTTGGGGTCTAAAATTATTTGGTTCTGAACTATTTCTGACCACGATTTCTCTTGGCTCCATGTATTTACCATCACACCCTTACCATCTTTCTTTACCTTGACCTTAATTTACCTTGACCCTTATTCGCTCCTGACTGGCCATCCAAAGCTATTGAACGTCCACGCCGAGGTTATGGTGAGACCATTACTAGATTGTTCATTCATAACTTGGATGTTCAAATAAGGTTAACATTAGTGCTTTCAGTTCTTAATCTTGATTCATTGATTATATGGTCTCTGATTTTGAATAAAAACTCACAGACACCTCTTTTAGAAAGTCATTAATCTCAAACACTAATATTCTATAATCAGTTCACAGATTAAATGATAGCAGTGATTTAATGTTTGGTCATGGGAGTAAAGTTAATAATTTTTATTACAATAATACCTCTTCTTACATGTAATTGACTTTCATCCCAATAAAAATGACTTGGGTATTCATTTATAATGAAAGTGTTTAACTTACTGCCTACATTAGAAGACAATTGTAATTTATGTGCTGCACTTTCTGTTTCTAACCATAACATTACCATATATTGGCAGACAATTCTTGTCCGACTGGTAGTTTTGGTCGAGAGTGTGAATTGAAATGCAACTGTGCAAACAACGTTGAACTGTGTTTACCTAATACTGGTGCATGTCCTTTTGGCTGTGCTGCTGGTTACATTGGAGTCGGATGTCAGAAAAGAAGTTAGTATAATTATTGTGTGTTCATCCTATTACTGCCTGGCTTATTTGTGAACATGGACACCAAATATGTCAAACAAAAATAAATCAAATTGTGGAAGTATTCCTAATTGAAAGATCCACATTAACATTTGAATTATCTAGGGCTGTATATTATCACCATTGTTATTCATGCTGAAATATATATCGTTAAAACATGTTACTAGCACATAACTTATACACTCAATATTAACAAAGCCCTTAACAATTAATTCTTACATTCTAACAATCAGTAACTAATAGTCCACGAATGCGCATTTCTAAATACCCCTAATTCAAACACAGACTACACATATCTTAATTTTCTCTTATTGTTTATGGACATGTTCGGATTACATTGATGATGACACACACACAAAACTCAATAACTCAACTGTCTTAGTTCTTCATAAACACATACACACATTTTTAATTAACACTGTAATAATAACCTTACAAAACAGAGTGATTATATATTAAAGTGACAACGCCCCACGCCTTCGAGGGGACTTGCAAAAGTGGATCATTATAACTCAGCGGATGAAGCCCTTTGTGAATGAACAACTCAAAGCTGCCACAATAGTTCATAATATCATGGAAAACATCTGAAGTTGTGATCCCGTTCCATGTAATCGTCTACCTACTAACTGATAGAAGAAGGAAACCGTTTCATAATATATTTGTCTCCAAAAAGAGATTATTTTCTTTTCTCACATTTTAATGAGAGCAACATCTCTAAAATATGCCCCCCTCTCCCCGCCCAATCGTTTTTGTTGCTAATTCTAAAAACAGCCCACAAGAAGATGTCAAACTGAGTTTGATGGATTTATAACGAAGCTGTCCAGATATTGAGAGTAACCTTGTGATATTGAGTTTGTTGATGAGATCGTTCATTGTAAGAAACTTCATGTCACAGTCAGATTTTAAAGGTGATAAAACATTCGAATCTTGTAGACTCATTTTTGGAAAATATGGTGTGATCAACGTTCCCAAATGTTCTGACAGCGTCAATAAATAATGAGTATCTCATGATCACAGTCACTGCTGGTGAACAAACCATGGGAGATAAAACTGATGAAAAATGGTCGTTAAGGGATAAACTCAGTTTGAATGGCCGGTTCTATAATGGCGGATGACATTTGTACGTTCACTCTGTGGGGACGTTTTTTTCCCAGACGTCTTCTACGACAGAGGTTAGATATGTTTTGTCTTGGCGAACTTTGCTAGGATAAGGTTACCAGATTTTGACTACAATATCCGGGGACAAATGTAAACATTACATAAACTGCTTTTAAATGTACCTAATGTTAGTCTGCCATTCAGTTATATAGTTTCAGACATGTTTTATAGAATGTAGATAATCATTCTATTTATAATATAAAAGATGTAATTCTACTTAACTACTCACACACTACTTGCCTCTACAGTCGACAAGTACTTTTCTCAAAAGTTA
This sequence comes from Megaustenia siamemsis, assembly GCA_032433765.1. NCBI lineage: Eukaryota > Metazoa > Mollusca > Gastropoda > Stylommatophora > Ariophantidae > Megaustenia > Megaustenia siamemsis. The sequence goes on from JAVIAB010000041.1 coordinate 15,950,678, forward strand.
ATTTACTTCAGCATGACTTCTCTGGATACCAATTTTGTGGCAAATTCTTGAAAGACTTTTTAAAGTTTACCAAGATGACAAGGGATAACTCTCCACTGAAGCATTACTTCCAGGAAGAGATAACTCTCTCCACTGAAGCATTACCTCCAGGAAGAGACAACTCTCCACTGAAGCATTACCTCCAGGAAGAGATAACTCTCACCACAGAAGCATTACCTCCAGGAAGAGATAACTCTCACCACAGAAGCATTACCTCCAGGAAGAGATAACTCTCACCACAGAAGCATTACCTTCAGGAAGAGATAACTCTCTCCACTGAAGCATTACCTCCAGGAAGAGATAACTCTCACCACAGAAGCATTACCTCCAGGAAGAGATAACTCTCACCACAGAAGCATTACCTCCAGGAAGAGATAACTCTCACCACAGAAGCATTACCTCCAGGAAGAGATAACTCTCTCCACTGAAGCATTACTTCCAGGAAGAGACATGAACAGTGCAGTGAACCTCCGGTAGTTCTGTTAATGTAATACCTTGTTTGTCAGAGATGAATTTAAAATCTTCACCCATTTTGAACAAAGCGTGGCATTTCCTTCATTCATTTTCGCTCTTTTTTATGACGTCATATACTGTGTCAAGAAAGAGATTTAGTTCAACAAATGATCTTCATTCAAGTCAAGGCCATCTAAATGTAAAGATACAAACTGAGCAGTCTCTTCAAGTTTCTCCCTTTCTGGAGGCGATCTCAATAGTGTACATTCCATAGTTTTGTTATCTTGTGAACGAACTATAACGGACAAAGACTATAAATACACACTGGTGTAGTCACCAAATGGCTAAAATGTACAAATGGCCAGTGTAATAGTCATGGAGTGTTGCTGTTTGCTTCAAACAATACAAATTATGAACTTGGAAAATACGGGGAATTCTAGAGATAATTCGAGGACACTGATTGTCCAGGGACGAGAAACTAATTCCTGTGACTTATCCCGGAATTCTGAGACATCTGGTATCGTCATCCAAGGAACACGTTTCTTCTACCGGCTTTTGAAGTTGTGCTCAACAAGGGAGTTTTTCGTGTGACATAGATCGTGGGGACTCGATAGTGAGGTCAAGGTCAACACCGCTGTTATTCGAAAGAGGAAGGGACTAAGGTTGTGTTTCGTGCAGGAGAAATACTGTCCGTTGGACGCACTTTCATGGACATTCGACTGGATGTGTGCACACATGTTTCGGGCTGTGTTAAAACTTTCCTGCGAAAACAGAGAGTGCTAGAACTTTGACAGCGCCCTCAGGGGCCATTGTTTAAACACTTAGTTTATGACGTTGATGCTCTCCTGTTGCAGAATTCGAGAAGTGGTCGCCTCAGATAATGTTCTGGAGATAAGAGTTACATCAGCGGAACAAAGTTCAACACCAATGACCAGGTAATCCTCATTTATCGGAAGGAAACAAATAACTCACAGCAATCACAGGAACGATCGGTATGCAAACCTTTTAACTGTCTATTGGAATGGGAGGTTGCTGGTAGTGCAGAGAAGATATGGGAATGCCATGTCTGCGGTGACGATAACTCACAAAACAAAATAAAAAATGTGTTTTGTGTATTAAATTTATTTTTTCTTCAAACTGATAATTGATCAAATTAAAAGCCACTAAGGGATCATTTGAGACTGAGGTCTCAAGATTTCGCCCGCCTGGGGACCTCTACCTGCTTTAATCTAGAACTGAATAGTAAACATCAACAGCCTAAAGTCTTGGAACCAAGTCTAACACGAGTCTAATAATTTGTGCTATTTAGGGTGTGAGAGGAAATGGTTTGGCTCACGCTGTCAGTTCAAGTGTCACTGCACGGACGGCACTTGCCATCCCTTCACTGGAGAATGTTTTGGAGATGCTAAGTGTCAGAGAGGATGGTTTGGACCAGCTTGTCAATATGGTAAGTTCCCAGAATGTGTTACTATAAATACATATTTGATCCTATTACACTAAAAAGTCTACTAAATAATTAATTATATTATCTGTACATATCTGTAATGAACAAGATGAGAAACAACACCTTATGGTATTTTAAATAATACATATTTTTGTTAAGCACCAGTATCATCATATGACATATCAACTGACGCTAGCAATACGTTCTCCTACACTATTCTGTTCTCAGTGCATCACGTCAGTTCTGTTGTTGATTGTTTACCGTGCCACGATACAGAGCTATCTGGTATACTTTTATTTGTCGTCAATCTGTCGATCCGATCTTTCTTTCACTGAATTTTGCCAGTTACAATCAAAGGTTAAATTTTCCTTTTCTCATGATGAAAGTTGGAATACTTGGTTACAACTGGCAAGATAAAAGGAAAGTGAGATCTCGGACGACACAGAGAGAAGATACTGGATAGCTTGATGTCATGGCATGGAAAGCGGTCAACAACAAAATAGATACCATGCACTGTAGATAGGATATTGTGGAGGCACATGATGATGATGATATAGACCAGATATTTTTCCTCTTGGCGTACAAGCTGACATTTATTTAGTTTAAAATTTATATTATGTTGTCTTATCATGTCGAACAATTAATGTTTATGTTGCAGTTCATTATTTTCTTTTGTAGAAATAATAATTTCGTGTATATATAGGCTTGCACAAATGAACCTAACCCCTGCAAGACTTCATTCATTAGGCCCATGTATATTGCTGGCGAGCCTTACAACCCAAATGACATCACGTTCCATGTGAAGCTACCTACGTGTGTGTGTTAAATACAATTTTGTGTTTTGTGTTGTCCTTGACCTCTATTGTCCAATAACAAGATTTGCAGTCAATGGTACTAAAATGTTCCGTTCCTTGAAATAATGCTAAGATGTAATCTACCCTTGCCATTTAGTAGCTAATATCCTTGGTAATTTTGTTTAGTGCTTGGTACTCCCAACAAAATCTTTGAAATCCACCTTTTTTCCGTCACTATCTCCACAAGTGATGACCATTGTGAGACTGCCCTTGCAAGTATTCCCACTTTTCACATATCTACTGCTCTTTCCATCATGTCCCTATTTAGGAGAGGATTCCCGTACGATTGTACATTAGTTGGTTCTGCATTACCTGTATCTATCAATAATCCCACTGCCTGCGTTATCTTAATTCAAAGTCTGTCAATGCAAAATGTGATTTTCTATTACCATATTTTGTAGTATAGTCTTATTTTCCTCGTTTGGCAGTATTTTTTGCAATAATTCATTTCTTCTTTCCGTTGATATTCTTACGTGCGCTTTTGATTCGTTTTGGTTATTTCTCCTTCCGTTTGTCTCTCATTTCTTCTTATCGACTTTGCATTTATAACTTCCTTTTCTTTCCCCTTTGTGCTATAACTGTTTCTGTATTCCATATTACTTTCTTCTTTGTACCACCGGTGTCTCCTATCTTGTCATACCCCTTGATTCATATCTTGTATTTGTCGCTATCACACTTACTGGTCGTGCTAGTTATAGTTGTGGTAAAGAAGTAAAAGCATCAGGATGCACCAAGATGCGTAGAGATGCGAAGCTGATGTAAAGCTGATGATAATGGCAATTAAAAAAAAAAGAAAAAAATGGTATAGTGACAGCTTTACGTGGTAATTGATAAAACAAAAGTCGACGTTTCGGCCAAGTAAGCCTTCTGCTGGAACAACAAACACACAGAAATATATATAAGGACATGTGAACAAATCTAACTACATGGCGATAATATGCTAGATACTCAAGAAAGAAAATATAAAAAGGTCACCTCCCTGTGGTCCAGATCGTGGTCAGCTTCTAAATGAGATAAAATAAGTAGGCGGGATGACCCGCTATATATCTCACTGACCAGGCAGTCAGGCGAGAAGACAGAACAGAAGGGTTCTAAACATATGGAGAGATGGGTGGAAGATATGTATAAACTGTGCAAATCTAACTCTGTGTGTGCACCCCGAACCAAAAAAAAAAATTGTTGTGTATATAACAATACATGTGTACAAGCATAAAACCGTATATATTGCCACAAAAGCACATAGAAGAAAACCCAAAGGTGCTCAAATGTGCCAATATATATACAGACAAATATATCTACATGTATAGGTTCGGTAGCGCATGGGGGTAAGAAATATGTGGTAGGTGTCCTATGTGTATGAGAGCGACATGTTAATGCCTTATGGAGATAGCGAACCCAACTGGGCAATGAGGCGATTCTCAAGGGCGAAACGGTGCAATTACTGGAGTGACACGAGACAATGCCAGTGACATGCATGTCAGGTTTTTACCACTATGGCCGAGTGAGTTGAAATGGGCAGACACCGACCAGGCTGCCAGTCTTTTACTCAACATCGCGAAGATGTTCACAAAATATATTACTCAAGCGTCGACCACTCTCGCCCACATACGTCATCTGACAATGCTTACAATGTATGACGTAGATGATGTTCCGTGACACACAAGTAAACCCCTCCTTGATGTCGAATCGCCTGTTAGAGAAAAAGACCGAATCGGTGCAAAGCACGAAGTTACTAGTTCTGCAAACTCGACGTCCACAACGACAGTGCCAATGTGTTCTTGGTTAGAGCGTGGGAGGTGGCTCGTGGCAAGAATGTCTCTCAGAATCATGTCGCGTTTAAAGGCTACCAAAGGAGGATCACTGAAAAATGGGCAGGTAGAGGGATCTGTGTGGAGAATGGAACGGTACCGGTTAAGGATTCTCACCGCAGCCAAGTTGTGAAGGTGGCAGGTGAGGGTAAATATGATCCTATTTGTGCTATTTCTTTGGCCTTTTTTTATTGTTAGTGTTCTTCCTGATTGGTTTAACATCCTAATGGTGTATGCCTGATTTATATCTATTTTTTTAAGATTCCATTCATTACCTTTATTTTTGGTTCATCCATCATTTCTGTCATAGCTCTCGTCGTCTCTACTGTTCGTCCTGGTTGAATGTAGTCATGTTTTCATATTCTCGCCAAAGTTATGTGTACCCTATGTGGTTTCAAATTTACATTTTCTTTTGCTCTTGCCAAGTGGCTATATGCATGTCATCCTCAAGCTGTATTTGTATGTTTCTTATTTGTAACTGTATTTTATAATATAATATTACCTTATTTCTTTTCATCCAATCTCTTCTGATTATCCTTGCCATGTTCATTTTCCTCACAACCATGTATACATTATTTGTTATGTATTTATCTATTCTAATTTCTAATACCGTTTCCCCTATTGTATTTAGTAATTGTCCATTTCAGCACTCTAAATTATTGTTTGTCCTATACAACTTCTCTCTTCCTCTTATGGAGTTGTAGGCACTCTCTTTGATGACACTAACACTTGCTCATGTGTCTATTATTGCCCTAAATCTTTCATTCTCTACTTGTACTATGCATGAGCATGGATCCTCCTTTCTTCTATATGCCCAAAACCAATCAGGCGTTGTTGTTCTCCTTTTGCTCAATGCTGCCTTTCTCTTTGAACAACTCTGGCGTTTCCCTGTAGTTGATATCATCTTCTGTGTTCTTGTGTGTGTCTAATAAGTTGACATTGTCCAGCAATGTGTCTAACTATATTACATCTATAGAATCCCATGCTCTCTTGTATAGTATTTACTAAACCTCTGTAGTCCTGCCTAATGAATTTGTGTTTCCTGTAGTCGATTTCCATCGGACTATCTTGTCTAATCATCCTAAGTAGGTCTTCCTTACTTTAACTACAACAATATTAGTTGACTCTCCTTACTACCAGCAATCAGAAGAATTTGTGAAATGTAACCTGCACTTAAGTCATTACATCTCTCTTAAGAAAAGCGTCCAGTGATGTAAGATGTGGTTTATTTTAACCTTCCTGTCGATGAATTTAAATTAAGCAACTTTGCCACTTTTTAACGATGCGATAATAACAATTTAAGAAGTTGATGTAACTGCAATAGAGTTTTACATATTGTTGTCAAGTATAATTGAAACAGTTTAACTGTTGGAGAGAGGAAAGTTCCCTCCATCTACAGTTAAGCAACTTCTGACAACTGTACAGGAAAATGGGTCCTACTCCACAACATAATTTCTCAGTGTTTCTTGTGAATGTTATAAAACTGCTGTTCAATATCTTGACTGATTCTTGTTAATCTTTTAAAACTGCTGTTGAATTTCTTAGTGTTTTATGTGAATGTTATAAAACTGTTTTCAATATATTGCGTGTTTCTTGTGAATCTTATAAAACTGCAGCTTTAATATCTTAGCGCTAGTTTGTTCATTCACAAGATAACAAAACTATGAAATGTAAACTATTGAGATCGCACCTAAAAATTAAAAAAAACATTTCAATAGTAGCTTTTGGTTTTCTTATACTTGTCCCAGGAAATATTGGGGAAAGAAATCTGGTAACCTATTCAAATCTATGATTCGATATTTGTAACCAGTTTATATGCACAATTAAGCAAAATAAAAACATTCTGGGTGTCAATGACTATTGTATTTTATTTCATTGGGTGCATATTATTTAAACAAACTTGTTCAAATGGGTCATTTTTAGGGACATTTTGTTGTAAACGAAGAAATACAAGAATGTAATTAATAGTGCTTTAAAACGAAGACAAATGAAAGATACATTCTGTAGAAGCAGTATAAATATACTAATAGTAAGATGCTATTATATTTAGCCACAAGCACACTTTCAAATTGAAACAAAAATACATCTAGGCACATTCACATGTGCCACACTATGGCGGACTGGCTGGTTTCGAGGCAAGAGGCAAACAGAGAGGTTGTGGGTTCAAATCTCGGGAGCACCGGTTAGGATTGTTATTTATAATTTCTTTCTGCGGCAACCACCCCTGGTCTCAGCAGCGAGGCCTGGCTTGAAACGTCAGTTACTCATGAACGGCAAAAAATATGAGTACCTCCGAAGGCGGAGTTATCTACCAGTGTGACGAGGGATCTCACACGGCTGTCAGGAAAACACGGATTACACGCAACATTCAGTTCCTGGTCTCTAGAGAATTCGTCAGAGATAAAAGCTAAAGGGTAAACACAAAATCGCACACATAATGTTAAAATGTTATTGTTTCAATTGTACAGTGGACTTGGCCAATAGCGACAGTGTTATTAAAGAAGACAAGGCGCTGGAAACCATAACTGATGGCGATGAAAAGACGTGTCTTAATCACTTGAGCAATAACGTAACTGTGGCCTGGGCTGTTCCCTATCTTACTACATGGTTCCGTATACATGTCAACAATCACAGTAAGTGTACATACATTTAGACGAGTACAATTGAAAAATAATATAGTTCTAAAATGAGTATACCACAAAGGTATAGCTTGCACAACAATGTACTAATTGACATTGGCTATAACTATCTACATCATCATGTGCCATACCGGTTGTCGTAGCGATCATGTCCTTCCATATCTTCTATCCACCGTGCATCGCATCAATTCTCTTGTTGACTTTTTACAATGCCATGACATCAAGCTATCTAGTATTTTTCAATCTTTGTCGTCCGCGATCTTCCTTTCCATGTATTTTTCCAGCTGTTTTTTCTTTTCATATCTTTTCACTTTTCATGATATGACTGAAAAATGTTAATCATTTATTTCTGATGTATTTTATGAGCTTCCTTTTTGTGTTGACCTCTTTGAGAATTTTCCCATTGGTCTTTTTAGCTGCCCAGGGAACTTTCAACATTCTTCTGAGAAACATCATCTATTGGCCTCTAATGGTCATTTTTTTTTTTCATTTGTTTCTTCATGATTCGCTTCCATAGGTCAGAATTGGCTGTACATAGCACCAATGAACACTCTGCCAAACTTCTATTTACACAGATTATTTGCATAAGTCGTTTTTCATTTTCTGAAATGATATTATTGTCTGAACTATCTACAGGTAAACAATATATTTGCTGTAGCCGCTCAGTCTTCTCTAGTCACCCAACAAATTATTTGTTTTAGGGTCCAAGAACAATAAGCAAAATAACCACTACTGAGATGCAATTTGGAAAACGCATGACAGGCAAGAGCTTAATAGATAAGATCCGAGATGAAGAACAGAGAAAAGAACTCGAATAATCCCCATCATAGAATACATATATAAACAGCAAATACAATTTTGGTCCACCTGATAGAGCACATAGATCAAAATACATCGCAAAAGTCCATAAAAAAGAACATCAGCTGCCAGGCCGAACACGAAGTATATGGATTGATGGAGTATTAGAAAAACGAGGAAACATAACACCAACAGAAGCAAACAGAAGAGCAAAAGACCACAACTTATATATGCCCCTGGACGCTTAAAGGCAAATATGGAAGGAGAGACGAAGGAAACAAATGGTGTATTGTCGTCATGAAGCAGAGACATAGCCAACTTAAGTACGACATTTTAGGCCCTAGATTGTCTCCCCTATTAAATTCCAGCTAAGAACAGCTAAAAAGACCAATGAGGAAAAACAGGGATCTCCTAAAAAAACATCAGAAAGAAACAATCAACATTTTTCGGGCACATCCTGAGAAGAGGAAAGTTGGAATACTTGGTTACAACTGGCAAAATAAAAGGAAAGAGAGATCACGGACGACAAAGAGAGACAATACTGGATAGCTTGGTGTCATGGCATGGAAAACAGTCTACAACAGAACTTATACGATGCACTGCATATAGAAGATTGTGTAAGGATATGATCGCTTAAGCCAACCGGTATGGCACATGATGATGATTCTATTCCAACCTGTTCTGATAAACTGATTAGTCTATTTTCAAAGTTATCACAGGAGCTGTTTACAAAGCTATCAATGGAGTGTGAGTATGATCTTAAGTCAATGACTTATTCTGTACGCAGTCATTTATGAGTTTTAGTCCGTTTCAGCCTATGCATTGTCGTGTGTCTTGGTCCCACAGTAGTTGTCATAGTAAAAGTCTGAGATGACTCTTATGTATTTGTATTGAAAAGTAAGATTACACTGTAAATGTTAAGTGGTAACATGTTGTATAAGTTATGATGATTATAATATTGATAGTGGTTTCTGTAGCAATAATTAGTTGAAGTAGTTTTAGTTATACTTGAAGTAATAGTTCTTGCTACAGCATCATTAGTAGTTGCACTTTAATAATAAGTATATGTTTCAAACACTTACCAGTGTACAACTATATATATATATATATATATATATATATATATATAGATAATTTAACAAGACTACTGGCGGAGGCGATCAAGCCACCTCACAACTTTCGATCTCGATACTTATTTATAATTTCAGCTGTTGACCTTCTGTTACTTTTTGTTTCCCTCTATCTCTTCGTCCCTTAATTATCCCAGCTGGTACACTATATTCTAATTGTTTCCTTCTCATAACGTGGCCTAAAATGATAATTGTTTCTTCCCCACATCGGATACTAGCTAACTATATATATATATATATATATATATATATACTAATCAGAGGTTTTCTAAAAATAAATCTGAGAACTCCCGAAAAAAGGGAAATGTTTTCTGAAGATTACGTTACTCCTCCGAACTTAAATAATGTATGTCCCTAAACTAGGTCTTTACCAATATACATTTTGTAAAAAGTACATACGTGTATATATCTATGTTTTTTAGGGCGGTCCGAACTTCACCGCAGTAATTTCTGGACATAATTTCTATTTTTAGTTGTCACAAAACCGAAAGCAGGAAACAGTTTTCGTTTCCAATATCGCCCACAATAATTGTATCAGTAATGTAACAGTGGACAGTTGATGTTAAGGTTTTACGTGAGTTGAGTTAATATAAGTATAATCTGTGCTATCCTTGTTCAAAATGAGTACAATAAGTAGTTACTTTACGCCATCGAGTAACAAAGGAAGTCTGAAGAAGTAAACATTGAGGAATCTCCCCACGAGTTTGTAAAATAGAAAACTAGAACAAAAAAATACGCCTAATGAAGAGGATCACGAAACAAAGATAGACGCTCAATGTGGTCAAAGGATCTTAGATTCTGGCAAAAACTGGCCCGAATGTTCGACACTTTTGTAGACACATTTTTGTTTCCAAAAGAAACGAGTTGATTTATGACTAAAAATGTCAATCTTGGGCTGTAAAGTGTGTCGTGATGGAGGTCTGGCAGTCAATAAACATATGAGAATAACAATTTGTGTAGAGTGGTCAATTCGTAGACTATGTCACTGTTGGAGAACCCCGGACACAACAGCTAATGTCTTTAAGAAAATAGATTGGCGACTATAAGGAGAGGGTAGCGAAGAAAGCACGCCAAAAAATCAATTCTGAAGCTAAAGACGAACCATTAGAAACAGTTTTCCTAAACACGTTGTCTCGTAGCAAAGATATTACAGGAAACGTGTTTCGAGCTGATTACAAAGTTGTGTAGACATTTAATCAACATCTTTGAAGATAAAATAAAGTTGCAGGAACTTAGTGTTTTAGGGATGGGATTCATTCTACATTCGGTAAATGCCTGAATTAACATTGTGGGCCATATTTCAAATGAAATTAGAAACATAGTAATAGACAATATAGTGAACTCCAAAACAAAATATCGTTACCTCTTGATGCGTCGACAACTGTGAGCAACAAATCAACGTTTATTATTATTGCTCGTGTACTTCTTCCTGAACCTTCTGCTCCAGCGATTATTTTCCTAGATTATCATTCGATGTAAATGCCAGGGAAATTCTAAACTTTATAATTTGTCATCTTTTAGTGTTCAGGATGTTCCCCAGATCACTTAAATGCATATTTAGTGTCTGTGCCTCGTGATGTTGCAGTGCTGTTATTTGGTGTGTCACGGTGTAAGGGAGCTAATGCAAGAAACATTTCCTATTGTTATTTTCTGGCACTGTGCTAGCCATCGCCTTGAACTATCTGTTAGTGACACAGTGTGGTATTTGTGAATCACTTTAAGACTTTCATGGACAAATGTATGTGCCATATCATGATTCACCAAAACTGCAAGGGAGCTACAGGAATATGAGGCCACTCTAGAACTTCCATCTACTGAAAACATATATAATTGTTTGCACCAGGTAGGTTGTATCTTGTTTTCGCGTTGTGTGCGCGTTATAGCAGGACTTCGAAGCTCTCGTCCATGACTTTTAGAAGGTAAAATAAGTCAGCAGAAGAAGCAAGACAGATCGCTGTCTTTACGAGGGCCTTGTAAAAAATATTGCGCCATGCGAATGTGTTCTTTATATGGACCGTGTGTGTGATGCTCTCCAAGAACTTAACGAACTGAGTCCAGGGTTGCAAGAAAGAAATGTTGACTTGTACAAAGGAAGGTAAAAAATATAGATAAACTTTTTGAGGAAAGAAATGAAAATCCTGGTCCATGTTGCAGTTTGTCTCTTCAAAGTCAGAAGAACTTGAAGTTCAAAGGGACTGAACTCCACACAAATGACAGGCAAGTCCCTTCAGCAAGTTCTGCTTTTAAGTAAAGTCTGAAAGAAACTGTTGGATACCGTCTGCTTAAAGGAGATGATGATGATTTACCTGAAGGTGCCAAGATTTTAGATTCTAAGTACTGGCCAGAAAATCCTGGTAGGCACCAGACATTTGGTGAAGCTGAAATTAGAAAGTTAACACGCGACTTCTGGTTAAATGAAAGAGAAGCAGTTCGTGGTTTTTGCCAATATCTCCAGAATATAAATCCCTAGTCATATAACTTCCTCTCATGAAGACTTTATGAATAGTGCAGTAGCTTGCAGTGAATATGAAAGGTGTGTCTCTAATGAACCTTGTAGTAACTCTATCTGGACTATCTCTCCCTGTATGGATAACCTCCCCACTCATGTTCATCAGGATAGTGGGTCCTCCTCTCACTGAATTCATTCAAAGCAAATATGTGGATTCATGGCTACTCCGAGATTGTCAAGCTGCAGTTGTTACCAAAGTAAAAAGCGATATAGAGACGGCGATGGTATATCAGAGGATATGTTGAAAGTGTGGAAGTTGCTGTACAATCTTCACGTCGAGTTACGGTACTCCCCCCCCCCCCCACACACAAACCAAAAAAAGCACTGTAATAATAAATATATAATTGACGTTCAACTCTAGTAATTATGTAGAAGGCTGGTCCTAGTTCGTCATTCAGCAGTTGCTCCCAAGGGAAGAATCAATCTAGAGACGACAAGGGTATATAAGAGGATATATTAAAAGTGGGAAGTAGATATAATAGTGTCATCAGGTTAGTACCATGTACCTTTTTCTTCGAATAAAAACATTATATATACTGTCCAAAAAAAGAAACGCATAGCTTGTACAAGCTTAATTATTTATATATTTTTAGAAAAAAAATTTTTTCGGGGTATCTCAAACCATACCAAAATTTGTCAACAAGATACAGGTCAAGGATTAAGCGTAAATTTCGAGATTCTTTTGCATAGTCAGAACGCAGTAGCTGCCCTTGTTAATCACGCATTTTTTTAACATAACTCACGTTGCGTTCATGGAAAAATCGTGATTTTTTTGGTAAACACAGCTCACTTCCCACGCAAATGAAGCCCTATAAAAGGATGAGGTTACACAAACAAATTCATTTAAATTTTAAGCAAACAATTATGGCGCGTCTATCGCTAAATTTACGAAACATTGCTATCGGTCGTCTGCAAGCAGGCGAAAGTCAAATCAGGTTGCCAGGCATCTAAACGTGCAGCAGAGTACCATCAGTCGACTTTGGCACCGTTTCCAAGCCACTGGCTCAGTTGAAGACCGGCACCGCAGTGGGCGACCCAGGGTGACAACAGCAGCTGAAAATCGCTTTATTCGGGTTCATCACCTCAGAAACAGGTTTACAACAGCTTCCTCTAGTGCGCAGTCATTGCTTGCAGGACGCCGTGTGTCTGAGCAAACTGTCCGGAATAGACTGCATGACGCTGGACTTATGGCACGACGACCTCACCGAGGACCTGTCTTAACGCGCCGCCATCGCCAAAATCGACTTCTTTGGGCCAACCAGCATCGGCCCTGGACAATCGACAATCAATGGAGACGTATCTGGTTTAGTGACGAATCTTCCTTTTTGTTGCAACGCCATGACAGACGGAGAAGGGTATACCGTAGGCCTAATGAACGTTTTGCCCAAAATTGCGTTGATGAAGCTCCGCCTCACGGTGGTGGAGGTGTAATGGTGTGGGGAATGATCAATTTCAACGGAAGGAGTCCATTGGTGCAGATTGAAGGAGGCTTGAATGCGCAACGATACGTCAATGAAATTCTTGCACCCTATGTCGTTCCAGTTTTGGCACCGCAGAGGTCTGTGTTTCAACAGGACAACGCCAGACCCCATTCTGCACGGTTCACCACACAGTTCTTGACTACCAACAACATTCCCACCCTTCCCTGGCCATCGCTGTCTCCAGACATGAACCCAATCGAGCATCTATGGGATGAGCTGCAAAGAAGTCTTTGTCACCGAAACGTTTCTCCAGCCAATCGTCGTGATCTGTTTCAGTCACTGCAGGAAGAGTGGGCAACCATACCACAGGCCCACATCAGACATTTGATCGCATCTATGACAAGGAGATGCCAGTCGCTGATCGATGCAAGAGGAGGCTACACACCATACTAACATGAGAACCCATGGGACTAAAAAAATTTGTCACACAGATGCACGACAACTGTAAATGGAAAGCAAGTACCCTAAGGTATTCTTATGTGCAATTTGAACACTGTGGTCATTAAATTAATAAAGTTATTGAATGTCAAAGTTATGCCTAAAATTTGGTCATCAGTACCTATGCGTTTCTTTTTTTGGACAGTATATATATATCTGTGGCGTATTCTCGATACTATCGCAGCTAAAGCCGGTAGCCTGAACATATTAACTAAATACAAAGGCAATTATAATTTATTTATTTATTTTTTTAAAATATAGTACACATTTTCCAATATTCTATTACACATTTCGTAGGCCAATATGATTTATTTGCTTTGATTTGTATTTATTAAAGCAAGGGTTTCCTCTGGTCACTATAACGTTTGTGAATGTTATATCTATTCTACATTGAAACCTCTAGGAGCCAGCGGAACATTTTTCCTCAATCCGAATCTAGTTTAACGACTTTGACATTCAAAATTTCCAGTCAAAATAATGTACAGGTTGTTACCTAATGCGGTTTCATGAATTATTTTTAGCTCTAACCAATCAGAGTCGTCACAAAGTGAAAGTGAACATTTGATTACCTGAACATCCTTAGCTATTTATTACCATGTTTTGCGCATCAGCATCTGTAGAAAGAACTTTTTTCTGCTCTCAAGAGAATCAAATCTTATTGTCGCTCAACTCAGACACAAGAACGCTTATCTGGTTTGACAATAATGTCCATTGAGAAATCATTTCCTCAGAAACTTAGAAACCAACAGTACTTTCAATGACAAAGTCATCGAGACATTTTCGTCCCAAACAAGACGGATAGAGTTTACATATAAATAAGTAAGAAATTTAAAATGTAGTGAAGCCATTAGAAAATATTACTTTATATTTGCCTACTGAATATAATGTATGTTTTTACTTATTATGTCAGCGGTAGCCCAGACCCCAAAACCAGTATACGCCACTGACATATATATATATATATATATATATATATATATATATATATAACTTCAGCTGTTGTTAAACTCTCTTTTTACATTATCGACAGCGCAACTGAATAAGTTAAATTTCATGTACATGAGTTCCTCGTCAACTGCAAATTTCAATGTAAAGAAGAGAGTGGTCAGTGGCACTATAATGGATATCTACGTTGACCTGAAATACACGGTTCAACAAATTGTTATAACAGGCCAGGGTGTCCAGTCGTTGTGCTCAGTTTACATCAGTGGAGGTAAGTTTCGCCATCACACAGCGCTATACTTTATCTAAAAGCTTCAGTTTAGCAATAATCTTCGAATTGTTACAACATTTATTAGTGAAGATGTCTTTCACTAGAAATGGAACCGTTATTAATTGTAACCGTTAACCCTGTTGTTAAAATGATGTTATCTTTGTAGATCGATGCTGGTCATCTGTAACCCGAGTATCGTCTTCTCGTAACTCAGACTATCCTAACAGCTACACAATGATGATAAAGATGTTAACGAACCGTGCTATGGTGGCCCGCGCTCGCACACCTTCCCAGCTGTCAATCTCGACGGTCACCGTATCTGTGACCCTGTTTACTGTCAGGTACACAATGTACCCTTATCATACTTCGCATGTAAGCTGGACCGTTCTGTACTGGATTTGCGATTCTTTGACTTCTGTGTGCCCACAACGACTCCCAACTTTAGTTTAGCGCAATGACGTGTGTAACGACTGCTGGAATAAAGAAATGGATGCACACTGAAGACTTGTGTTTAAAGGTCACATAAGCTTTATTCATCAACCCTTTAAATGTCAAACTATTCACACAATATTTACAATGGCCAGCGGTCTATACTTTCCATTCACATATCTAGACAGGGAAATGCACATCCTCTAGTGAAAAGTCTCACATCAGGTCTTCTATCGCACTCAGCTTGATTAATAGTGTTCCTGATATAATAGGTTACTAATCTCCTAGCTATAATCTCTAAAATAATTTCACTATCTCTTTAATACACGAGGGACTCTCTTCTGCATAGTGTCTTCTATCTCATAAAAGCTATGCTAAGTTTTAGCTAGCTGAGCCCCTACAGGTTAACGCCAAACGGCGTCGTCGATCATGTTCCTCATCCACGTGTGAATATTCTCTGGAGAGCCTCCTTCTAGCTCCGTGCAGGGAGTTATATACTTCGTTCCTTACCCAATCAAATTTCACTTCTCTAGTTTTTCTTCCAATATAATGTATCTAATATAAGACGAACATGGCTGACCACCGTGAAAGAGATTGGAGCCTCATCACGTGCCAGTCCAGAGGAAGCCATGGAGAGTCGGAGAAATTCGAACTTATGTCGGAGGAAAGATCTTAAAATAAGTACTTGGAATGTTAGGACTCTATATCAACAAGGGAAAATGGAAAATCTAATTCAAGAAGCAGAACGAATAAATATAGATATTTTAGGCATATCAGAGACTAGATGGAAGGAATGTGGGTACATTGAAGATGAAAAATATACATTTATATACTCAGGAAACACAACAGAACATCAAAGGGGGGTAGGAATACTGATAAAAAGAGAGCTACAAAAATATATAAGTACCCACTGGACATACAGTGATAGGATTATACTACTCAAGTTGAAAGCAAAACCATTCGACATAGCAATAATACAGACATATGCACCTACTCAAGACTACACAGATGAACAAATAGAGGCATACTATGAAGACCTAAATAAAGTTATGAAGCAAGTGAAATCTTCAGACATCTTGATTGTAATGGGTGACATGAACGCTAAAGTAGGAAAAGGTAGATATAAGACAATTATAGGAAATCATGGTTTAGGAAAAAGAAATGACAGAGGAGAAAGATTAATACAATTCTGTGAAGAAAACAGGCTGATAATATGTAACACCTACTTTGAGCAAGAGAAAAGGAAACTATACACATGGAAAAGCCCTGGAGATAGGAAGAGGAATCAAATAGATTACATAATGATAAAAGAAAGGTTCCGTAACAGCGTAAAGAAAGCCAAAACCTACCCAGGAGCAGATATTAATTCTGATCACAATCCTGTAATGATTAAAATGAAAATCAAACTAAAGAGAAACAAGCAAAAATCTGATTCATCAACAAACCCACTCGACATAACAGCTTTAAATCAAAAAAATATTAAAGATACCTATACAATACAAGTAAAGAACACATACCAGAAGCTGCTAGAGGAAGGAATTGAACAATACAGAAGAGAAAATCCTGATGAAAAAGTAACAACCAAATGGTAATGCATAAAGAAAAGCATACAAAAAGCCTGCGACACCTTACCCAAAAGAGAAAAGAACAAAAAACAAAAATGGATAACTAACACCATCTTAGGAAAATTGGAAGAAAGGAGACAAGCGAAGAACACTGCCCAATACAATAAAATAGATAATGAGATACGCAAAATGTGCAAAAAGGCAAAAGAAGACTGGCTCAGCCAAAAATGTAGAGAAATAGAAACTATGGAAAGCAAACAAGACCTAAGAGGAATGCACACAGAAATAAAGAGAATGACTAATAAAAATAAAAAAGCCACAGAAGGTGGATGCATTGCAGACAAAAAAGGAAAAATGCTAACAGACAATAAGGATATCATAGATAGATGGCAGGAATATATAACAGAACTATTTCATGATCAAAGGGACAAGAAACCAATTATAAAATGTACATCAGGCTATAAAATCTTAAAATCTGAGGTGGAAAATGCTATAAAAACAATGAAAAGGGGAAAAGCAGCAGGACCTGAAAGCATACAGATAGTGATGATACAGGCACTTGAAGATTTTGGCATTGAAGTGATTACAGACATATGCAACGACATATACCACACAGGATACATACCAAATGAACTAAAAACATCAACTTTCATTGCATTGCCTAAAAAGAATGGTGCAGTTGAATGCAGTGACTTTAGAACAATAAGCCTAATGAGCCATGTTACAAAAATCTTGCTAAAAGTTATACAAGGAAGGATTCAGAATAAAATCAATACTGAATTAGATGAGCAGCAATTTGGATTTAGGAAAAATAGCGGGACAAAAGAAGCCATATTCTGCATGAGAACATTAATCGAAAAATACACAGAAGTAAACAAACCAATATATGCCTGCTTCATAGACTACACCAAAGCTTTTGATAGAGTACACCACAAACAACTTATAGAATGCCTAAAAGAGATACATCTAGATGACATGGATATACGACTAATATGCAATCTATACTGGGAGCAAACAGCAATAATAAAATATAACAAAGAGTTCTCTACACCCATTGAAATAAAAAGAGGAGTAAGACAAGGATGCATCCTATCACCAAGCTTGTTCAATCTATACACTGAGCAAATCTTTAAAAACATCATAGAGATGCCAGGCCTACAAATTAATGGAAAGATAATCAATAACCTAAGATATGCTGACGATACTGTACTACTAGCAGAAAATCCTAAAGACCTACAACAATTACTTAATGAAATAAACACGACAAGCAAAAAATATGGACTAGATATGAATATCAAAAAGACTAAAACTATGATCATAAACAAAGAAAATACTCAAAACCCACAAGTGGATATCAAAATTGAAGGAATAGACCTTGAGACAGTTCAGAACTATAACTACCTTGGACATACTATAACCAGTGATGGAAAATGTACAACTGAAATAAACAAAAGAATAGGAATGGCAAAAAGTAATTTTAATGTCATGAAGGACATACTAACATCAAAACAAATAACACCAGAGCTAAAACTAAGAATAGCAAAATGTTACATCTTCTCAATATTCCTATATGGTGCTGAAACATGGACATTAGACAAGAAAACAGAACAGAGAATTGAAGCCTTTGAAATGTGGATATATAGAAGAATAGGTAGAATTGGATGGAAGGAAAAGAAAACAAATGACACAGTCTTAAAACAACTAAAAATGAAAAGAGAACTTCTGAACACAATTAGAACAAGACAAATGCGATTCTTAGGCCATGTTAAAAGACACAACAGCCTACTGAAAGTGATCCTGGAGGGGAAAATACAAGGTAAAAGAGGCAGAGGCAGACCAAGATTAACATGGACGAGTAACATCAAAAGATGGACAAATCAACCGATGACAACCTGCACCATCAAAGCAAGAGATAGAGCAAAATGGCGCTCCATGGTAGCCAACCTTCGTTGCGGAGACGGCACTCAATGATGATGAATGTATCTACGTTATCCGCTCATCTCCATGTTTACACTCTTATCAGTCAGCAGATTCCTGCTCTACCGCTAACACAATTCTATTCATGTTTCTCGTGACCATTTCCAGTGCTACTTTTCCCCGCTCTTTCCAACTATCTACTACTCTCCTTCTCTCTTTCTCACCCCCACACCCACTGCTACAGAAACTCATGCAATCAACTTTTTTTATGAAGGTGATTTGCTGAACAATGAACACGATTTTACTTTGATTTACTGCTTGCTTTTAATTTTTATCCGATAATTACAATAATATAGTATAATTTGATAAATGAAATGTCTGTTTTATATTTATTTATATATTGCTATATACATGGCTAGGTTAGAGAGGTAGAGTTCTGCCTTACCAAAGGAGGAGTACGACGTCTCCTTTCCTGTCGCTAGTCTTCGGGACACCCATGGGCAAGGTGGAGCTCCCGTTTAGCCCCCCTATCAGGGTTATGTGAATCCATTGGAGCAGGTGGTGGATGTTGTTATGGGAGCAGCCGACAATTAGCGCCGGTTATGATCCCCACACCGCGATGGCAGGCAGAAGATCTCATGTATAGAGAAAATGGCAGCGATCTCCGACTAGTACAGTCACTGCCAAGAAGGAAAGGGATGGCAAACTACCTTCTTATATTGCCTAAACTAAACAGAAAAACCACAACTTTATATTTACAGCTAACGACGTTAATGGGGTTCCACAGCCACCTCATCCGGTAGGGTGTGTCATGTGCTACAGGTGACACCTGATCGTCATCAAGCTACTGTATGCAAGATCAAAAATAAAGAGACACTAGCAATAGGAACTTGAAACAGTAGATCAGCATTCCAGGTTGGTAAAATAGAAAACATCAGTCAAGAAATGAAGAGAATGAAATTGAACATCTTGGGACTATGTGAAATGAGATGGAAAGAAGCAGGGTTATTACAAAACGACAGCGGAAATATAATTTACTCTAAGGGAACCACACACGAAAGAGGTGTAGGCATCATGTTAGATAGAGAAAGAAGCAAAACAGTGAAAGGATTTTGACCAGTATCAAATAGAATTCTGCTAGTAAAATTGAGAGGTAGACCTATGGATATCAACATAATTCAAGCTTATGCACCAACAAGTAATAGCGAAGAAGAAGACATTGACACTTTTTACAATGAGCTAGAGATGACCATGGAACTGCGTAAGTCCCAATAAATAACTATTATATTAGGGGATTTCAATACAAAGGTAGGAACGATAAAGTTCAAAATGTGACCTGGGGGCCATGGCCTTGGAGAAACGAATGACAGAGGGGATAGATTGATAGAGTGGGCAAAGACACATGAATTGATTATAGGTAACACCTGGTTAAAACAACACCCTAGGCGACTATGCACATGGCAAAGCCCAGCCAAAAAAGTACAAAATCAAATTGATTTTATACTGGTAGAGAGAAGATTCAGGAATGGGTTAACATATGTTAAAACAAGGCCAGGAGCAGATTGCAATAGTGACCATGTACCAGTAGTTGGAGAGATAAGAATAAAATGCGGAAGGCGCAGAAATCCCCAAGAAATATATAATTAGAACTAAATATACTTAGAGTAGATAAACATATGAGTGATAAGTATGGCACGATAGTACAAAATTGATATAATGCTATTGAGAAAATACAGGGCATCCGGGTGCAGTGTGAAATGCTCAAACAATCGATTCAGCAAACATAAAAAGAAGTTATACCAGTGACCAAAAGAATAAAAAAAAAGAAATGTATGACAGAAGAAATATTACAACTAATGGATGAAAGAAGAAAACATAAGAAAGAAGAACGGACATACAAAATATTGCACAAACAGATCCAGAACAAATACAGAGAAGCAATGGAAGGATGGTTAAAATCGAAATGTGAAGACATGAAAAAAACAACAAAACAACGACTCAAAATGAATGCACAATCAGTTAAATGAATTAACAGGAAGAAAAGAAGTCAAAGGAAGGAAATATAATAATTGGGCAGGAGAAGACAATAGAAAGATGGACAGAATATATCAGTCAACTATATGATGATGAAACACCAGAGTTAAACAATTCAAAAAAAGACACAGGACCATCAATTATGCAGAGTGAAGTGGGGGACACAATTAAACACATGAAAAGAGGCAAAGCTCCAGGTCCCGACAATATAACAATCGAAGAGATAAATGCATTAGGAGAGCTGGGAGTACAAGTCATAACAAAACTACTCAATGACACATATAACATTGGACACATACCCGAAGATCTACTCAAATCTATCTTTGTAGCCATACCGAAGCAGTCAGGCGCCACTGATTGTGAAAACCTTCGCACTATTAGTTTCATGAGCCATATGGCGAAAATATTACTAAGAATCATCATGAGACGTGTATGAAACAAAATAAAACCAGAAATAAGTGAGGAACAATGTGGATTTGTGGAAGGAAAGGGCGCCAATAATGCAATATACATCTTAAGAACATTGACAGAAAAATCTATAGAGGTAAAGAAAGATCTATATATGTGCTTTATAGACTACAAAAAACGCCGGATTTGTTTTCACTTTACAGCGAACATATTATGAGATCAATAGTAGACAAAAAAGGAATTGAAGTCAACGGTCACAACATAAATAATTTGCGATATGCTTGACACAGTCTTAATAGCAGAGACAGAGAATGAACTACAAGAAATGATAGACATAATAGTGAAAGAAAGCATCAAGAAAGGTCTCAGTCTGAATAGCAAGAAAACAGAAGTAATGGTCATATCGAAGAAACAATCATCACCAGCATGCAGCATAAAAATAAACGAGACAAATCTGAAACAATTGCAACGCGTCAAATACTTGGGCACAATAATAACATCGGATGGAAGATGCACCACGGAAATAAAAAAAAGTAGAATAGCTCAGGCCAAAATACCATTTCATACCAAAATATCTTGTGCAAGAAATCTATGTCAATAAAAATGAGAAAGAGAGTTCATCGGTGCTAAATAGAACCAATTCTGACCTATCGAAGCGAATCATGGACAGTAGACAAACAAATGAACAGACGATTAGAGGCCATAGAGATGGGATTTCTCAGAAGAATGTTGAAAGTTCCCTGGGCAGCTAAAATGACCAATGAGTAAGTTCTCAAAGAGACCAACACAAAAAGGCAGCTCCTAAAAAACATCAGAAAGAAGCAATCAACATTTTTCCGGCACATCATGAGAAGAGGAAAGTTGGAATACTTGTTTACAATTGGCAAAATAAAAGGAAAGAGAAATCACGGATGACAAAGAGAGAAAATACTGGATAGCGTGGTGTCATGCAATGGCAAGCAGCCAACAACAGAACTGATACGATGCACTGCAGATAGACGATTGTGGAAGGACATAATCGCCTACGCTAACCGGTATGGTACATGATGATGATGACTTACATGGCTTATTCAAAGAAAACCCGTAATAGTGGCATATTTACAAATATAGGTAAATTGCATCAGCAGTTGTGACAGAACTATGTAAATCACTTGTTATGAAATGAATTTAGAATTATACTGAAAAAGGGATACACAAAGCATGACGTGCTTCATTTAACTAGAAGCGAATGTGAATACAAATAAATTAATTTTAATTAAAATAACCCCAATATTAAATCAGTTATAATTATGGTTATGGTTATTCGAAAGCCCCAGTATCATTGTAAACGAATGGAGATCCATAATTACAAAACCGCCCGTGCCAGTGGTATCAATCGAATGAGCATGTCATCGAATATCCAAAGGACGGCAACTGCAGTCCCCATTGTAGCAAACACATAACACGTCAAAAGACATAAGGCGTATTATAGCATCGACAGTGAACGGATCTGAAGTGTCCTTCGTTATACGATACCCTCATTCATCGTAAGCAATCAGAATATATAAATACTATCCCGATGGAACGCACATCTCACGGTGTGCACCGGTTACTACTCAGTAGATCCGGACTTGGAATATGAGAAAACTGCATAAACGAACACTTTTTCAATCAGTGCCTCAACTGCTCCATGTCGCCTATCTGCCATAATGACCGGAATTCCGATTCAGTCCTGCCATATGGTTGCGATAAATGAAGAACAACAGTGACAATCACGGAGATTTAGACCTTCATTAATGAATGCTTGCGCAGAATAAAAAGATGGACATGGCAGGACAAACTTTACTAAGATACAATTATTGGGGTAGTACCATTCAAATACCAGTGGATTTAGATATGCGGCTAAGACGATACTACTGGATTGGACACTTACTGTAGAAACCAACTACAGTATTACATGGCAAGCCTTGTTATTGCATCTCCAGGGAAGCGACTAAGAGGAAGACCACAATATACTTAGAGAAGACAGGTGGAAGAAGAGATGAAGAGGATGGGGAAGACTTTAAACAATTTTTTTTTAATGGCAAGAACCAGAATGGCTTAGAAAAAGTGTTTGTTGAAGACATATGCTCCACAGGGAACTAAAAGGGAGAAGCAGAAGAATTGTTATAGCGCAAGCAGTGGCGTATTCTCTATGATACCCCAGCTACCGCTTGTAGCCCGAACATAGTAACGAAATACAAAAGGAAATTATAATTTATTATATTTTTTAAAAATAATTACATTACAAATTTACGAATATTATATTACACATTTCGTAAGCCAATGCGATTTATTTGCTTTGATTTACATTTATTAAGGCAAGGTTTTCCTCTGGCCACTATACGTCTGTGAATGAACTCGAAACTACTCTACATTGAAACCTCTAGTAGCTAGCGGTACATTTTTTCTCTATCCGAACCTAGTATTAACGACCTTGACATTCAAAAATGGGAGTTAAATTAATATAGCGGGTGCTACCGCTAGAAGAATGCGGTTTCATGGGATATTTTTAGCTCTAGCCAATTATAACGTTAAAAGTGAAAGTGAAACTATGTCTGATTATCCGAACTTCCTTAACTACGTTAAGCGCATCTGCATCTGTAGAAAGAACTTTTTCTTTTCTCAAGAGAATCAAAACTTACTGTCGATCAACTCAGACACAAGAACGTTTATCTGGTTTTGCAATAATGTCCATTGAGAAATCATTCCATCAGAAACTTAGAAACCAACCCAACAGTAGAAAGGAAGACTCCGTCCAATGACAAAGTCATCAGGGCATTTTCGTCCCAAACAAGACGGATATAACTAATAAATAAATACGTAATTTTAAATGTAGTGATGTCATTAGAAAATATTACTTTCTGTTAGCCTACTGAATATAATGTATGTTTTCTTATTATTTTGTCAGCGGTAGCCCAGACCCCAAAACCAGTATACGCCACTGGGCGCAAGTACTCAATTATCTCTATGTCGAAGATATAAAATCAAAGGAAAAAATGTGCTCTCTTTAATGATATACGGATGCGAATTTGGCTTGCATTGTTAGAAAATTAACATAATTTACAGTAAAATCTAATGTTTAGAGCACGCAGTTTGATATTTTCCTAAAATTATGTAACAAAAAACGATTTGTACAAAATTCAGACTACCTTTGTACTTAAATGTTATAAAATCTGAAGGCCGGGGAAAAAAAAATCAGATTTCACGAAAAAGAATTAAAGAAATTCATCAGTTTCCGAGATAATTGATCAACTCTGTGGGCACAAATTTGATGAACGAGCAAATGAACGAACAATACCAGGATTGTTTAGAAGAAGTCGTCTTAGCCATTCAGACACGCAATAAACTGTAGACAGTGGATGACGTCAGAGAACAACGACTTTTGTTGCTCACTTGACTATTTTATCTTCGAGGCCATCGGAGTCGAATAGTTGTCCGTTTAAGATTTCTTTTAAGGGTCAGAACAAGATCAGGTCACATCTTGACAGATCTGGATTGTAGGCTGAGTGATGTAGGACTTTCTACAGTTTTCTTGCTAACGTTTCCTGCACATTGTTCACGAAATGTGTACGAGCATTGTCGTAAAATAGAATCACATGTGTACAAGAATTGTCGTAAAATAGAATCACATGTGTACAAGCATTGTCGTAAAATAGGATCACATGTGTACAAGCATTGTCGTAAAATAGAATCACATGTGTACAAGCACTGTTGTAAAATAGAATCACATGTGTACAAGCATTGTCTTAAAATAGAATCACATCTGTACAAGCATTTTCTTAAAATAGGATCACACCACGCGCAAGCATGCCGGGTCTTTTGATGACTGTATGCAATTTCTCGAGTGTCTTTGTGTAGCAGATAGCATTGATGGTCACACCAGTCTCTTTACAGACTAATCAGCCTTAGGCAGATTCCATGCCACATCCACGTGTGAGAGCTTGCTACGTTAGATGTGACATCATTATTTCGGTTATATATGTTCATTTAGAACAGTTTGGGCAGGTTTTATTTCAACATTTCTCGTGTATGTGTCTGAGTAAATATACACACATCAGGCTCTTTCCTATCAATTTACTAACACATTTCATCTCGGTAGTGGTTGATTTTCTTACTGTCTTAAGTATAGAGTACAGATCTGGCGTTAGTGGCACAACAATGGGATGGAGTTAGTGAATAAAAAGAAATGACTAGAAAACCTGAAGTCTTAAAAAAGATAGGGACATTTATATAAGAATGAAACATTGATAGCTCGTGTTTTTGTATTTAAAATATAGACATAATGTTATATTTTAATTTCTATGTATTTTAGGCCGTAACGTAGCTCTGAAAGAAACAACTAGCCAGTCGTTTCAAATTCCATATAAATCACATCCTTCTTCATCCGCTGTTGATGGTTACACCAATGGTGACATTGATGAAGGATTTTGCAGTCAGACGTTTGGATATTTTCCTAACTTGAACCTCACTTTAAAAAATAATATGACAGTAGTTGGATATACTCTGTACAACGTAATTAGAACAAACCGTAAGTAGATTTTCCATAAAGCGAGGAATCTGAGGAATAAATGAAAGAGTTATATATTTGTTGTTTCATTCTTTTCATTGGTTCATCTACTTCATTTATGTTCTATTTTTAGACATTTAACACGATCCAGATCACAGAAGCCCTACAGGAAACTATGGAAGTTTAACAGGCGAAGAAAGTAAACAGAAATGGATTGAGGATGAGAAATATGTTCTGCTTTGCTTGACCAGAAACATCGAACAAACAACATACTTCCTTCACTTCGTTCGTTCAATATCCTTCTTCTTAATTATGACCTGAATTGTGTTAAGGTGATCCGTCTCCATTTCTATTCTTCTTTGTCAAGTTACCCTTATTCTGTCTATAAGTTTACTCCCTAAATCGCGTTATCTTTGGTCTGTCTATATCTCGCCTTATTTCTCCAAAATTATCCTTGGTCTGTATCTATTTCATCTCATTACTTCAATTCATTATATGTATGCATCTCTTTCATCGTATTTTTTCAAGCTTTCCTTTTCTGTCTCTTCGTCTAGTCCATTCATTGAGTTATCAATGGTCTCTTTCTCACCTGCTTCCTTAGGCAAGTTACCATTGTTCTCTGTCTCTACTACTTCCTTCTACACGTTATTATTGGTCTCTCTCCGTCCAAATTTCTTCGGTAAGTTATCATTTATCTCTCTCCTACTTCCTTCTACAAGTTGTCATTCATCTCTCTCTCCTACTTCCTGCTACAAGTTATTATGTGTGTCTCTGTCTCCTACTTAGATGGACAAGCCATCCCTGGACTCTCTCTCTCTCTCTCTCTCTCTCTCTCTCTCCTACTTCCTTCTACAAGTTATCATTTTTCTCTTTCTCTCCCCTACTTCCGTCGTAGTTACCCTTTTATGTCACTCAATTCGACTTACTTCTCATGTACAATGCATGCAGGATTTATTATTGCTTATATATATATCTTCTGAACATATGGCCTGTTCAAATCAAACTTTTCCCTATTATCACTGTTTACGTCTCCTCTTGGCTCCCCTTTCAAGAAGTTCTGCTGATTTTATTTATTCACAATATTATAAACAATTTTCTACAGACAGGTTGTGTGAAATGATGACAGTCTCCATTTCTTCTGTTGTTCTCCCTCGCTCATGCCCATATAGAAGCAGCTAAAGTACACAACTCTCAGTTATCCTTAGTTTAACTTTTGTGTTGTACTGGTGGACCACCAAACTTTGTTCAGATTGTGACAAAAATATCACGGACTAAATAGAGAGAAATCCATTCAAGATAACAATTATATTTCCTTATGGTGAAATTCAAAGCTGAATGTTTCTCTTGAATTACGTTGTCCACATCGTTTCACATCCTTATTCACGAGTTCAAAAATTAAGCTATCGTTACCATGATGGTGGATATACTCAAATGTATAATCTGCTTAAACATCATCAATATTTCGTGGTGATATATTTTAGAGACATTTTTGGAAAGCAGAACAGAGTGTTTTATTACCCAACGCTTCCTTCCTTCCTTCATTCATTCACTTCCCTGTTTCCTCTCTCCCTGCCTTCCTATTTTCCTTTTTTGTTTTCAACCTCCCTCCCCCTCTTTATCTTTCTTCCTTCCTTACTTATTCTTTCATTCCTCGCGTGCTTCCCTCTCTGGCCTCCCTCAGTGTTTTCCTTCCTATCTGTTGTTCCTCTATTGTTTCATTCCTTCCTCGCTTCCTCCCTCACTCACTTTCTTCCTTCCTTTTTCCCTTCTTTTGTTTCATCTCTTCCTTCTTTCTTTCCTTCACAGATTCTGTTTTTTGTTTACATAACCTGTATTTGGTTTCCTTTTTTCTATAGATAACCTATTCAATTTACTTAAAGGAAATATCCTAAGACTTTTCGACAAAAACAAAAAAGAGCTGTTTAGACACAGAGATACTGAGCCAGCTGCCCGTGAAGTGTACAAGGTGCAACTAGATACAATTGTTTCAGGTATACGCATGATTAATATTGAAGCTACGGAATTCGACTTGCAAATCTTGATGAAAGGTCTAAATCTTTGTGAACTTGAAGTATATGGAGGTATGTATTATGTATCGATAAACCATTCATTTTGTGACACATCACAGCTTGACTTATCTATTTCAGTTATAAATTGTACTCTCTTTATAGGTCTATCTCAAAAGTGCACACCTGCTTCAGTTGTTCTGCTTGTTAGTAGAACGTGACGTCATTGATTGGATGTAATGAAATATACTGTCAACATAGCTCTACTAGGAGGGGCAGAGAGGCAGCAGGAGTTCAAGTTTCTAGGAAAACATTCTCCCAAGATGGTAGAATGGATAAAGAAATGAACATTTGATGCAGGAAGACAACAAGGAGTATTGGGATAGCTAGCTCTTCTTCTACGTCATAGGACCGTGCCAATAAGCACAGACATTTCTTAGAGGAAGCATATTTATGTCACTTCTATGTTACCATGTTTGAACTAATATTAATGACATACTAAGACAACAAATAAAATGTCCCGATTACCTGGAGAGAAAGCCTAGTGATACCGTCTAGTAATATCACACCATACGTGGCATATACAAAACGAGGGGCACACAGAACTCTAGGCAGACCTGATCTATGTTGGAGTAGCAACATCTACGAAAGCTTAGGCGGCAAGATAAGCAAGAATCATAACTATGTATCACCCTAGACATCTAGAAGATTAACATGAATAAATATTAAGAGATGGAAACAGAGGGAGAGAGGAGAGAGAGAGAGAGAGAGAGAGAGAGAGAGAGAGAGATAGAGAGAAAGTAATAACATTGCATTTCAGTATATTGAACAATGTGGTGGCATACCTACAATGTAATTAATGTAAGTCCTATTTCACATATTTCTGCTCGTTTCAGCAACTATCGAAGTGTTTTTTTCTGATTACTCCTGTCCTTTATTAGCTCAACGTGTTACGCTCTTTTCCACTGAGGATGCCTTTACTGTTCTCGCCCTTCCTGGCGCACATACGACCATTCATTTAAATGATGGTTGATCTCCGCTTCGTTGTCTCCCTTCCTGAGGCCACATACCACCATCCATTTAACATGAAGATTGATCTCCTCTAAGTTGTCGCCCTTCCTGACGCAACATACCACCATTCCTTTAACATGTAGGTTGTTCTCCGCTTCGTTGTCGCCCTTCCTGGCGCAACTTACCACCATTCCTTTAAAATGTAGGTTGCACTCCGCTTCGTTGTCGCCCTTCCTGACGCAACATACCACCATTCCTTTAACATGTAGGTTGATCTCCGCTTCGTTGTCGCCTTCCTATGAGAAGTGGTCTCTAAAAGTCATCCCAATGCCATGTATGTCCATTTCTTATGTATCCTCAACGATGGTAAACTCCTCAAACTGCCGACCATCTCATTGTCACGAACTCCCGTGTACCCGTGGCAACATATTTGGCTTTTAACATGAGACACGTCAAATAGTTGCGTCCACTCTCTGTGGAGTATATTCTTGTCAATCTGCCAAAGTATGTTTTCTGAGTCAGTCAGTATAAAACCTTGTGTTGTCGGTCTCTTAACCAGCCATTTTATCACTTCTGTCACAGCCTCGGTATCCACACGTTTGCTGCTGGTTGTAGTTCTGTATGTAACTCATGTATCTTTCTCTATCATCATTTCATTGAAATACACAGTAAAACCCAAGACATACCACGCGTCCCTTGTGATCAATCCAACAGAGTAATTCACGTAAGTAGTTTTATCTGGACTTCCGGTTGTCGGGACAATCCAAGAAGACTGCCTTGTGCCTGCGGGTTTGGGACTGGTGGCAAATTTGTCGCACTCTATAATCAAACGATTATCTGTTATCCCGATTTTAATTTTAGGAGACAGCGGCTTACTGGTCGCATTGACCTGCCCATAAATGTCAACAAGGTGGTGGCGCTAGCACGTGGAGATTTGTGCTGCAAGAGATTGACTGTTATTTGAAATGGTGCAGTATCTGGTCACCTTTTTGCTTTGTGACGGGATGAATGATGTTTATTGGACTGCAAATTCACCACCCGTTGGACTTCTTTTGGACCAAGTATTTCACCGAAGTGAATGCCTGACTTCATTTGTTAAGACAACAAATCTCATTGTTCGTTGACGTGAAAGTGCAGAACTTGACTTACCTTTACTTAACCTTTTAACTGACTTACAACCCTTAAGGCTGTATTGGACAGTCATTGATAATGACAGTGCTTAATTCCAACTTATATTATTACAAGACAATTATGACGTAAGTGCTACAGTTTATAACGTCATCGTTCCCATATTATCGGCAGATACGTCTTGCCCACTTGGAAGGTTTGGTCGAGAATGCGAATTCGAATGTCACTGTGGAAACAAAGAGGAGAAGTGTTTTCCTAGTACTGGTGGATGTACTTCTGGCTGTGCTAATCCATTCACCGGAGAAGGATGTCAACAGAGAAGTCAGTATTTTGTACACATTTTATATCACTGTTTTGAGTTGTTAGTGAGCGTGGAGACTAAATAAATAAGATACCAATAGACAAAATGTTGTAGTAACTGAAGTATCAGAGTGCACTATCACCATTGCTGATAATTTATAAACATATAGTCTGTAGTGGGGAGCGCATAGATTTGTTGTGAAAATACTGTCCCGCTAAGTGAAAAGCCGTCATACGGTGTTCAAGATCCGCGATTGACAGAAATATTTTTTTTTTTTTTTCCATCGGGGGTGAAATAAAAATTATGAGTCTCAAAGTCGCGGGGACTGATTTGTCCAATCGGCCCTTATCCCGCTGGTCCCGTAGTGAGTCCCCCGCTACTCCCCATACCGACATACACCAGCAATTGTAATATGTGTCGTACAGATAGTTTAGGAAAATGTATAGTGTACTTTAAACTATTTAGTATCATCACACACATTATCATAATGCACTATAATACTATAAAGGAATAGGAAAATATTAGTGGTAAAGGCACGAGCAATGCCATATACATCATAAGATCTTCAGTACAAAGTGCCATAGAGGTGAAAACAGATCTATACCTATGTGCCATAGATTATTTCAAAGCATTTGATAAAGTAAAGCACTAAGAAATAATCAAAATGTTATAAGGCATAAACGTAGACAGCAAAGATATAAGAATAATAAAGTACATGTTCTGGCAACAAACAGGCCATAAGAACTGGAAATCAACGAAGAATGTTTCAACAAAAAACAGTGTTAGGCAAGGTAGTGTGCTGTTACCAGAATTGTTTAATATTTATTGTGAGATTATTTTAAAATCAATAATGGGCATGCCTGGAATAACAATCAGAGGTCATAATATAAATAAGCTAAGGCATGCTGATAATACAGTCTTAATCGCTAAGAGTGAAAATTAGATACAAGAAATGTTAGATATTATAGTGAAAGAAAAAAAAATATGACTCAGCCTTAATAGCAAGAAAGACAGAAGTAATGGTAACAACAAAGAAAAAGACATCACCTAGGTGCCCAATAAAGACTATTGGAACAATATTAAAACAGCTAAATGAATTTTGATATTTCGGAAATTTGTTAACCTCAGGCGGTAGATGTAAAACAGAGGTGATATGCAGAATGGCTCAGGTAAAAGCAGCTTTCCAAAAAAAATATGGATGGTACAATGCAATCAATTTTTGACAATAGAAACAAGGAAAAAGAGTTCTTACATATTTTGTAGAGCCAATCTCAACATATGGATGTGAATCATAGACAATAGGACAACAGACAAGAAAATTACTGGAGTCTGTAGAACTGTGGTTTTACAGAAGAATGTTGAGAATACCATGGACAGCTAAGAAGAGTAATGAAAAAGTTCTGAAAGAGGCCAAAGTAAGAAGAGAGCTAATTTACAATATTAGGAAGAAACAATATTTTGGCCATGTAATGAGAAGGGAACTGCTGGAATATATTGTAACAAATGGGAAGATTGAAGGACGAAAAGATAGAGAGAGGGAAAGAGAAAAGATACAAGACAGCTTAAGAGATCAGCTTGGCAGAAGGTCAACAATAGAAATGATACATAACCGTCAAGATCGAAAGTTGTGGAGAGACATGATCACCTACGCAAGTAGGTCCGATACTTGATGATGATGATGATGATTAGGAAACTCTTTATACAGAGCTTTGCAACTGGAGCAATCTATTCATCAGAAGGTACCCCCGTCGAGCAAGTGTTTCGGCCCTTTATTTTCTTGGCACAAAAAGGGAAGTGGACCCACCAGTGTCATGACTCGCAGGCGTCGACTCCTGCTGCATTGACTCTAAAGCTTACACTTTATATTCGACACAAAGTAACTACACTTACTCAACTCAACACTTCTGTTTGAATCTACGCTCTTTACCAGCGTGATATACTTAACTGAGGTTAAACAAGGATGTATTTTATCGCTCTTGTTATTTGGAATTGTTATGGACTTCATAATGAAGAAATACTGCATTGGTAATAAAAGCAACGAATGAATACAAGCAGACCATTTGGAGGACCTCGACTTTGCTGATGACATAGTTCTCATCAGCAGTCAGATAAAAACGATGCAGGAAAACACAAATGAACTATCATCAATAGCCAGCAAAATTTGGCTTGAGATCAATCATGAAAAAACTAAAGTCATGAAAAGTTTAATTCCAACAGATGACAAAATATACATGGAAAACAAACCAGTAGAATAGATCGATCACATTATCTATCTTGGAAGTCACATTGATCGAGAAGGGGATACAAGCAAAGAAATTAGAATCAGAATAGCTAAAGCAGCAATGTCTTTCAGAAGCCTTGAAAAGTTGTGGAAATCAAAACTCATCAGCACAAACACAAAACTTAGGCTATTCAAATCAAATGAACTATCAACCCTTACGTATGCGTGTGAAAGCTGGAAAACAACAAGAGATATAGAAACAAAGTTGAACGCATTCGAAAATAAATGTCTAAGGAAAATACTTGGTATAGCGTGGAACGAATTCAAAACAAACGAGGAAATTAGAGAAATCGCCAATCAACCACTAATATCTTCAGTAATAAAAAAAAGACGATGGTCATACGTTGGACATATGATGAGAAGAGATAATAACCGAATAGCAAAGCAAGCCCTCATGTGGGAAACAACAGGTAAGAGGAAAAGGGGAAGACCCAGAGAGACACTGAGAAGAACATTGATGAGAGAGGCAAGAGCAGCAGGAATCGGCTCCCTCAATGAGATAGATCTGCTTGCACAGAACAGAGACAAATGGCGAGATTTGATAAAATATCTTTAAAAGAAAACTGCTAGAACAAAAATTCACATAGAGAAGGTGTATCTTGGTCTACGCCCTATGGGCCGGCTACGGCTCGAATGGTCAATATATAGATAGATAGATAGATAGATAGATAGATAGATAGATAGATAGATAGATAGATAGATAGATAGATAGATAGATAGATAGATAGATAGATAGATAGATAGATAGATAGATAGATAGATAGATAGATAGATAGATAGATAGATAGATAGATACTTACCTGTCTTAGCTTTAACCCAGAACATTGATTCCATCTTAATGGTGTCAGTGGTCTAAAGTGGCCATTAATTGTCACGTACTTATATAGGCTCGCGGACTGGCTACTTTGATAGAGCGTTACTCCGGCCGGAAGGGTTGGATCCTTAACTGGTAAAAAGTGAAGGAGATTGTTCGGGCTGGGAACTATATTGTTTGAACTTTCGGTATTACAGACGTCCGGTTTGGCCCATCTGCGGCCTATGCTGTAATCTATTATCGCTTATAGTTGACGCCCCGGATATGCCACGATTAAACTGTCGTTATGTTGTTGACTTACGTGGGAGTCCGGAGTTGTCGATGTGTAAGTTCGTTGCCTAATAGTCTGAACATCAGAATATTGCCGTGTTGATGTGTCTCATAATTGCCAGAGCCAGCATGATGTTCATTCGGCTGACCCAGCCTTAACCTTTATTGTTCTGATCCACATCTCCTCCTTAATTACCTAGCCTCTTTAATAGGTTGTATAGGGATGAGGTCGTGAGATTTCTGGCATAACTTCTATACAAAACACTCTATTCGAGCATATAGTATTTCACTAATTTCACTAGCTCATGTTTACCACACATTATCTATCTGTCACTCTCAGAGACATTGACTGTTAACATAGGGCTAAAACAACACAATCCATGTTGCAACAATCAAGATTCCTGAAACACACATCTTATCCCATATAGAATTGATCTATTTATTTCAAGTCTTCTTACACACTCATTTATTCATTCATTTTCTCTCCGACCGAATACGGCACGTAGGACTGAAGTCATAGTTCTCCACCACTGACGATTTGCTGCTAGTTCTTGTAGGTCTTCGTTGTTCCATAGTCCCAATGATTAAAAAAAACTATAGCAGTAGGAAGTATAACCGCTTAATGTCGTGTGTCCAGCACTAGTCATGTCTAATGTCTAATATTTCTTCAGACTGTTCGAAGGACTGGTTTGGCACAGATTGTAAGTTCATGTGTCACTGCACGGACGGCACTTGTGATGTCGTCACTGGTGAATGTTATGAAGGCGCTAAATGTCAGAGAGGATGGTTTGGACCAGGTTGTCAATATGGTAAGCTACAAGAATATGTTGGCAAGAAAACTGTCTATTAAAAAAACAGAGACGCTTTTTCTAATAAATGCTAAATAATATATGTAGTTGTGTTAAGCTTATGTTAGGTTATGATGCCAAAAATAGCACTGTGATATTTTATTATTTCCTCTAAGAGAGTAAAGGAGAATAGATCGTTTAGCCCAGAGACACTTAAACAGTGAGTGTTGATATCAAAGACAATATACTGTTTATAGAAAATGAGATTTGTAGAATTATACATTGAGCGATAATGTGTTATGTTTTATAAAAACGAACGAGCCAATTACTTAATCAAGAAAATGATTGGAGTGCATAGCCCCTTTTAAAAAAAAAAATAATTGAGAATAATGAACCAGCAAATATCAAAATGTGAAGAGTTATGGTATTCAGAAATTTCTTGACAAATAAACCACATTAGAGCATTAGGTTTGTGATTTGCTGTAAGTGTTCAACTTTGACATTGACACATCAAGGTCGACATAAATATATTCTGTACCTGGTGTCTTATTTGCTGTTTTAGGTACCCCATTACGTCGTAGAAAATGTGATAATTGTTTAACTATTGGGTTAGCTTTAGTGCATCTAACATCGATCTCTTTATCCAAACTACATTCTTCTATGAATAATGTTTCACAATTTTTTGTTAACTACGCCCAATCCTACCCTGTTTTATCTATGGTACCCGTTTCACTACAGTCAGGAATATCCCATATCTGCTCTAACTTGTCACAGTATTTCCTAAAATGCATCGGTCAAATCCGTTGACAAGGTCGCTCAGTGGACTTCCAATTCGTCAGCGACGATTCTAAACTTCCTTAGTCGCCTCTGACGACATGCGTGACAGGTAACAGTGGCTGTGTTCTTTTCGTCCCTCACCGTGGAGACCCTGGTAGCCACACGGGGTAAATTCCGATACCTGTTTAAGGGGTCATACTTTTCAATTGCTATATTATACACTTGATATTATGTTGATATCCTGCACCTAATTGTTTGCCCCATCATCGTGACATCATTTTTCTCTTTATTTGTCTGCATATTTTGAGTCGAACATGTTGTGCCTATATTAATGAAATGCTGTTGCCGTTTTTCTCTATTTTCTACAAGTAGAACTTGCTCAACTTTGAATAGTAGATCATCTATTTCATTGTTGGTTTAGTTTCTAGGTTTTGCATGTTTACATATGTTATCTATACACGTAATGAATAGGGAGGGCGATAGCAAAAATCCTCTCTGACTTGCAATGTTAGCTCAATTAATCGAGATTTTCCTTGTATATTTCAAATGACAGTAATCCAATGTTCGTATAGACTTTGACACAGCTTGATCAGATGGTCCACTAAATCGGTATTATCTCAGGATCTACCACAATAATTTTCCAACTACACTCTCAAATGTTTGTTACTTAATCCCCAAAGCCTAGCATTGATTTCTCTTCTTCATCCCATAGATCCGGGGGTCGCTGAAGCCCCGCTGACAGACTTAGTCAAATCTTCTTCATCTGTCTCTATCTTCAAGTCGCTGGGACTCTGCAAAGTTAAAACATATCCATTCTTTGATATTATCATCCCATCTATATCACTGATTTCAACTCCCTCTTGCTGCTATCACACATTCTTTGCTGAATCCCCGACAAATGTTATTCCCCCCTCCCCTCAACACAAGAGACAAAAGATACCCAGATTGCTTGTTGTATCATTTGGCGACATTTTTCATTTATGATACGCTCTAGGTAAGAGATGCACACAATCTCACTATAACATGCATCTCTATAGCTTGTATTTACTACCGTAGCTCCACTGTAAGGTTTTATGTTTCCCAAGCTCATAACTGATATGACAAGGCTGTGCATCTACCTGAATTTAGAGCCAAGAGTGATGTTCCTGTAATGTCAAACAGGTTTTAGCTGTGAAACGTCTGATGTAGTTTGTGCTATTCTAACCGATACTTTAGGCTTTGGGCCATCATCGCTATAGTTTTTCCACCAATATTGACTGTATCTGATGTAGTTTGTGCTATTCTAGCCGATATTTCAGGCTTTGGGCCATCATCGCTATAGTTTTTCCACCAATATTGACTGTATCTGATGTAGTTTGTGCTATTCTAGCGATATTTCAGGCTTTGGGCCATCATCGCTATAGTTTTTCCACCAATATTGACTGTATCTGATGTAGTTTGTGCTATTCTAGCGATATTTCATGCTTTGGGCCATCATCGCTATAGTTCTTCCACCAATATTGACTGTATCTGATGTAGTTTGTTCTATTCTAGCAGATATTTCATGCTTTGGGCCATCATCGCTATAGTTCTTCCACCAATATTGACTGTATCTGATGTAGTTTGTTCTATTCTAGCAGATATTTCATGCTTTGAGCCATCATCGCTATAGTTCTTCCACCAATATTGACTGTATCTGATGTAGTTTGTTCTATTCTAGCAGATATTTCATGCTTTGGGCCACCATCTCTATAGTTCTTCCACCAATATTGACTGTATTTTTATGGTCTTCTGACGCATCTGTCATGATTTTGTTTCCAAGAATGTTGAATAGATAGAAATATATTGACTGTATCAGGTGTAGTTGAGATTAATGTGCATTGATTACTATTTGTATTAACATCGATAATTATTTATATATATATATATATATATAATTAAGTAAATTATATTAAATAATTAATAATTAAATATATATATATATGTAATTGTTGCTTCTCATTTCTGTTGTTGACTTTCTGCTAAGCAATTCTCTTGTTTGTCTAGTATCTTTTCTCTTTGCTACTCTCTATCTCTTCATCCCTTAATTCTCCAAGTTGTCACAATAAATTCCAGCTGTTCCCTTCTCATTACATAGTAAAAAAAAAAAAAGTAAAGTACCCCCGTCACGCCAAGTGGCGTATGGGGAAATGTGGTGTTAGTGACCCTATATTTTACAGACTTTCAGCACAGGATTTTTGGGGTAATGTGGTCAGTATTACGCCCGTGTAGCTTTACTTTCACAGAAAAAAACCCGGTACCCATTTAAGGCTGGGTGAACCCAGAAGCCGTCGGTTGGGATCAAACCCTACCCCTTGTCCGTGGTAGTCCAGTTCACTAACCACTGAGCTATCGCGGCTCCCTTCTCATTACATGACCAACAAAAAAAAAAATTATGATTGGAAATTAGCTTTCTTCTTGCTTTGCCTCCTTCAGAACGTTTTCATTACTATTCTTAGCTGTCTATTGTATTCTCAACATTCTTCTGTAAAACCACATTTCTATAGACTCCATTCCACGTTATACCATTTTAGAACAAGAGGCATATAATCAATAACCTAAAATATTGTGATCA
Organism: Megaustenia siamemsis; assembly: GCA_032433765.1. NCBI lineage: Eukaryota > Metazoa > Mollusca > Gastropoda > Stylommatophora > Ariophantidae > Megaustenia > Megaustenia siamemsis. The sequence goes on from JAVIAB010000041.1 coordinate 15,988,334, forward strand.
TACTGAATTACAAGCAGAAAACCATAAAGATCTACAACAATTATTTAATTAAATGAAGATGGCAAGCAACATAATATAGATTAGATATGACTATCAAAAAGACTTAACACAAACATATAAAATACTCAAAAATAAAGAAGCGGATATGAAAATTGAAGGAATAGACCTGAAGACAGTTCAGAGCTACATCTACCTTAAACATACTATAACCAATGATGGAAAATGTACAACTGAAATAAACAAAAGAATAGGAATGACGAAAAGTAATTTTAATGTCATAACAAATTTAAAATGGAAACAAATAAAACCAAGGCTAAAACTACTAATACACAATCTGTGTATATCTTCTCGACATTCATGTATAGTGCAGTAACATGGACATTAGAAAGAAAACAGAACAGAAAATTGAAACCTTTGAAATGTAGATATATAGAAGAGTAGGTTGAATTGGATTGAAAAGAAAAGAAAACAACAAACGATGAAGCCTTCAACAAGTAAAAATGAAAAGAGAACTACTGAATACAATTCAAATAAGACAAAATCTATATTTGGGGTATTTTAAAAGACACAACGTCCTACTTAAATAAATCTTGGAAGGAAAAATACAAGGTAAAAGAAGCAGAGGCAGAATAAGACTAACATTAAAGAGTAACAACAAAAGATGGACAAGTCACTCTCTTACAACCTGCACCATCAAAGCAAGAGACAGAGCGCAATGGCACTCCATGGTAGCCAACCTTCGATGCGGAGACGACACTCAATGGTAAATAACAACAGAGCAGCAAGATAAGTCATGCAATTTCAGAAATATAATTTCATACATGAACTCTATCATGAACATGAAATCAGTTCTTTACCTTCTGATATCCGCGTGAAAAAAAAAAATGTGTGATTATTTCTTAAAACACAATAAATTTGATAAACTTTGGGAAACTAACCAAAACTAATTGAAAAAAGCTGCAGAACAAGAAAACTAAATATTCTTCCCGATATCGTAAATACATTTAATAAATCTATGCTTTGGAAACTGAAAGTACGTTCCTGACTAGTTAACATTGTAAATTATCGATACTAGGGGGCCTCGGTAGCCTAGTTGGGAAAAAACCACCCGACGTTCGGACAACCCGTGTTCGATTCCCGCTGGGAGCAGTGTGAGTTGTACTCGTGGTTGGAAATTTAAAAAAAAAAATTACCCCCACGGTCGACCCAGCCGTTGGCAGAAATGGGTACCAGGGTATTATCCTGGGAAGGTGAGGAATGTCGCTTCGCATCTGAGTTTCGATGCTTGAGGCTACACTATACAGAAATATCCGAACATTTCTGGATAGGCGGCCGAGCACATATGGGTGTAAACTCGCGTGCTAAGACGCCGGTTCAAGTCTCGTACTTTACTTTACCTTTATAATCGATACTGACGTCACTGACGATAATAACATTTCTTTAACTCATTACCTGTAACAGGTGTAGTCGATATTAGGCAACGAAAAGCATCCTTTTATTCTTCCTCTTCCCATAACCCGGGCAGTGATTGATGCAATACTGATAAACGTCATTAATTTTCTTTCTCTTTTGAGCTCTAACTAGAATCGTTCTTTGGGAATCTACGAACTCGAGGCCTGTCCGTCCATTGATGTTATCTGTCCACCACTTATAATGTCCGCCTTCCTATCCCCCTTTCACAGTTCATGTAGAAAAGTCTTTGCCTGGCAAGGTGATCGAGATACGTAACCAAGCCATCAAGTTACAGTAAACAAAAGTAATTTAATGTAACCGCGATGAGCTTTGTTTAAACAGTGCTCTTTCTTAGAGAAATGTTATCCTAAATGTATCCTTTTGTAAATAGCGCTCTTTCATAACACAATTGTATCCAAACCGCCTTCTTTCTTATCGACATTTTACGTTAAGCAGAAAGACAATACGATGAATCCAACCCGCATTAAATAGAAGATAAATAAAATACCGATTATATAAGCGATAATAAACGCTTCATAAATATGTTATTGAACAGATCTTTGATTGACACAAACACTCATGCAGACATACACACAACTACACAAATTGACATACGATCGCACACGTCATGTTGAAAAGTCATTGTTTCAATTGTACAGTGGACTTAGCCACTAGCGACACTCTTATTAAAAGAGACAAGGCGCTGGAAACATTAACAGATGGCGATGATAGCACATGTCTTCAGGTGAACGATACAGTAAATGTGACCTGGAATGTTGCCTATAGTATTACATGGTTCCGTATACATACAATTGGCATCGGTAAGTGTATACCCAAAATAAAATAATAATGTTGATATATAATGTAATTAGTATTTCATCAATATGTGATGTCATTTTATGACATATAATTACCAAATTCCGTAGGCAATTATGTCCTTTCACAATTTGTTATCAACGATGCATCGCATGAATTATGTAGATTTTTTTCTGTACCATGAAACCAAGCTATCTAGCATCTTCTATCTGTGTCTGATTTTGCCAGTTGTGACCAAGTATTCAAACATTCCTTTTCTCACGATGTGCCCGTAAAAAAATGTTACTGTTTTTTTTTTCAGATGTTTTTTTAAGAGCTCTTTTATGTTGGCCTCTTTGAGAATGTCCTCGTTGGTATTTCTTGGAATCCAGGAACTCTCAATATGTTTTCTGAGAAATCATATCGCTGTGGTTTCTAATCGCCTTTTCATTCGTTTGTCTGTTACCCATAACTCCCTTCCATGGGTTAGAATTATCCCTCTTTATTAAAGATAAACTTCCTTTTCTCAGTCCTATTGACATATACATGATGCACAAGACATTTTTTTTATTTTATGAAATGCTGATTTGTTCTGTGTTTCTGCTTCTTATCTCTGAATGGTATTATTCGTCTGATGTCTTCAAGTAAACAATATATTTGTAGTAGACGATTTTCTTCCTCAGCCACCCTCAAATTATTGCTTTTAGGGCATGGACTTCGGACAACGTTTTTCTTTCAACCCATCCCTCTTATAGGACATTTCTTCTACTTCTTTTCTGTCTAGCCCAGTTGTCCAGAGTGTTATTTTGACTTCTCTAATGCACGTCTTCCTGGGCTTTCCCTGTTTTCTCATTTCTGTTAATACCATGAGCGTGTCTGACTTGCTATTTTAGTATCATATATAGATACACGTATATAATATCATGCGAGACGGTTGTACAATTGCGTGGAAAATGGAAAAAATAAATGTAGAATTGTACATAGCAGCTTTACTAAGTGAAGGCATAACAAAATAATGAACATGTCAACTACAGGCCTTTGCTGCTATGGCAAACATGCGCATGAAGAATACAAAGTTACATAGAGTGATTGTTACATAACTTCGGTAAGAGTTGGAGGACTCTTGTGAAGGCCCAAACAGGAAATGTGCGCCCAAATAAGTAGCCAGGCATTATGTCACTAATAACCACGTCATAAATAATCTAAGGTATGCTGATGATACAGTATTAATCGCTAAGAGTGAAAATAAGGTACAAGAAATGTTGGACATTATAGTGAAGGAAAGCAACAAATAAAGGACTCAGCATTAATAACAAAATGACAGAGGTAATGGTAACAACAAAGAAAAAGACATCACCTCTGTGCAAAATAAAGACAAGTGGAACAATATTAAAACAGGTAAATGAATTTAAATATTTGGAAACTTTGTTAACCTCAGACGGAAGATGTACACAAGAGGTGAGATGCAGAATGGCTCAGGTAAAAGCAGTTTTCTAAAAAATGAGGAAGATACTATGCAATCCATTTTTGACAATAGAAACAAGAAAATGAGTTCTTAAATGTTAAGTAGAGCCAGTCTTAACATATGGATGCGCGTCACGGACAATAGGACAACAGACAAGAAAATCACTGGAGTCTGTAGAAATGTGGTTTTACAGAAGAATGTTGAGAATACCATGGACAGCTAAGAAGAGTAATGAAGAGGTTCTGAGAGAGGTCAAAGCAAAAAGAGAGCTAATTTCCAATGTTAGGAAGAGACAATCATAATTTTTTGGCCATGTAATGAGAAGAGAACAACTGGAATATATTGTAACAACTGGAAAAATTGAGGGACGAAGAGATTGAGAGAAGCAAAGAGAAAAAAATAACAGACAGCTTAAGAGAATGGCTTGGCAGAAGGTCAACAACAGAAATGATAAATAGCTGCCGAGATGGAAAGTTGTGGAGAGACAAGATCACCTACGCCACTAGGCCCGGTACTTGATAATGATGAACCACGTCACTATTGAGACAGAACAGAAAACACAACACTTACCAGGGACACTTACTTTCATACGTTGTTTTCTTCCACGTCATGCTCACCTTGCAGGGACCCTTACTTTATATCATAAGTTGTTTTCTTTCACTTCAATCTCACCTTCTCAGTGATCCTTACTTTCTATCATGAGTTTTGTTCTCTCACTTCATGCTCACCTTCTCAGTGATCCTTACTTTCAACCATGAGTTGTTTCCTCTCCTTCATTCTCACTTTGCTCAAGGACCCTTAGTTTCTATCATAAGTTGTTTTCTTTCACTTCATGCTCATCTTCCAGTGATCCTTACTTTCTATGATAAGTTGTTTTCTTTCACTTCATGCTCACCTTCTCAGTGATCCTTACTTTATACCATAAGTTGTTTTCTCTCACCTCATGCTCACCTTCTCAGGGATCCTTACTTTCTACCATAAGTTGTTTTCTTTCACGTCATGGTTACCTTGCCAGGGACCCTTACTTTCTATCATAAGTTGTTTTCTCTCACTTCATGCTTACCTTTCCAGTGACCCTTACTTTCTATCATAAGTTTTTTCTCTCTCTTCATACCCACCTTGCCAGGGACCCTGGTAAGGGAAGAAGGAGATAAGTGGCCTCATAAATCTGCTAGGACAATACAGGAGGGTAACCTGGCAAGAAGTTAAAGAAGACCAAAGAAAGGGTGAATCAAAAGACAAGGTAGTGAACTGGGAAAAGAGTAAGTGAGATAGTCTCTCTAGTACAGAATGGATGGACTGGAAGTGGATGAATAGAGAGGTAGTTCAGATAAGGGAGGAGGGAGAAAATATATTTCAGAGGAATTGATATGCAGAGGAATTGATATGGAGAGAAAGAATAAGAAAACAGGTGTACGTAAAGTAGGTAGGGAGAAGGGCGGTTAGCCAGAAGTGAATAGATAGAGAAGGAGTCTGTAAGAAGTAGAGTGATGGAGGGTGGTGGGTCAGAAGTGAATAGATAGAGAAGGAGTCTGTAAGAAGTAGAGTGATGGAGGGGTGGGGGGTCAGAAGTGAATAGATAGAGAAGGAGTCTGTAAGAAGTAGAGTGATGGAGGGTGGTGGGTCAGAAGTGAATAGATAGAGAAGGAGTCTGTAAGAAGTAGAGTGATGGAGGGGTGGTGGGTCAGAAGAGAATAGATAGAGAAGGAGTCTGTAAGAAGTAGAGTGATGGAGGGGTGGTGGGTCAGAAGTGAATAGATAGAGAAGGAGTCTGTAAGAAGTAGAATGATGGAGGGGTGGTGGGTCAGAAGTGAATAGATAGAGAAGGAGTCTGTAAGAAGTAGAGTGATGGAGGGGTGGGGGTCAGAAGTGAATAGATAGAGAAGGAGTCTGTAAGAAGTAGAGTGATGGAGGGGTGGTGGGTCAGAAGTGAATAGATAGAGAAGGAGTCTGTAAGAAGTAGAGTGATGGAGGGGTGGTGTGCAGGAAGTTAGTGCATAGAGAGGTAGAGGAGTATCAGGTGCGGGAGATATTGAGAAGAATGATAAGGAACAGGAATGTTTAAAGTGGATAGGAGGAGAGACGGTGGGCCAGAAGTGAATAGATATAGAGGGAGTTTGCACGAAGAAGAGTAATAGAAGAATGGTACGCAGGGAGTTAGTGCACAGAGAGATAGAGAAGTGGGGAAATGGTGAAACTGAGATGGATACAAAAAGAGGTTGCGTCTGAGTGGCTGATGAACAGACTAGTGGAGTCCTAGAAGATGACTAAGGCTGGACACCGGGATGGGGGGGGGAGGAATGGAATAGTAGGTGTAGATAAGTGGTGCCTACAAATGAATAGAATATAGAACAAAATAATGAACATGTCAACTACATGCCTTTGCTGCTATGGCAAACATGCGCATGAAGAATACAAAGTTACATAGAGAGATTGTTACATAACTTCTGTAAGAGTTGGAGGACTCTTGTGAAGGCCCAAACAGGAAATGTGCCCCCAAATAAGTAGCCAGGCATTATGCCACTAATAACCACGTCATAAATAATATAAGGTATGCTGATGATACATTATTAATCGCTAACAGTGAAAATGAGGTACAAGAAATGTTGGACATTATAGTGAAGGAAAGTAAAAATAAAGGACTCGGCCTTAATAACAAAATGACAGAGGTAATGTAAGAAAAAGACATTTTATATATAGAAGGAAGAGGTATACAAGGAGTAGAAGCAAAAGAAGTGGACGGAGAGATGGTACAACCAGCAAAGAGAGATAGTATACTGGGAGTGTGTATAGTAGGGGGAGAGAAGATGTATACACCAGAGGAGGAGATATGGAGAGGAAGAATGAGAAACAGGTATGTGCAAAGTGGATAGGGGGAGAAGCGATGGGTCGGAAGTGGTAGGATAGAGAAGGAGTTTGCACGAAGTAGAGTAATAGAAGTGGTGTCCGTGAAGAGGTAAAGACGGTGTGAATTGATGGAACTGAGGGGGGATAATAAGGGTCCTAGAAGAGGAATAAAAGAGGACATCGGGATAAGTGGGATACTGGAATAGTAGGTATAGAGAAGTAGTGACTACAAGTGAATATAGAAGGAAGAGGTAAGCTGGGATCAGCAGAGAAGTGGTGACTACAAGTGAATATAGAAAGGTGAGGTAAGCTGGGATCAGCAGAGAAGTAGTGACTACAAGTGAATATAGAAGGGTGAGGTAAGCTGGGATCAGCAGAGAAGTGGTGACTACAAGTGAATATAGAAGGGTGAGGTAAGCTGGGATCAGCAGAGAAGTAGTGACTACAAGTGAATATAGAAGGGTGAGGTAAGCTGGGATCAGCAGAGAAGTAGTGACTACAAGTGAATATAGAAGGGTGAGGTAAGCTGGGATCAGCAGAGAAGTAGTGACTACACGTGAATATAGAAGTGTGAGGTGAGCTGGGATCAGCAGAGAAGTAGTGACTACACGTGAATATAGAAGGGTGAGGTGAGCTGGGATCAGCAGAGAAGTAGTGACTACACGTGAATATAGAAGTGTGAGGTGAGCTGGGATCAGCAGAGAAGTAGTGACTACACGTGAATATAGAAGGGTGAGGTGAGCTGGGATCAGCAGAGAAGTAGTGACTACACGTGAATATAGAAGGGTGAGGTGAGCTGGGATCAGCAGAGAAGTAGTGACTACACGTGAATATAGAAGGGTGAGGTGAGCTGGCATCAGCAGAGAAGTAGTGACTACACGTGAATATAGAAGGGTGAGGTGAGCTGGGATCAGCAGAGAAGTAGTGGGTAGGACGTGGATCAATAAAGGTGGGCGGAGAGATGGTGCAGTCCATGTAGAGAGGTAATATAGAAATAAAGAGGTGATGGACATGAAGGTTGACCGTAGAGAGATAGGGGAGGGGGGTTATAACTGGATGAAGAAGGCAAGATGAGGGGTTACTCAATGTGAATAGGGAAAGAAAGGATGGACTAGGAGTAGACGAACAGAGAAGTGAAATAGGAAGAGGAGTACAGAGGTGGGAGGATTTAGTCCTTTTTTTTAGAGTTTTAGTCTTTTTACATAGTTTGCCACCTAAGATGTCACCTTGGCTATCTATTCCTGGAGATTGAGTTTTACCTTGATTACCAGTTTTACGTCATTGATGAGGATACACGTTGTCACGTGTGAGTCGTTGTCCGTTTTAGCGGAAGACGATATCCTGATCTCACAGGAGATGTCATGAAAACGTGTCCCCATCCTCCATGGACTCACTTGAACTTTTGCCGTCTTAGATATGACCTCGCTTAACGGTCACCTCCACCTCGTCGATGATCTGCTCGCTGCTGGGCGGCGACACTGACACCACCCAGCTATGTACTGGTTGGCACCAGGTGGGCACTCTGAACCCACCCGGCACGGCTGCAAGATGATGATTACAACTGGTACTGGCGGTCACACTGAAACCCCCAGCACCTTCTTGGTTGGCACCAGGTGGTCTTTCTGAAACCACCCGGAGCTGCTGCAATATGATGATGATGATCGTCAGCCCAGGACCACTCAGGTTATTCTGAGCTCGCCCTGGTGTTCTCCGGTAGGAGGTAACTCCTTCCCATATGGCTCCTTGATCGCATAATCTGTACTTCACGTTGTGCTGCTGTTACCTGCAACCCCGTTGGCCCGTTCTCCGCGAAGGTAATATAGTGCCAAGACAAATGATAAAATCAACTCTCTTGAACAGAAACACACTTGAATTAATTTACAACCGGACCACATGCGTGGCCTCAACAAGACATCCGTAATATTATGGCATGATATATGACTCACTGGATCTTATAAAGCTATCAACCCTCTACACACGGTCGACGCTATGCTGTCCTTAAGATCTCTTGCACAACTCGTGTACACACATGGTTCTGATTAATGTCACTAGGCGACTAACAACCGTCTATATATGGTAGGAACAGTTTATTTTATTCCCTAATGTCTCTTGCACAAATCTTGTACACACATGGTTCTGATTAATGTCACTAGGCGACTAACAATCGTCTATATATGGTAGGAACAGTTTATTCCCTAATGTCTCTTGCACAAATCTTGTACATAAATGTTTCTGATTAATGTCACTAGGCTACTAACAACCGTCTATATATGGTAGGAACAGTTTATTCCCTAATGTCTCTTGCACAAATCTTGTACATAAATGGTTCTCATTATTGTCTCTATGCTGCTACCATCGTCTACACGTGGTCGAAGCTATGATATAGATTTATATATACATTCTCTACTGTCTCTTGTACATATCTTGTACACAAATGGTTCTACTTAATGTCTATATGCGGTTAACAACCGTCTATACATGGCAGGAACTGTATGTTCCCTAAATCTCTTGCACATCGTGGTACATGATAGATTCGCAGTAGCGTCTATTAACGGCCACTCTAGCCTAGACTGACAAAACTCATGTACTACAATTTGTAGCTACACTACATTGCTAATTGTCTGGAGTATCACAACTCTTTCTGTCAATCATACCTAGTTATGTCCATGACACTGGACTCTAGCTAGTTCATATAATCACCTAGTATCACATTTCAATATCATTACCACCTAGTTAAACACACGTTAAATATTTCCTGAGAACTTACTAACTTAATCTCACAAACCGTATCACTTACTGTCCTTTTAGAAAACATGTCCACATCTTAACATAGAAGCTAACCTTTCCGCTAACGGTACCGTATTGTCAACATGACAACCCGTCCACAACTAGCGCCCGCTGCCTGTTGAATGACCGTTCACTCGTACAACCTTTTCTCCTCTCACTTTCGTGAGTCTCTTTTTCGAAAAACCTTTGTCTCGAACCTGTTCACACGCATTTCTTCTATTTCCTGTGGATCATGAATTGTCTCCCGATCTCGTCTCATCTGACCTTTACCTATCCCCTCTCCGTCTTCTATCACCCCCTAAATACCCACTGTTTCAGTCAGAGTAAAACAGTGTTTTGATGAAAGTGTTCAAAAAGTGTGGCTTAAATATTGTGTGATAAGAAGCAATGATAATTACACTAGTGATAGTGCTAGGTATAGTATTATTTCTACTAGATAAAATAGTTTTAGTTGTACATGAAGTAATTGATGTCGCTATTTAGTAGAAATTGTAGTGACGATAAACGATTTAATATTCAACAATATGCATATATGAATATATATATATATATATATATATATATATATATAGCGATATATATATACGTATACACATATACTGAACATCATTAGTAATTATATATTGAAATGTTCAACTGTTATGACATATTCTTTGCACTTTCAACAGCTGAGCTGAGTGCGTTTACTTTTCTGTATAAGATAAGCAGTAAATCCTCTTCAAAGGAATGTTTAGATGTCCACAAGAGCCGCGTTTCTTTCAGTGTATTCGAAGTCCATTGTAAGAATAAGTACAGGATTAAACAACTTGTCATATTAGTCAAGGGTAATGAATCTTTGTGCTCAATACACATCAGTGGAGGTAAGTTACTCTGTTGCATACTTTAATCTAATGACAGCAATTTTGCGATAACACAGAACTTGTACAACACTTATGAGGAAGCTACATTCCACCTGTATCGTCTCTCTTTAGGTTCAGCGGCTTATGGCGAGCTATGTTTATTTTATAAACTACATGTAGCGTTTTCTTACAATTAATGACAATTTGTCATATTCTACCTATAGTCTGCTTGTAACACTATCAATGTGCTATATGACAGACGGTGACTGCTGTGCTGGGTTTATCATTTATTTTTAGCATATCAATGTCATTTTTTCAGTTATAAATATATCTCCTACCTTAGTGATCAGTTGTTTAATGAAAGTGGAAGAGAGAAATGTAAAATGATTTTCAGTAATTAAATCAATAGCTCATTATCTTCTTCCATTTAAACTGCTGGAGCATAGGTCCTTAAAAACACGTTCCAAGTTGTTCTTGCCCTTTTTGTAAGATCATTCCACGCCTTCATCATTATCTTCATCTCTGATCCAATTTGTCTTCTCCATGATTATTTTTATCTTCAACCTTGTCTTCTTCATTTGGGATTCCAAAAAAAGGTCTTTGGTGTAATATTCTCAGTGCCATCGTCTGTGCTGTATTTCTTTATCCACTGGTATATGACTAACACGTTTCCATAATACGTTAGTGAATGTGTCCTGCCATTTTCAACATTTTATACTGCGCAAAATACTATTTGCAGACGACCATGTTCTGATACATGAAACAACTGAGGACCTACAAGAACATATCAACAGGCTAAACAACACTTGTAAACAATACAACATGAAGATCAACATAAGCAAAACCGAAGTAATGGCAATAGCGAGAAAGGAAGAAAAACTAAACATCATAATAGATAATACATCTTTGAAGCAAGTTGACAATTTTAAATATCTGGGTAGCACGCTAACACAAGACAATAACCAAGAAACAGAGATAGATATAAAGTGTAACAAAGCATGCCAAGTTATAGGCCAAGTATCAACACTATTGAAAAACAAAGCAATAACTACGGAAGCAAAAAGGGCAATATACAAATCAATTTTTCTACCAACTCTGTGCTATCAGTGCCAGAATTGGACGCTGGACGCTAGAACAATAAGAAAGATAACGACCACAGAAATGAAATGTGTCAGTAGAATGACAGGAAACAGCTTAAGGGACAGAGTAAGAAACACTGACCTGAGGAAGAAACTCGAAATTGAACCAGCCATCGAATACATAAAGAAAGAACAGATAAATTGGTTCGGCCACATAACAAGACAGAAAGAACTAACAATGAATCAAAGAGCCATAAACAAACGTTACGAAAACGTCAGATTAAGAGGAAGACCGAGAAAGAGATGGATAAATGGAATACTAGAGTCACTAGGAGGGATAACATCAGAAGAGGCCAACAGAAGAGCAAAGAATCGCAGATTGTTTCTCCCCTCGACGCCAACGGCAACAGAGGAAGGATAGAGAAGAAGTAGTAGAGAATCATCTATTAATGAGTGTCTATATCTTCACGATTGTCATGTTTTATTTTTCTCCATGTGTCACAGCCATATAACAGGACTGACTAAGCATCAGAGTTGAATAATTTTTATTTGTATATGTAACCTGATTTCTTAGGATCATGTTTCCTAGTGCAACGAATGCTCCTCTTGTTTGCTGTATCATTCTTTGTTCCTCCTTCCTTACCTATATTAATTTCCAGATTTATATAATACTGTACGTCTAGTAGAGGTAAATTTCCTTTTGTTATTTGATTATTGCCAACTACAAAAATACTCGTAATTTTGATCTTATCCCTATTTATCTTCAGTCCATATGTTGTGATCTCTCATCAGGTATACATGTTTTAATTACCATCTGTTGATGATTATTATGTGATACGGGAGCTATGTCATCAGAAATATCCATGTCGTTAAGTTGCTTTGTTAGTGACTATTGGATTCCATTTCTGGTGTACTGAGTTTTTTTTAAATAATCAAATCTATGGCCAGCAGAAAGAGAAATGGAGATAGACGGCATCCCTGCCTTACTCCTTTTCTTGTTTCAAATCTTCATTAAAGCTGCCATTCGTGCGCAACACCAAATGTCTTTCCTTCATACATTGCACGTGATACAAATGTTTGGGGATTCCGTTATGACTCAGCAACTTCCAAAGTATTCCTCTGTCTAAACTATCGAATGCCTTTTCGTAATCTATGAATCCAATATAAATTGAAGGCCGTAGTTATAAACGGTGTTCAACTATTATGCGCAGTGTCGTTATTTGTTCAGCGCACGATCAGTTGTTCATAAAACCTACTTGTTCATCTCTCAAATGTTTCTCTATAGCCTCTCTCTCGAATTATTCTTACGTAGTATTTTCCTGGCATTGATAGCAGTATAATTTCCTTTTAATATGTGCACTCCTGTAAATTTAATTTCTTTGGTAGTTTGATCGTATAACCTTTTTTTCTAGTCCTTTGGCTATTCTTCCCTACCTCATATTTTATCTAGTAGATTGAGTTACACCTTGATGAAGGTGTTAATATCTGATTTGATGGTTTATAGCAGAATTTCATCTCGTCCTGTGACTTTACCATTCTTTTATAGCTTACTGACTTTCATTGTTTCTTCCTTGTTTAGGCTTTCCACAGTTAACGTGTAACTCTTCCTCTGCTGGTAGTAAATCTTAAGACGTATATACTAAAGGAATCTGTTCAAGAGTTCATCAAAGTTTTCATGCCATTTCTTCAATTGTTCCTTTATATTAGAGATTGTCTTTCTTATCATTAATAAAAGCATTAATTTGTTTGTATGCTCGGCTTAAATTCTTTGTTTTGCTGTACATTTCTTTTATTTCCTCTGTTTGCCGCCTTCTCTGTCTCTTTTACTAGTTCATATATACATTTCCTCTTATGCTTTTTAATGCATCTTTTCACTTTGTTCACCTCTGTGTAAGTTTCCTGTACTTTGGCTGTAGTACTTCTAGATTTGCCTTTATTTATATCTGCTTTCTTATTCCTTCTTTCTTTAAGTTTATCCAGGGTCTCTGATGTAATCCATTCCTTATTCTGGCGTTGTCCTTTTTCCAGAGTTTCTTCACATGTCACCTTCCATCCTTTACCTGTTTCCAGTGATCTTTTATATTCATTGTATTTTCTAGTTGTTGGAAAACGTGGTATTTGTTTGATACTGTGTCCTTAAATTTATCTTTAATTCCTTGCTCTTTAAGAAACCCTATATTGAAGTACTGTCTACATATATGTATTGGAGTATATCTTTTCAGTTTAAGTGAGCTCATCAGTTAAGCTCATTATTTAAGCTCATCAGTTAAGTTCATCAGTTAAGACTAGCTCATATCTAAGTGTAAAAATGTTCGAAGACAAAATGAGACATAAATTGACCCAGGCTGCTGTAATGGAGTAAGGAGGTAACTAACATAATATTGTATGTTGCAGCTACACGAAAATGTGGCAAAATAAAATAACTAAAAGGTTCGGTAACAGAGCCTACAATAGTAGACAGTGCTAATGGACAAAAAAACTTTTTTTTTTAATAGAATCCTAGATATATATAAATAAAGGGGTAATACATGCTTCCTGTGTGTTACCGGGGCCTCATTATGTGGGAAGTAAAGAATAGTGACACTGTGACCTTCCAGGCATGTCGTAAGAGGCGACTAAGGAGCTTGATCGATGGCTTGACAAGCTGTCATTGTAAAAAGTATTGTTATGGAAACAGCGCCATATATTTTAGAGCAATGATCTCTGCAATATGTGCCACTTTGGCACGCAAGGTTTCTGTTTTTGAGATTATGGTTCTGCCCTATGTGCCGTCTTCGGCTCGAAAGGACAATAGATAGATAGATAGAATACATACGGCCCACAGAACACAGGAATACTTATCTTATTTAAGGGGAGATAAAATACGGATTTTCGTATTGCAATTTGACCGTTTTAGATTCCTATACCACACATGGAACAGGCCAACAAATGTTTATTAGATGTGTCCATGTGGGAGATCAACTAGAATATGCCCTCCATGACTGTCTACATCGTGCAAGGTTTGGAATAATGATCTGACGTTCTCCAGCCTCTCGAATTGACAAACTGTTCGGGCGATACATCATCAAATCATCGCAGCTTTGATTGTTTTAAAGGTCTTCATATTTTCTTGTCTGTTATCAATCTCTGCGCCTGTTTTATTTTAATTCCATAACCTGCCATACCTTCTTTGGTTAGCTTTTAGTTTAGCGTCAAGTAGATGATCAATATATTCTTGCCAGTTATTGTTTATTGGTTTTGTTTGGTTAGTCGAATGCCTCGGTATCACCGCAAACGAATTAAAATCTATAATTACTCAACTCCCTGTGCCAGTGAAATCATCCGAAATAAAACTCATCTCATTGAACTATCCAAACAAAGAAAGACAGCTGCAATACCCATCACAACGCACGCCAAAAGACATAAGTCCAAGCGGCACCGAAAGTGAACGCAGCTGAACTGTCCTTCTTCATGCGATATCATCATTCATCGTAAGCAATTGGAATATCCAAACACTATCTGGATGAGAAACACAGTTCACGGTGTGCACAGGGAACTAAACTTAGCAACTCCTGCAGCAAGCCGGCCTTGGAATATGAGGAAACTGCAACAAGGATCACTTTTCTGACTGAGCCTCAATAGTTCCATCCGCCTAACCGCCACATTGACCGGAAGTCTGTTATTTATATATCTATTGTCTTGTATAGTTTCTTTTTTTACACTTTGTACAATGTCTGTTTTTGGAGCTGAGATAGCTCAGTGGATAGTGAACTGGACTACACAAGATAAGAGGTCGGGTTTGATCTCGATCGACGGCTTCCAGGTTTACCTTAAAATGAGTACCTGCTTTTTTTTCCCTCTTGGAAAGTAAAGCAGCACGGGCGTGACACCGACCACATTACCCAAAAAAATATGAGCTGAAGGTCTATAAAAATTATGGCCACAAACACCATATTCTCTTTACACCACTTGGCGAGACGGGGCTCTTTACGTTTTAATGTGAAATGTGTGTATAATGGTTTTGTTTAGAGTAAGTTATATGATGGCAGGAGAACTGGCATCTCTGTTTCATATGAACTACGCTCTATAGCAGTGTCTGTAACGATGAAGCGTTGTGAGACTCCAATCTTCTCTATGGTGGTCATTTATATTCGTGTTCTATGCTTCATATGATCTACGCTCTGTAGCAGTGTCTGTAACGATGAAGCGTTGTGAGACTCCAGTCTTCTCTACGGTGGTCATTTATATTCGTGTTCTGTGTTTCATATGATCTACGCTCTGTAGCAGTGTCTGTAACGATGAAGCGTTGTGAGACTCCAATCTTCTCTATGGTGGTCATTTATATTCGTGTTCTATGCTTCATATGAACTACACTCCGTAGCAGTGTCTGTAACGATGAAGCGTTGTGAGACACCAGTCTTCTCTACGGTGGTCATTTATGTTCGTGTTCTGTGTTCCAAACATTCCTCTTGTATACTAGACATTTCCTAACATTTCAAAATCTGACCTAACATTGTTGATTCACCCGTCCTATTCACTGCCAGAAAGATACATTTCTATGCACATCATCATCATTAAGTGCCGTCTCCACTTCGGAGGTTAACTACCATGGTGCGCCATCCAGCTCTGCCTCTTACTTTGATACTACAGGTTGTCATAGACTAACGTATCCACATTTTGATGTTACTCATGTTTTATTTGTTTTATTTTTTTCCCGCGTTTTGTTTTCTTTTACCTTATATTTACTCTTCCAAGATAAATTTTAGCAGGTTCCTGCCTCGTTTAACATGAAACAACAGATACAATAGATTGGTCATGTGACAAGGCAGACAGATAAAAACAACACAACTTTCAATAAACTGTGCAAGTACATCAGAACCAGTGGCTGATTACGAGAAAAGATGGATGGACTGATTATTAGATTCACTTGAAAACATAACAGCAGTAGAAGCAAACAGAAAAAATAAGGAACACACATTGTATCTCCCCTCGACGCTGAAAAGCAAATGAGGAAGGAAAGTAGAAGAGGAGGAAGAATACCGTTTTAAAAGCATATCTTATGTTATTGATTATCTTTCCATCAATTTTTAGCCCTGGCATCTCTGTGATGTTTTCAAAGATTTCCTCAGTGTATAGATTCAACAAGCTTTGTGATAGGATGCATCCCTGTCTTAGTCTTTTTATATCAATGCGTGTAGAGTTATCTTTGTTATATTTTATTATTGATGTTTGCTCCCAGTTGTAATTACTTATTAGTCGCATGTCCGTGTCATCTAGATGATTATCGTTTAGGTATTATGTAAGTTATTTATGGCCTAATATATCCAAAGTGTTTGTGTAGTCTATGAAGAAGGCATATATTGGTTTCTTTACTTCCAGGCATATATTGGTTTCATTGCTTCCAGGCATATATTGATTTCTTTATTTCATTGTATTTTTAAAAATTAATGTTCTCACGCAGAATATGGCTTCTTTTGTCCCACTATTTTTCTTAAATTCAAATTGCTGTTCCTCTAATTCAATATTGATTATATTCTGAATCCTCCCTTCTGCAACTTTTAGCTAGACTTTTGTTTCTTGGCCCATTAGGTTTATTGTTCTAAAGTCACTCCATTAAACAGTACCATTCTTTTTAGGCAGGCAATGAGAGGTGATGTCTTTAGTCTATTTATTATTTTTCCCATATTGTAAAAGTCGTTCCATATGTCTGTGTTCATCTCAATGCCAAAATCTTCTAGTGCCTTTTCTTGTTTTAAATTGTGTGATGTAGAACAAAATATGAGTTATAATAGAGAGTTAGACTTGTGGTATCTTGTTAGTTCGGAGGATGGAATTTGGGTGGGTGTGAGTTTGGTGGGTTCATTGACAGTTTTGTCATCATCAACAAAGAAAGTTCGGTGTATTGGTTTTGTCACGTTGTCTGTCCGTGGCAAAAGGGTAGTACATACACACATACATACAAACACACAAACACACTCAAACACATACACAAACACACACGCACACAAACATAAACTCACACATAACATAGAGAGAAAGGGAGATACAGTTCTCTATTTTCAGCCTCAGACATGATTTCCTAAACAATAAATCCCAACACTCAAATCAGCCCTTTCATGTGATCAGAAGTGTTCATGTACACAACTTTAGTTAGTGAATAAAACAACAGAGGGCTGAAGACAGAAGTGTTCATGTACACAATTTTAGTTAGTGAATAAAACAACGGAGGGCTGAAGACAGAAGTGTTCATGTACACAACTTTAGTTAGTGAATAAAACAACAGAGGGCTGAAGACAGAAGTGTTCATGTACACAACTTTAGTTAGTGAATAAAACAACAGAGGGCTGAAGACAGAAGTGTTCATGTACACAACTTTAGTTAGTGAATAAAACAACAGAGGGCTGACGACAGAAGTGTTCATGTACACAACTTTAGTTAGTGAATAAAACAACAGAGGGCTGACGACAGAAGTGTTCATGTACACAACTTTAGTTAGTGAATAAAACAACAGAGGGCTGAAGACAGAAGTGATCATGTACACAACTTTAGTTAGTGAATAAAACAACAGAGGGCTGACGACAGAAGTGTTCATGTACACAATTTTAGTTAGTGAATAAAACAACGGAGGGCTGAAGACAGAAGTGTTCATGTACACAACTTTAGTTAGTGAATAAAACAACAGAGGGCTGACGACAGAAGTGTTCATGTACACAACTTTAGTTAGTGAATAAAACAACAGAGGGCTGAAGACAGAAGTGATCATGTACACAACTTTAGTTAGTGAATAAAACAACAGAGGGCTGACGACAGAAGTGTTCATGTACACAATTTTAGTTAGTGAATAAAACAACGGAGGGCTGAAGACAGAAGTGTTCATGTACACAACTTTAGTTAGTGAATAAAACAACAGAGGGCTGAAGACAGAAGTGTTCATGTACACAACTTTAGTTAGTGAATAAAACAACAGAGGGCTGAAGACAGAAGTGTTCATGTACACAACTTTAGTTAGTGAATAAAACAACAGAGGGCTGAAGACAGAAGTGATCATGTACACAACTTTAGTTAGTGAATAAAACAACAGAGGGCTGAAGACAGAAGTGTTCATGTACACAACTTTAGTTAGTGAATAAAACAACAGAGGGCTGAAGACATGAGAGTTCATGTACACAACTTTAGTTAGTGAATAAAACAACAGAGGGCTGAAGACAGAAGTGTTCATGTACACAACTTTAGTTAGTGAATAAAACAACTAAAACTGAAGACAGAAGTGTTCATGTACACAACTTTAGTTAGTGAATAAAACAACAGAGGGCTGAAGACAGAAGTGTTCATGTACACAACTTTAGTTAGTGAATAAAACAACAGAGGGCTGAAGACAGAAGTGTTCATGTACACAACTTTAGTTAGTGAATAAAACAACAGAGGGCTGAAGACAGAAGTGTTCATGTACACAACTTTAGTTAGTGAAAAAAACAACAGAAACCTGAAGACAGAAGTGTTCATGTACACAACTTTAGTTAGTGAATAAAACAACAGAGGTCTGAAGACAGAAGTGTTCATGTACACAACTTTAGTTAGTGAATAAAACAACAGAGGGCTGAAGACAGAAGTGTTCATGTACACAACTTTAGTTAGTGAATAAAACAACAGAAGGCTGAAGACAGAAGTGTTCATGTACACAACTTTAGTTAGTGAATAAAACAACAGAAGGCTGAAGACAGAAGTGTTCATGTACACAACTTTAGTTAGTGAATAAAACAACAGAAGGCTGAAGACAGAAGTGTTCGTGTACACAACTTTAGACTGTGAATAAAACAACAGAGATCTGAAGACAGAAGTGTTCATCTACACAACTTTAGTTAGTGAATAAAACAACAGAGGGCTGAAGACTGAAGTGTTCTTGTACATAACTTTAGTTAGTGAATAAAACAACAGAGTGCTGAAGACAGAAGGGGCTTTTGATATTAGAAACCATTTACATCACGTGATTTAGTAAGAAAGATAGAAACAACTGTCACAATTTAATCACATCCATATTTTAGGTCGAAATGTGGCTCTAAAAGGAACTACTAGTCAGTCAAGCATTTATAATGGTGCAGTTTCTTCAAGAGCTGTAGATGGTAATACCGATAATGACTTCAACAGTGGAAGCTGCGCTTCCATACAAAAGGGCAGTCACAAAAAACCCCATCTGGACATCGTCCTCGCAAATCGGATGACAGTTGTTGGATTCGCTCTCTACAGAGGACATGATAACAGCGGTAAGTACATTTATCATAAAGTGAGGTAGCGGCAGGGTCAATGACAGAGTTTTACATTTGATAGTTTATTCTTTACTTTTCAGGATTCAGTGTCCCACCAACATCGTTTCAGTTGTTCCCTTAGTAATCTAACACGACCTAACAAACAGGCCATAACCATCCTAAATGAACCTGTGGAAAGTTAATAATAAAAAAGCTGGACACAAAATAGATTGTGGATGTAAAATATTTTCTTCACCTCTTGAGGTCAATGGCCATCCTCCGTACTTCATGCATTCCTCACACTCTCTCATTCATGCTTGCCTTTTACTATCAATAGTCTAGTTATCTTTGGTTTTTCCCCTTTTTGACTTACTTTCGTCAAGTTATCCTGAGTTTTTGTCACTTTTTTTTTACTTCCCGCTCCCGTCCACTGGATAACAGAAGATATTACTTCTTGATGTGTTCTGAACCTATGACACCTCTATTTCCATCTTCTACCTATTATAATTGTATGCATCTCCTCTTGGTTACTCATACTGAGCAGTTCTTTATTGCTGGTTTTATTTATTTAAAATATTCTACACATGTGTCCTCAAACAGGTTGTGTGAAATGATAACAGTTTCCTTCTCTTCTGCTGTCCTCCATCATCCAGACCCATAGAGACGCACCTAAAGTACACATCTCTCAGTTACCCTTAATTTGACTTTTGTGTTGTACTGGATGAGCCTCAGAACGTGGTTTAGCTCGTAAAAAATATCAAAGACTGAATCAAGAAACTTTCGAGGAAAATCATAACAATGGTCTACACACAAAAATAGAATCAAGAAAGTTTGTGAAACATTCACTATGTAGTACTTTTTGAGGGCAAGCAGTTTGATTTTGACCTGAATAGATTGTGTTTTCATTCTTTGATAGTAGAATAATTACTGATATAATGTGTAAACTACATTCCTACAAGGTATTATATACTCTCCGTAACTGATACAATGTGTAAACCTCATTCCTACAAGGTATTATATACTCTCCGTAACTGACACTAGAGGCAACACAATCAAAATGTCGAGCATCTTTTTCTTTCTTTCGTTCACACAATAACCACTAAAGAATTGATAAACACAGATGTGCTGACATTTATTTGTTTATTTCGATATAGTATTCGTTTTTCGAACTAATCTGTGTATATTGTGTCGTGTACCCGATGAAAGCTTTTACCAGAACGTCGAAGCTTGTATTGTCTTTCTATTAATTTAGCTGTTTTATACCGGTTTCTGTTTACTGCACATTAGAGACAACAAGACAAGGACTTCCGGTTTCATAATGACGCGATCATGTTTACGTCAACGTCACGTACATTTTCTGCAGGAAAGAAGGCTAATTCTATCTTTCCAAGGCAGATAAGTGTATCGATGGGAAGTTCCACTGTTGGGATCTTCGCCAGTGGAGCGGATTATGTGCATGTGATGTGAAATCCTCTACAGTGTGTGCAATAGTGTGTTCTTTGATAATTACGGTATACATCATCACTGGAATACCAGTCAATATAGCGGATAGGCGGCAGGAACTTTTAAAGGCTGTGTCTAAAAAGTGTTCCTTGTTGCAGTTTTCTCATATTCCATGTCCGGCTTGCTGCCGGAGCTACTGAGTTTAGTGCTCTGTGCACATCGTGAGCTGTGCGTTTCATCCGTTTTGATCGTGTTCAGATTGCTTCCAATGAATGATGATATCGTATTACGGGGAACAGATGGCTCTGTTCTCTTTCTGTGCGGTTTCGCCGTATGTCTTTCGGCGTGTGCTGAGACTGCTATGATGGGGTCCACAGCTAGTTCTCTTTGTTTAGGAAATGCGATATTAATTCGGATGATTCCACTGTCACGGGTGGTTGAGCAATTGTGGATTTTAATTCGTTTGCAGTCATAACGGGGCCTACCGTAACCATAACCATAACCGTAGATACAACAAACGAGGTCCTTCACAAAGACATGCGTAGAACAAGATGGGGTGCCCAATGCTTGGACCACATTCAACATGAAAAGATCAGACTCATCGAGAGTGTGGTCAGCGTACTTGCTCTTGTGGTTTAACTACTCTAGACCGACCACAAGCAGCAGACAACCGATAGCAGTCACGACAGCCCATATAATTTGTGTGAACTAACCGGTCGTTTAACATCAGAAACTCAAGAGCCAGGACACGATGCTACCAATCATTCCTGGAAAAGTCATCGCCAGTTTTTTTCCTCCAACTTAGTCTACATCACTCATACCTTTACTGATTTCTGTAACTACTTTTACGAGACTCACATCATCCGACGTGGCTTCGACCGAAACACTGTCTCACTTCTTGAAGGCGCTCACGCTCTATCGCAGGATGGTTTCTCTCTTAGGTAAGGTCAGAGATACAAACTCAAATTCTTCAAATACCGCAACCTTCCTGAGGATAAGTATGATCTGATTCTCGGGTTTCATTTTATCTGAAAGT
The DNA here is from genome assembly GCA_032433765.1 of Megaustenia siamemsis. NCBI lineage: Eukaryota > Metazoa > Mollusca > Gastropoda > Stylommatophora > Ariophantidae > Megaustenia > Megaustenia siamemsis. The sequence continues at coordinate 16,010,299 of JAVIAB010000041.1, forward strand.
GTTATGAAATATAACCAGGCATCTTCGACTAAACCAAATTTAGTGTGTCCCTCGCCTCTAGCCGGTTAATTTTGCGTTTTGTTAGATTGTCTTGCAGGCTGCCAGTGAGAAAGTACATAACTCTCTTTAATTGATCTCGGCCACACAGAATCAAAATCATGGTTTTTAGAGGTAAGAATCATCTGCTGCCCTTTGAGGATCAGACTGTTGTAAAGCACCGGCCATATTCCCAATGTTGTTGATCGTGACATTTATTAAAGCCCACACCATCTGGCCGAAGACCTTCAGATCGACCAAATGTTGGCATCCAAAACTTGTTATGACTTTCAGTCATTGCTTGTCTATTAAAGATATATCTGTGAATTCACACAACACAATGTCCAACTCTCAATAGGTGTGCGCACGTAACCCTTACCGCAGAGCATGAGAACCTCTACGGGTTTAAGACTAGCGGTAGATCGTCGCCATCACCAACATCCCATGTGCTATTGATCAAATACAACAGTTCCAGGTCTGGTTCCATAAAGAAGTAAAGGCATCAAGATGCACCAAGATGTGTAGAGATGCGAAGCTGCTGGAAAGCTGATGATAACAGCAATACTTAAAAAAAATACAAAAAGTGGTAAAGTGACAGCTTTACGTGGTGATGGACAAAACAAAAGTCGACGTTTCAGCCAAGTAGACTTTCAGCTGGAACAACAAACAAAAACACCAAAAATATATATAAGGACATGAAAACACATCTAACTAATGTCGATAATATACTAGATACTCAAGAAAGGAAAAAAAAAAGGGTCACATCCCTGTGTTCCAGAGCGTGGTCAGCCTCCGAATGGACTAAAATGAGAAGGCGGGATAACCAACTATAAATCTCACTGACCAGGCAGTCAAGCGAGAAGACGGAACGGAAGGGTTCTAAAAATATGGGGAGGTGGGTACAAGATATGTATAAACTGTGCAAATTTAACTCTGTGTGTGCACCCCGAACCGATGTGTTAAAAAGGAAAATGTTTATGTAACAATACATGCGTAGAAGCATAAATCTACATATGACACCTACTACACATTTCTCACCCCCATGCGCTACCAAACCTATACATATAGATATATTTGTGTGCATATGTATTGGCACATGTGGGCACCTTTAGGTTTCCATTTTTGGGCTTTGTGGCAATATATATGCGGATTTATGCTTGTACGCATGTATTGTTACATACACATTTTCCTTTTTACACATCGGTTCGGAGTGCTCACACAGAGTTATATATGCACAGTTTATACATATCTTGTATCCACCTCCCCATATTTTTAGAACCCTTCCGTTCAGTCTTCTCGCTTGACTGCCTGGTCAGTGAGATTTATAGTTGGTCATCCCGCCTTCTTATTTTAGTCCATTCGGAGGCTGACCACTCTCTGGAAAACAGGGAAGTGATCCTTTTTTTAATTTCCTTTCTTGAGGAATTGAAGGTTTAATTTCCTACATATTATCGCTATGTAGTTAGATTTGTTTACACATCCTTATATATATTTTTGTGTTTGTTGTTTGTTGTTCCAGCTGAAGGCCTACTTGGCCGAAACGTCGACTTGTGTTTTGTCCATTACCTTGTAAAGCTGTCACCATACCACTTTTTTCTTCTTTTTTTTTTTTTTAGTATTGCTATGGTTCCATAACTTGGGCGCTCGTCGTGTGATTAGGTTTGAGACTGTTCCGTTAGTCTTCATGTTAGTCTCACATCGACAGTCGACATTATAACGGATGTTAACAATATAGGACGTGGTTTACCAGAATGTCGACATGAGACCCACCAGTAATATAACTAAACAGAGTTGGTGTTGATGATGATAGCTACAACCAAGGTAAGACTGTATAGTTATGGTTATGGTTATTCGAAGGCTCCAGTATCACTGCCAATAAATGGAAAACCATAATTACTCAACCGCTCATGCCTGTGGAATCATACGAATTAACATCTCATAGAATATCCGAACAAAGAAAGACAGCTGCAGTCCCTGTTGTAGTAAACACAGCACACGTAAAATGACATAAGGCGTATTATAGCACCGACAGTGTACGCATGGTAAGACTGTAGCGGACGGCTATGGAGATCGATTTTGTATTACTCTCGACTACTGCATCGAGAGCCACATGTTGTTTTAGTGGATCGCACTTGATGATATTCAGTCTGTCTCTATCCTTCCTTTCATTCCTCCATCCTTCTTTCCTTCCTTCCTCCCGTCTCTGCCCCTTCTCCCTCTCTTCCTTCTTTTTTCCTTCCATTATTCCTTCTGTCATTATTGTTGCTACTTATTTCTTCTTTATTTTAACTTTCTTGGTGTAGACTATAATTATGTAATATTTGTTATATACTCTTTCTCCACAAAGGATTAAAACTAGAATTTTACAGTGCAGCTGGAAAACTACTGTTAACTTATTCAGACACTGCCTCACCTCCCCGTAAAGCGTACAGGATGCAAGTAAGAATACCAAAGAAATCTGTAAAAACGATACGTATAACCACACGAACTGACAGTAATAGTATTTTCAATATTTGTGAGCTTCAGGTATTTGGAGGTATGTATTTTGTTTGGATAAATAATTTATTTAAACTTTGCCGTTTGGCTTCATTTTGCTTGACTTGATTTTTGTCAGCTATAGAATGGGTGATCTTTACAGCCCTTGTCTTGGAAATACATGTCTGCTTCTGTGGTTCTCCCTGTAGGAGTGTGGCGTCAATAGTTGGATTAGTTGGTGGAATCTAGCATGAATGGACTATTAATTGGTTGAAGTGTAGTGAGTAAACATATCAAGGTGCTTCATTCTCATTTGATGAGAGAATAAAAAAAGAAATTAACATTCGTCACATGAAAATATAGAAGTATTGGGACAGAGACCCTCTATTCTACATCTCAGACAATGCCGATATGGACAGAGAAATATCTTGTACAAATCATATTTATTCTCATATTGTGTTATCAGTGTTGGTCATTCACAAGAATCAATAACAAAAGTTTATCGGCACGAAAATTACAAGTTTGAGAAAGGTTGTAGGAGTGACCGGGAGAAACAAAAACAGAAACTGGTTTGTAGAAGAAAGAGTTGGAATAGAACATATATTGAATTACCTACAAGGACAACATATACCATGGTCTGTTCAACTATAAGAAATGAAAACATTGCCGCATCATACAGGTCATTGTGGATGAGTGTTGGACCAGGCCGACATTATGAGTGCCCTCAGGGAGGCATGCGCTGATGACTCAATCAATGATCATCTTCAACCATGTTCAGAACGCACGAACATCGGTGTCAAACCTGGGTATGCCAGAACGGAGCGCTGCATGGGGAATCACAGACGAATAACAAATCAACACAGAACTGGAGTCATCAGGCTCCACACACTGAGTGAGATACTGGGGAGGAGACTTGGGCACTTGTGGAAATATTCGATGTACACTGAGGATGATCCGTCGACTAAACTAAACTAGACTAAACTAGACTAAACGATGAACACTGAGGATGATCCGTCGACTAAACTAAACTAGACTAAACGATGTACACTGAGGATGATCCGTCGACTAAAGTAAACTAGACTAAACGATGTACACTAAGCATGATCCGTAGACTAAACTAAACTAGACTAAACGATGAACACTGAGGATGATCCGTTGACTAATCTAAACTAGACTAAACGATGAACACTGAGGATGATCCGTCGACTAAACTAAACTAGACTAAACGATGTACACTGAGGATGATCCGTCGACTAAAGTAAACTAGACTAAACGATGTACACTAAGCATGATCCGTCGACTAAACTAAACTAGACTAAACGATGTACACTGAGGATGATCCGTCGACTAATCTAAACTAGACTAAACGATGTACACTGAGGATGATCCGTCGGCTAAACTAAACTAGACTAAACGATGTACACTGAGGATGATCCGTCGACTAAAGTAAACTAGACTAAACGATGTACAATGAGCATGATCCGTCGACTAAACTAAACTAGACTAAACGATGTACACTGAGGATGATCCGTCGACTAAACTAAACTAGACTAAACGATGTACACTGAGGATGATCCGTCGACTAAACTAAACTAGACTAAACGATGTACAATGAGCATGATCCGTCGACTAAACTAAACTAGACTAAACGATGTACACTGAGGATGATCCGTCGACTAAACTAAATTAGATTAATCGGGAAACACACAACAATAGAAGGACGCAGAGCCCGTTGTGGACAACGTTGGAGATATAACAACAGAGAAACTGTACAGCAGCATTAAGTGGTAATGGTTGAGGCGGTCACAAGAGAAAGAACTAGACCGCCAGAACTCTCGCGTCACCCGAAGTAGTAACAACGGTGATATATATATAATCCTCATCATCATCATCATTGAGTGCCGTCTGCACATCGAAGGTTGGCTACCATGGAGCGCCATTCCACTCTGACTCTTGCTTTGATGGTGCAGATTGTCATAGGCTGATTTGTCCATCTTTTGATGTTACTCGTCCATGTTAGTCTTGGTCTCCCTCTGCCTCGTTTACCTTGTATTTTCCCTTCTAATATTACGTTTATTAGAGTGTTGTGTCTTTTAGCATGACCAAAAAATGTCATTTGTCTTGCTCTAATTGTATGTAGTAGTTCTTTTTTAATTTTTAGTTGTTTTAAAACTTCCTCGTTTGTTTACTTTTCTTTCCATCCATATATATATATATATATATATATATATATATATATATATAGGACATAGGTAAGACACATGAGAGAGGGGAAATATTGATAGAATGGGCAAAAGACTCGTGAGATGATTATAGGTAAGAGCTGGTTCAAGCAACACACCAGACGTCTAAGGACACGGACAAGCCCAGACAACAACGTTCACAATCAAATCGATTTTATACTCTTTCAGAGAAGATTCTGGAATGGACTAACATCTATTAAAACAAGACCAGAAGCAGGTTTCACAAGTGACAATGTAGCAGTAGATGAAAAATGATAATGACACTGAAGAAGACACATACACCAGTAGTATAGCAGGGTCCAACTAAGTCGTATTTGGACCGTAAATTAACAAAGATATATAGTGTGGCGCGCGGCGCGCATAAAGCGTGCGGCGCATGGGGAGTTAACCGTGACATTTCGTGTCGAGGTATTGACCTCTAGTCCAGGTGACCCGGAAGTGACGTGTTTATGTCTGGTGTGTCCTGGCTTTGGAGTTCTTGATCGTTAGTGGTAGGTTAGTAGATTATACAACATCAATGAAAAACATTAAATTTAAAACAGAAGACGAAGATATATTTTTTATTCTTTTATTATCTCAATAGGTGTATAACATACATTGATATTATATAACAGTACAAAAATATTTAGTACACAAAGTCAATATATAGTACAAGGATAACATTTATTTATAGATAGGTAGTTGGGTGTCTGCTTAGCGTTGTGGCATAAATGAATCATATGGGGTGAAACTGTTAGAGATTGCTGGTTAGGCTAAGCTGGTAGTGTAAAGAGTTAAATATCTAAAGGCGTAGTCGAGACGTTATCATCAGCTACCTTTCTTTTTATATAGAAATAGGAAAGAGCATTTCTTGTTTGACTGTAGGAAAATATGGAATTATTTAAGACTTTGAAACCTACATTTTTCCCACCCTTAGCCTTTTGCGTAGCGAGAACCTCTAAAAACATATCTTTATCTAATTTGTTGTGTTGCTTGCTTAGCCCTTTACAACTGATTTTATCGTAATCCCCACTACAATGGCACGTCTTACTACATAAGCTAACAAGAGCTGTCCCTTCGTACTCTAGTTTAAAAAGCCCAGGCGTTCGTTTGGTGTACGCTTTAATACCCTTACAGTTTATACATTCTGTTTTGCTAGTATGTTCATCGCAGCAATGGGTGTATGGAGGTCGCCTAGTGTGTAATAAGGGCTGTATAGGGGTCGGCTAGTATGTCGTGATGGGTGTACGGAGGTCGTCTAGTGTGTCATATTGGGTGTATAGAGGGCGTTTAGTGTGTCATGATGGTTGTATAGGGGTCGTCTAGTGTGTCATGATGGTTGTATAGGGGTCGTCTAGTGTGCCGTGATGGGTGTACGGAGGTCGTCTAGTGTGTCATATTGGGTGTATAGAGGGCGTTTAGTGTGTCATGATGGTTGTATAGGGATCGTCTAGTGTGTCATGATGGTTGTATAGGGGTCGTCTAGTGTGCCGTGATGGGTCAATGGAGGTCGGCTAGTATGTCGTGATGGGTGTACGGAGGTCGTCTAGTGTGTCATATTGGGTGTATAGAGGGCGTTTAGTGTGTCATGATGGTTGTATAGGGATCGTCTAGTGTGTCATGAGGGTTGTATAGGGGTCGTCTAGTGTGCCGTGATGGGTCAATGGAGGTCGGCTAGTATGTCGTGATGGGTGTACGGAGGTCGTCTAGTGTGTCATATTGGGTGTATAGAGGGCGTTTAGTGTGTCATGTTGGTTGTATAGGGGTCGTCTAGTGTGTCATGATGGTTGTATAGGGGTCGTCTAGTGTGCCGTGATGGGTCAATGGAGGTCGGCTAGTATGTCGTGATGGGTGTACGGAGGTCGTCTAGTGTGTCATATTGGGTGTATAGAGGGCGTTTAGTGTGTCATGTTGGTTGTATAGGGGTCGTCTAGTGTGTCATGATGGTTGTATAGGGGTCGTCTAGTGTGCCATGATGGGTACATGGAGGTCGGCTAGTATGTCGTGATGGGTGTACGGAGGTCGTCTAGTGGGGTATGATGGTTGTATGGAGGTCGTCTAGTGTGTCATATTGGGTGTATAGAGGGCGTTTAGTGTGTCATGATGGTTGTATAGGGGTCGTTTAGTGTATCGTGAGGGGTGTATGGAGGTCGTCTACTGTGTCGTGAGGGGTGTATGGAGGTCATCTGGTGTGGTATGTAGGGTGTATGGAGGTCATCTAGTGTGATATAAGGCTGTATGCCGGGCGTCTAGTGTGACATGAGGGCTGTATACCGGGCGCCTAGTGTGGTATGTGTGGTGTATGGCGGTTGTCTGGTATATCATACTTTAATCAACCAATAAGAAAAATGAAGGAACATTACATTCAACATTACTTATCTTAACTACTTTACATCAATACAGTTGAATAACGTGTTATCGTTAAGTCTTACCATACTTTAAGAGAAAACATTCAAACTTACAGCGTAAAATATAGTCTCAATCATCTACACCGAATATAACCTGTTATCGATAAGCCTTAACATACTTTAAGAGAAAACAAGCCAACTTACGGTGCAAAACTCCGCTAGTGTGAACAGTAACTTTCCTTGAATCAATCAAACTTATAACGCCGTCTAGTTTAAATATAACCTGGTAAGAAATGAATAAATTAGCCAATCAGCGAGTGACTATGCCATCATCGCTTGATATCGGGATTAACCAATCAGAGAAGAGTATTAACATAGGAGGCGGGGCGAAGAAATGGCTGACAGGTGGATTAACCAATCAGAAAAGCGCGTTAGCCCAAGCGTAGGTAGTGGCTGTCGGGTCAGCAGTGGGGGAAAAATGCGGGGTGGTGGGTTACTTGAACTCGTTTTGACCCCTGAGGCAATTCCAGAAGAGTTCTATGACCTCATTTTGACCGCTGAAGGCTTTAATACCAAGGTTTCCCACTTCAACGAACGACATACATCATTAAAGGTGATTACTTCAGCTCTTAGACTTTGGAGTTCCATATCTTTATCACTTCAACGAATGACAGACAACAGTAAAGATGATCATTTCAGGTAAGAAAACTTAGTTCCAAACCCTAAAATTTCTACTCATAGTCACAAACTTTGATGCAAAACCCTAACAATTTAGTCCCAAAGCGATACTAGTTCGACACGACAGTCGTAAATGTTATATGCAAAGTCCAAAAGTTTGTCAAAAAGATAACCTAAACTCAAAATAGTTAGACACAAAGCCCAACAATTTATAGGCAAAGTCCAAAAAGTTACTCCAAAAGACAACTAATGTAACACTTAACCCCAAAATTTCGTCACATAACCAAACAGTTGAACACGAACTCTACAAATTTAGTCCCAAAGTCGTAATTGTTAGACACGAAAGTCGTAAATGTTATATTCAAATCCAAAAGTTTGTTAAAAAGACAACCCAAACTCAAAATAGTTAGATGCAAAGCTCAAAAATGTATATGCAAAATCCAAAAAGTTACTCCAAAAGACAACTAATGTAACACTTAACCCCAAAATTTCGGCTCGTATGCACAAAGTTGAACACGAACTCTACAAATTTAGTCCCAAAGTCGTAATTGTTAGACACGAAAGTCGTAAATGTTATATTCAAAACCAAAAGTTTGTCAAAAAGAACCTAAACTCAAAATAGTTAGACACAAAGCCCAACAATTTATAGGCAAAGTCCAAAAAGTTACTCCAAAAGACAACTAATGTAACACTTAACCCCAAAATTTCGTCACATAACCAAACAGTTGAACACGAACTCTACAAATTTAGTCCCAAAGTCGTAATTGTTAGACACGAAAGTCGTAAATGTTATATTCAAATCCAAAAGTTTGTTAAAAAGACAACCCAAACTCAAAATAGTTAGACACAAAACCCAACAATTTATAGGCAAAGTCCAAAAAGTTACTCCAAAAGACAACTAATGTAACACTTAACCCCAAAATTTCGTCTCATAACCAAACAGTTGAACTCAAAACCCTAAAAATTTAGTCCCAAAGTGATACTAGTTCGACACAAAAGTCGTAAATGTTATATACAAAGTCTAAAAGTTTGTCAAAAAGACAACCCAAACTCAGAATAGTTAGACACAAAACCCAACAATTTATAGGCAAAGTCCAAAAAGTTACTCCAAAAGACAACTAATGTAACACTTAACCCCAAAATTTCGTCTCATAACCAAACAGTTGAACTCAAAACCCTAAAAATTTAGTCCCAATGTGATACTAGTTCGACACAAAAGTCGTAAATGTTATATACAAAGGCCAAAACTTTGTCAAAAAGACAACCCAAACTCAGAATAGTTAGACACGAAAGTCATAAATGTTATATGCAAAGTCCAAAATTTTGTCAAAAAGACAACCCAAACTCAGAATATTTAGACACAAAAGACCAAATAGTTACATTCAAAGTCCAAAAGTTTGTCAAAAAGACAACCCAAACTCAAAAGTTTGTCAAAAAGACAACCCAAACTCAAAATAGTTAGACATGAAAGGTCAAAAAGGTATACTCAAAGTCCAAAATGTTACTTCAAAAGACAACTAATATAACAACAAGCCCCAAAACTTCGTCTCATAACCAAAAAGTTGAACTCAAAACCCTAAAAAGTGTCCACTTATCAACCAAAGTCTTTAATACAGCTGAGAAAACCCTAATAAATAATTACAATTTACTAAAAATGTTGCCCTTGATGATAGTTGCGACTGTGTCTAAATCATTATTGAAAATATTCATAGAACTCTAGTAAAAACCAAGCACACTAAAACACCACATTGAAAGAATGAACTTAAAGTTCACGCCCCTGTCACAACTCTGCTAAGAAAAGTACTGCGAAGCATGAAAGTTATGTCCCCTGCTATAACTCTACTAAACGAAAGTATTACCAAACACGTAGGTTACACTCCTACCATAACCCACTAAGAAAAACAAGATTTTGCTTAAAATACCACATTTATGATTGTTACGCCCCTTGTCCCTTTATGAGGGGACGCCCATGAAACTGTTAGAAATAGTAAATTTAAACTAGTGGCATACCCCAGATGTTATATTAGACATCCCTGTATCAAAAATTTAATTAAAACTCACTTTTAGGGTTGTTACGCCCCTTGACCCTTTATGAGGGGACGCCCATGAAACTGTTAAAAATAGTAAATTTAACAGCTAGACATACCCTAAACTTTATATTAACCATCTCCGTATCAAGAATTTACATAAAAACAACGTTTGAAATTACTACCCCTGTACCCATTTTTGGCGGTTACGCCCATGAAACTGTTAAAAATAGTAAATTTAACCTCTAGACATACCCCAAACTTTATATTAAGCATCCCATATCAAGAATTTACATAAAAACCACTTTTGAAATTACTATCCCTGTACCCATTTTTGATGGTTACGCCCATGAAACTGTTAAAAATAGTCAATTTAACATCTAGACATACCACAAACTTTATATTAAGCATCTCCGTATCAAGAATTTACATAAAAACAACTTTTGAAATTACTACCCCAGTACCCATTTTTGGCGGTTACGCCCATGAAACTGTTAAAAATAGTCAATATAACACCTAGACATATCCCAAACTTTATATTAAGCATCCCCATATCAAGAAGTTACATAAAAACAACTTTTAAATTACTACCCCTGTACCCATTTTTGGCGGTTACGCCCATGAAATCGATAAAAAAATTGAAGTTTAACCTATTGGCATACATCAAACATAATATGTGACACGCCCATGTATCAAATTTGCCTAAAAAATCAACCAAAAATTAGTAGTATATATTCAGTGATAGGACCGTGGAAAGTGCTTCCATCTGCAGCCAAATCGCTGCAGCCGGGTTGTTTTTTCTTATATAAATAGTCTACCTGCAGATGGAAGCACATTTTTTCCTTATATGAGAGTCTTCATTTTTTCTTATATGAGAGTCTACCCGGTCAATCACTAGATATATACTACTAATTTTTGGTTGATTTTTTAGGCAAATTTGATACATGGGCGTGTCACATATTATGTTTGATGTATGCCAATAGGTTAAACTTCAATTTTTTTATCGATTTCATGGGCGTAACCGCCAAAAATGGGTACAGGGGTAGTAATTTAAAAGTTGTTTTTATGTAACTTCTTGATATGGGGATGCTTAATATAAAGTTTGGGATATGTCTAGGTGTTATATTGACTATTTTTAACAGTTTCATGGGCGTAACCGCCAAAAATGGGTACTGGGGTAGTAATTTCAAAAGTTGTTTTTATGTAAATTCTTGATACGGAGATGCTTAATATAAAGTTTGTGGTATGTCTAGATGTTAAATTGACTATTTTTAACAGTTTCATGGGCGTAACCATCAAAAATGGGTGCAGGGATAGTAATTTCAAAAGTGGTTTTTATGTAAATTCTTGATATGGGATGCTTAATATAAAGTTTGGGGTATGTCTAGAGGTTAAATTTACTATTTTTAACAGTTTCATGGGCGTAACCGCCAAAAATGGGTACAGGGGTAGTAATTTCAAACGTTGTTTTTATGTAAATTCTTGATACGGAGATGGTTAATATAAAGTTTAGGGTATGTCTAGCTGTTAAATTTACTATTTTTAACAGTTTCATGGGCGTCCCCTCATAAAGGGTCAAGGGGCGTAACAACCCTAAAAGTGAGTTTTAATTAAATTTTTGATACGGGGATGTCTAATATAACATCTGGGTTATGCCACTAGGTTAAATTTACTATTTCTAACAGTTTCATGGGCGTCCCCTCATAAAGGGACAAGGGGCGTAACAATCATAAATGTGGTATTTTAAGCAAAATCTTGTTTTTCTTAGTGGGTTATGGTAGGAGTGTAACCTACGTGTTTGGTAATACTTTCGTTTAGTAGAGTTATAGCAGGGGACATAACTTTCATGCTTCGCAGTACTTTTCTTAGCAGAGTTGTGACAGGGGCGTGAACTTTAAGTTCATTCTTTCAATGTGGTGTTTTAGTGTGCTTGGTTTTTACTAGAGTTCTATGAATATTTTCAATAATGATTTAGACACAGTCGCAACTATCATCAAGGGCAACATTTTTAGTAAATTGTAATTATTTATTAGGGTTTTCTCAGCTGTATTAAAGACTTTGGTTGATAAGTGGACACTTTTTAGGGTTTTGAGTTCAACTTTTTGGTTATGAGACGAAGATTTGGGGCTTGTTGTTATATTAGTTGTCTTTTGAAGTAACATTTTGGACTTTGAGTATACCTTTTTGACCTTTCATGTCTAACTATTTTGAGTTTGGGTTGTCTTTTTGACAAACTTTTGAGTTTGGGTTGTCTTTTTGACAAACTTTTGGACTTTGAATGTAACTATTTGGTCTTTTGTGTCTAAATATTCTGAGTTTGGGTTGTCTTTTTGACAAAATTTTGGACTTTGCATATAACATTTATGACTTTCGTGTCTAACTATTCTGAGTTTGGGTTGTCTTTTTGACAAAGTTTTGGCCTTTGTATATAACATTTACGACTTTTGTGTCGAACTAGTATCACTTTGGGACTAAATTTTTAGGGTTTTGAGTTCAACTGTTTGGTTATGAGACGAAATTTTGGGGTTAAGTGTTACATTAGTTGTCTTTTGGAGTAACTTTTTGGACTTTGCCTATAAATTGTTGGGTTTTGTGTCTAACTATTCTGAGTTTGGGTTGTCTTTTTGACAAACTTTTAGACTTTGTATATAACATTTACGACTTTTGTGTCGAACTAGTATCACTTTGGGACTAAATTTTTATGGTTTTGAGTTCAACTGTTTGGTTATGAGACGAAATTTTGGGGTTAAGTGTTACATTAGTTGTCTTTTGGAGTAACTTTTTGGACTTTGCCTATAAATTGTTGGGTTTTGTGTCTAACTATTTTGAGTTTGGGTTGTCTTTTTAACAAACTTTTGGATTTGAATATAACATTTACGACTTTCGTGTCTAACAATTACGACTTTGGGACTAAATTTGTAGAGTTCGTGTTCAACTTTGTGCATACGAGCCGAAATTTTGGGGTTAAGTGTTACATTATTTGTCTTTTGGAGTAACTTTTTGGATTTTGCATATACATTTTTGAGCTTTGCATCTAACTATTTTGAGTTTGGGTTGTCTTTTTAACAAACTTTTGGATTTGAATATAACATTTACGACTTTCGTGTCTAACAATTACGACTTCGGGACTAAATTTGTAGAGTTCGTGTTCAACTGTTTGGTTATGTGACGAAATTTTGGGGTTAAGTGTTACATTAGTTGTCTTTTGGAGTAACTTTTTGGACTTTGCCTATAAATTGTTGGGCTTTGTGTCTAACTATTTTGAGTTTAGGTTATCTTTTTGACAAACTTTTGGACTTTGCATATAACATTTACGACTGTCGTGTCGAACTAGTATCGCTTTGGGACTAAATTGTTAGGGTTTTGCATCAAAGTTTGTGACTATGAGTAGAAATTTTAGGGTTTGGAACTAAGTTTTCTTACCTGAAATGATCATCTTTACTGTTGTCTGTCATTCGTTGAAGTGATAAAGATATGGAACTCCAAAGTCTAAGAGCTGAAGTAATCACCTTTAATGATGTATGTCGTTCGTTGAAGTGGGAAACCTTGGTATTAAAGCCTTCAGCGGTCAAAATGAGGTCATAGAACTCTTCTGGAATTGCCTCAGGGGTCAAAACGAGTTCAAGTAACCCACCACCCCGCATTTTTCCCCCACTGCTGACCCGACAGCCACTACCTACGCTTGGGCTAACGCGCTTTTCTGATTGGTTAATCCACCTGTCAGCCATTTCTTCGCCCCGCCTCCTATGTTAATACTCTTCTCTGATTGGTTAATCCCGATATCAAGCGATGATGGCATAGTCACTCGCTGATTGGCTAATTTATTCATTTCTTACCAGGATATATTTAAACTAGACGGCGTTATAAGTTTGATTGATTCACGGAAAGTTACTGTTCACACTAGCGGAGTTTTGCACCGTAAGTTGGCTTGTTTTCTCTTAAAGTATGTTAAGGCTTATCGATAACAGGTTATATTCGGTGTAGATGATTGAGACTATATTTTACGCTGTAAGTTTGAATGTTTTCTCTTAAAGTATGGTAAGACTTAACGATAACACGTTATTCAACTGTATTGATGTAAAGTAGTTAAGATAAGTAATGTTGAATGTAATGTTCCTTCATTTTTCTTATTGGTTGATTAAAGTATGATATACCAGACAACCGCCATACACCACACATACCACACTAGGCGCCCGGTATACAGCCCTCATGTCACACTAGACGCCCGGCATACAGCCTTATATCACACCAGATGACCTCCATACACCCCTCACGACACAGTAGACGACCTCCATACACCCCTCACGATACACTAAACGACCCCTATACAACCATCATGACACACTAAACGCCCTCTATACACCCAATATGACACACTAGACGACCTCCATACAACCATCATACCCCACTAGACGACCTCCGTACACCCATCACGACATACTAGCCGACCTCCATGTACCCATCATGGCACACTAGACGACCCCTATACAACCATCATGACACACTAGACGACCCCTATACAACCAACATGACACACTAAACGCCCTCTATACACCCAATATGACACACTAGACGACCTCCGTACACCCATCACGACATACTAGCCGACCTCCATTGACCCATCACGGCACACTAGACGACCCCTATACAACCATCATGACACACTAGACGATCCCTATACAACCATCATGACACACTAAACGCCCTCTATACACCCAATATGACACACTAGACGACCTCCGTACACCCATCACGGCACACTAGACGACCCCTATACAACCATCATGACACACAAGACGACCCCTATACAACCATCATGACACACTAAACGCCCTCTATACACCCAATATGACACACTAGACGACCTCCGTACACCCATCACGACATACTAGCCGACCCCTATACAGCCCTTATTACACACTAGGCGACCTCCATACACCCATTGCTGCGATGAACATACTAGCAAAACAGAATGTATAAACTGTAAGGGTATTAAAGCGTACACCAAACGAACGCCTGGGCTTTTTAAACTAGAGTACGAAGGGACAGCTCTTGTTAGCTTATGTAGTAAGACGTGCCATTGTAGTGGGGATTACGATAAAATCAGTTGTAAAGGGCTAAGCAAGCAACACAACAAATTAGATAAAGATATGTTTTTAGAGGTTCTCGCTACGCAAAAGGCTAAGGGTGGGAAAAATGTAGGTTTCAAAGTCTTAAATAATTCCATATTTTCCTACAGTCAAACAAGAAATGCTCTTTCCTATTTCTATATAAAAAGAAAGGTAGCTGATGATAACGTCTCGACTACGCCTTTAGATATTTAACTCTTTACACTACCAGCTTAGCCTAACCAGCAATCTCTAACAGTTTCACCCCTTATGATTCATTTATGCCACAACGCTAAGCAGACACCCAACTACCTATCTATAAATAAATGTTATCCTTGTACTATATATTGACTTTGTGTACTAAATATTTTTGTACTGTTATATAATATCAATGTATGTTATACACCTATTGAGATAATAAAAGAATAAAAAATATATCTTCGTCTTCTGTTTTAAATTTAATGTTTTTCATTGATGTTGTATAATCTACTAACCTATCACTAACGATCAAGAACTCCAAAGCCAGGACACACCAGACATAAACACGTCACTTCCGGGTCACCTGGACTAGAGGTCAATACCTCGACACGAAATGTCACGGTTAACTCCCCCTGCGCCGCACGCTTTATGCGCGCCGCGCGCCACACTATATATCTTTGTTAATTTACGGTCCAAATACGACTTAGTTGGACCCTGCTATACTACTTACACCCTTAAGAGATGTGAAATTACAACTAGATATCCTTAGATTAGATTGACAGATGAGTGATAAGTACATGACGAAAGTAAAATCTCGATGTAATGAGAAAACACAGCACAATGCAGGGCAGTGGGAAATGGTCAAAACATCGATTCAGCCAACATTAAAACCAATAAAGCCAGTGACTAAAATAATAAAGAGGAAGAAACGGATATCAGAAGAAATACTAAAACTAATGGACAAAAGACGAAAAGATAAGAAAAACTGACATACAAAAGACTACTCAAGAATATCCAAAACAAATACAGAGAAGCAAAGGGAGGGTGGTTACAGCTGAAATGTGACGAAATGGCGGAAAGAAGTCAACGTTTCAGTTTGTGAACTCAAAGTCAGGAAATACAATAATGAGAGAAGAGAACATAATGAAACGATGGACAGACAGAATATATCAGTCACCTCTGTGATGATGAAAGACCAAATCTAAACAGTTCAATCAAAGACACAGAACCGCCAATAATGTATAATGAAGAGAAGGGGGCAATTCAGCACGTGAAAATACACAAACTTCAGGTCCCACCACCATAACAATGGGAGATATTAGGAGAGCTGGGAGCACAAGTCTTAACAAAACTATTCAATGTTATCAATAACAATGGTAGATATAGAAGCATTAGAAGAGCTGGGAGCACAAGTCTTAACAAAACTATTCAATGTTATCAATAACAATGGGAGATATAGAAGCATTAGGAGAGTTGGGAGCACAAGTCTTAACAAAACTATTCAATGACATAAATAACAATGGGAGATATAGAAGCATTAGGAGAGTTGGGAGCACAAGTCTTAACAAAACTATTCAATGACATAAATAACAATGGGAGATATAGAAGCATTAGGAGAGCTGGGAGCACAAGTCTTAACAAAACTATTCAATGACATAAATAACAATGGGAGATATAGAAGCATTAGGAGAGCTGGGAGGACAAGTCTTAACGAAACTATGCAATGACATAAATAACAATGGGAGATATAGAAGCATTAGGAGAGCTGGGAGCACAAGTCTTAACAAAATTATTCAATGACATAAATAACAGTGGGAGATATAGAAGCATTAGGAGAGTTGGGAGCACAAGTCTTAACAAAACTATTCAATGACATCAATAACAGTGGGAGATATAGAATAACAGTGGGAGATATAGAAGCATTAGGAGAGCTGGGAGCACAAGTCTTAACAAAACTATTAAACGACATAAATAACAATTGGCAGATAACCGAAGATCTGCTAAAATCTATCTCTGTAGTCATCACAAAGAGGTCAGGCGAATGTGATTGCGGGGAGATCATCGCACTATTAGTCACGTGATATGAGCAGCATATTTTAAAACATCATCATGAGAAGCAAAAGGAACCAAATAAAACCATAAAGGAATGACATAGTCAAGAACGCCATAAAAAGAAAGTAAAAACTAAACAAAATCTGGCTAAAAACTAAAAAGCAAAGCGATTATGATATATACACAATAGAAATAAGAGAAGTAAAGAAATTAATCAAATAAGATAAAATAATGCACGGATACAATTTGGTGAAATGATTAGTAACAATCACTAATCAGCATCCAGAGACTTCTATAGAACAATTAAAGCCATAAGACAAAAAAAAACAATTATGACTGAAACTATCAATGATAAACGAGGCCAAGCAATAACAAACAAAGCGCAAATCTTAACGAGATGGAAATAATATTTCGAAGAGCTTTTGAATGTAGAAACAACAAGTCAAAAAACACACAAAAAACAACTAACAGATGGCGATAAAGAACCAAATATATTAATGGAAGAAATAGAAGAAACATTACGACTAGCACCAAGAAACAAAGCCCCCGGACTCGATAACGTCCCAGTAGAAATGTTAACAGCAGCGGGAGAAGCAGGGTGTAAATGGCTACACAGAATATTCAACGCTGCATAGATACAACAGCCAGTCCCAGACGATTGGAAACAGTCAATTATATTACCAATATGGAAAAAGAAGGGCAGCAGAAGAGACTGCAACCAATATAGAGGAATATCGCTATTAAGCCACACAGAGAAGTTATATGCCAAGATAGTTGAAAAAGATTGAGACCAATTATAGACCCACAACTAAGCAATGCTCAGATGGGCTTCAGGAGGAACAGAGGTTGCACAGATGCCATATTTATCATAAAACAACTAGCGGAGAAAACAATACAGAATAATAAAACACTATATACAGCTTTTATTGACCAAGAAAAGGCGTTCGATAGGGTGGACAGGGAACAACTGTGGTCCGTATTGCCCTTGTACGGAGTGAGTCATCAACTAGTAGAGATATGTAAGAGCCTCTATGAAAGTAGTCGCACTACAGTAAGATCTTCAGCAGGCTACTCTAAACATTTCACCATTAACTCCGGAGTAAGACAAGGCTGCGTGCTTTCTCCTTTACTTTTCATCACATATATGAACAATATATGCAAATTAACATGCCCAATCAAAGGAAGAATGCCAACAAGGATGATAACAAGCGATAACACAAAAGAGAACGAAATATACGTACCAGAAAACAGCAGAAGAGAGGAAGAAATAAATGAAATACTATTTGCAGAAGACCAAGTTCTGATACATGAAACAACTGAGGACCTACAAGAACATATCAACAGGCTAAACAACACTTGTAAGCAATACTACATGAAGATCAACATAAGCAAAACCGAAGTAATGGCAATAGCGAGAAAGAAAGAAAAACTAAACATCATAATAGATAATACGACTCTGAAGCAAGTAGACAATTTTAAATATCTGGGTAGCACGTTAACACAAGACAATAACCAAGAGACAGCGATAGATATAAGGTGTAACAAAGCATGCCAAGTTATAGACCAAGTATCAACACTATTGAAAAACAAAGCAATAACTACGGAAGCAAAAAGGGCAATATACACATCAATTTTTCTACCAACTCTGAGTTATCAGTGCCAGAATTGGACGCTGGACTCTAGAACAATAAGAAAGATAACGACCACAGAAATGAAATGTGTCAGAAGAATGACAGGAAATAGCTTAATGGACAGTGTAAGAAACACTGACCTGAGGAAGAAACTCGAAATTGAACCAGCCATCGAATACATAAAGAAAGAACAGATAAATTGGTTCGGCCACATAACAAGACAAAAAGAACTAACAATAACTCAAAGAGCCATAAACAAACGCTACGAAAACGCCAGATTAAGAGGAAGACCAAGAAAGAGATGGATAAAGAGAATACTAGAGTCACTAGGTGGAATAATATCAGAAGATGCCAACAGAAGAGCAAAGAATCGCAGATTGTATCTCCCCTCGACGTCAACGGCAGCAGAGGAAGAATAGAAGAAGTAGACGAGAAGAAGAATGAATGAAGAACAGTGTGGATTTGTGGAAGAAAATAACACCAATAATACAATATACAGCAAGAGAGCTTTGATAAAAAAAAAAGTGATATAGAGGTAGGCAGCGAACTATATATGTGCTTTATAAATTACCCAAAAGCATTTGACAAAGTAAAGCATATGAAAATAATCAATATACTGGAAAAATGAAACATTGAAGGCAAAGATCTAATCATAACGAGCATACATAGGCAACAAACAGCAGCCATAATAATTAGTAAAAGTCTTTCTTTGTGGCTTAAATATTGTATGTGGATACTTGAAAACTTTCTCTCACAATGTCATCAATTAATTAACCAACTTAACACCTTCTTGAGTATCTAAGTGTTCACTTTACTGTCCTACCAACAACAGTAAATGCTTTTACTTCATCAAATAGCATCACAATCTGATGTTGCGTTCGAGCAACTTGTAGACTTTCTTATGTAATTATCTTTCTTCCAAATAGCTGAATTTATCCTCTTACATCACCACTTATATATAATGTTATCAACATCTTTCTCATTAGCTGATCAGCCATTTCTATTTTATTAATAGGAGCCAGTAGTGGGGTGTGATAAACACTCCAAGGTACAACAGGGACAACGACAACAAACAATGAAGCACAATGATCTATAACCACATGTCAGATGATCAAGTGGAGGAGAGGTGGACAGGGAGAGGAAAGTAGGATGTACAATTAAGAAAGAGCGAGAGATTTTGTGCTATATGAGGGTAGGTGGGAAGAGCATCGAGATACAGGGTGTTTATAAAGTCTCACTACACTTGGTATCTAGGTCAATTTGAAAAAAAAATGTTTATGACGTCATCACAATATGTGCTCCCACTGTCAATGAAATTTGTTGAATAAGTTTATTGCTACTGGAAATGTGGAAGATGCTCCACGATCTGGTAGGCCTGCTGTGAATGATGAAATATGTTTAGATATCCAAGACAGAATCCTTAAAAGTCCAGACAAGTCATTAAGAAAACTGTCGCAACAAGTGAACTTACCATTGAGCACATATTGTGATGACGTCATAAACATTTTTTTCAAATTGACCTAGATACCAAGTGTAGTGAGACTTTATAAACACCCTATATATACAATAGTAAGATTAGAACATGGAGAAGAGCATCGAGATATATACAATAGTAAGATTAGAATATGGAGAAGAGCATCGAGATATATACAATAGTAAGATTAGAACATGAAGAAGAGCATCGATATATATACAATAGTAAGATTAGAACATGAAGAAGAGCATCGAGATATATACAATAGTAAGATTAGAACATGAAGAAGAGCATCGAGATATATACAATAGTAAGATTAGAACATGAAGAAGAGCATCGAGATATATACAATAGTAAGATTAGAACATGAAGAAGAGCGTAAACAGTAGAAAATGAAACTTCACCTGTGTTGTTCTCCTTCCTTGTAAAGCTGTCACCAACCTTGGGGTGTTTATCACAACCCGCTACTGGCTCCTTGCTATCAGCTTTACCGCAGCATAGCATTTATTTGCGTGTTCCCTGTTTTAATTAATACTCTCGACTTCCAAATTCTTTACTGCGTGGAGACATCACTTAATTATCTTATTTAAATCTAGCTTCACAATATCCTTTCATTATTAGGCACACTTCTCTCTAACAATCTATAACACATTTATCCTGCTATATTTCAACACAACTTCTAACATTATAACGTTCTATTCTACAACCTTCTGATGAAAACCTTCGCTGGCCATCTGCCCCAAGACAACCGTCTCTCACTTCTACCCGGACCTAACAGTCCAAATTATGTCTATTTCTCCGTAATAATCACCCTCTCAGTGACCATGACATCACGTGACTCTATCAAACCGTTTATCTTTCACTATTCAATCCTTCCCCAGATCTTCCATGCCCAACTAGTTTATACCTGTTCTCAGTGACCATGACATCACCTGACTCTATCAAACCGTTTATCGTTCACTATGCAATCCTTCCCCAGATCTTCCATGGCCAACTAGTTTCTACCTGTTCTCAGTGACCATGACATTACCTGACTCTATCAAACCGTTTATCGTTCACTATTCAATCCTTCCCCAGATCTTACATGCCCAACTAGTTTCTACCTGTTCTCAGTGACCATGACATCACCTGACTCTATCAAACCGTTTATCGTTCACTATGCAATCCTTCCCCAGATCTTCCATGGCCAACTAGTTTCTACCTGTTCTCAGTGACCATGACATTACCTGACTCTATCAAACCGTTTATCGTTCACTATTTAATCCTTCCCCAGATCTTCCATGGCCAACTAGTTTCTACCTGTTCTCAGTTCAGGTGTCTCTCGCTGGATCCACGTGTCAACACCTCCAACCCACCCCTACCTTTGATTTGCTTGTTTCATCCCATTGTATTAAAGAATTGAACATTCCCGTTTCCCTTCCTCGCACTATATATTCTCTCTTCTTCTACCCTGTAACAACAGTGACATTTGTTGTAATTGTATGTTTCCATATTGTGTTTGCAATGCCTACAATTTAATTTATTCAAGTAGTTTTGCCTTGTTAGGTGTTGACTGACAGGAACACGTTCTGTTCTCATCTGAAAGATCAGACCGTTGTTTCCTATATTTTGTTATTTAATTTAGTCATTGAGTGTGGATTTGTTCTGTACTTTTTATATAATGGCTAGTTTTGCTAATGACCAACTGGTTCAGCTATACTTACCGATAGTTTCCTCTATGAATCTGCTTTTAAATTATTAAACATAGTCCGAGTTGTTAGCTGGAGTGATGATGTTCCAAGTATAGATTACCTGTCTGCTTTTAAATTATTAATCATAGTCCGTGTTGTTAACTGAAGTGATGATGATCCAAGTATAGATTACCCATCTGCTTTTATATTGCTGGTATTCCAACATGCTCGTGGGTCCATTACAGTGTAACCTTTACGTCATAAGAAGTTGACACCTAGTTATTTGAATCAGTAGTAAAATCAAATCAGACAATGAGACCAATAGTCAAGCAAACTCATTAGATTGAGTACAACACTTAATGTTGACTAATTATATGCTTCCGAACTATTTCTGACCACAATTCGCTTGGTTCTATAAATCCATCTTCACAGCGCCACCTTTCTTTGCAGCACTTCATGAGTGCACACACTTTATAGCACTTCATGAGTGCACACACTTTATAGCACTTCATGAGTGCACACACTTTACGGCATTTCATGAGTGCACACACTTTATAGCACTTCATGAGTGCACACACTTTACAGCACTTCATGAGTGCACACACTATACCGCACTTCATGAGTGCACGCACATTACAGCACTTCATGCATGATAAAACACTATATACAGCTTTTATTGACCAAGAAAAGGCGTTCGATAGGGTGGACAGGGAACAACTGTGGTCCGTATTGCCCTTGTACGGAGTGAGTCACCACCTAGTAGAGATATGCAAGAGCCTCTATGAAAGTAGTCGCACTACAGTAAGATCTTCAGCAGGCTACTCTAAACATTTCACCATTAACTACGGAGTAAGACAAGGCTACGTGCTTTCACCTTTACTTTTCATCAAATATATGAACAATATATGCAAATTAGCATGTCCAAGCAAAGGAAGTATACAATCTGCTATTTTTTGCTCTTCTGTTTGCCTCTTCTGGTGTTATTCCTCCTAGTGATTCTGATATTCCCGTTATCCCTCCTAGTGACTCTGATATTCCCGTTATCCATCTTTTTCTCGGTCGTCCTCTTAATCTGGCCTTTTCGTAGTGTTTGTATATGGCTCTTTGAGTCATTGATTGTTATTTTTGTCTTGTTATATGGCCGAACCAATTTATCTGTTGTTTCTTTATGTACGATATGTCTGTATGATCGCGATTGTTTCCCCATTATTTTTGCTCTGAGCATTGTTGTGTGTATGTTACATTGCCCTCTGTAGTTGTCCTAGTTCTGTCTATATGTCTATCATGCTTAATGATATTTGAGATCGCATTATATCATTCTTTGGAACTGAAACATGACATATCCTTATATAATCATCGTCATCATCATCATCATCATCAAGTACCGGGCCTGCTGGCGTAGGTGATCATGTCTCTCCACAACTTTCGATCTCGACAGCTATTTATCATTTCTGTTGTTGACCTTCTGCCAAGCCATTCTCTTAAGCTGTATGTTATTTTTTCACTTTTTACTTCCCTCTATCTCTTCGTCCCTCAATTTTTCCAGTTGTTCATGATAGAATAGCGACACAATACTCTACTAAAAGTTATCTATGAAGGGGAAGTACAAGGTGGACGAGGTGACTATAACTAAAGTGGACTAACACCAATAGGGTGAACATGTGTCATGTTCCTATGACAACAAGAAAAGCGGCATTCAAATGGCGATCCAAGATCGCTAACCTTCGATGTGGAGACGGCACCCAATAACGGAAACCGAATGGATGAAAACATTATTTGAAGACAGTTGTAATGTAATTCCTGCAGTTTCCATCTCTAACCCCACCATTATCATACCTCCACAGACAATATTTGCCCTCTCGGTAGCTATGGTTTAGAATGTGGTTATCAATGCAACTGTGCAAACAAATACGAACGGTGTTTTGTTGATTCTGGTGGATGTCAATATGGATGTGCTCCTGGTTTCTACGGAAGCTCGTGCAGTACTAGAGGTTAGTGAACATGTTATTTATTAAACCTCTCACGGTATCTTTCTTGTGTTGATATCCATTAAATGTCAGAAATTAGCCTGGAGTCAACCATTTATTTAATACAGGCAACAGTAGAATATTGGGAACAATTAATTATATACGTTTTTACAATTGATAAATGATGTTCTTATCTCGACTGTGATATCATGATTGGTAGAATTGGGAATCTTCTAGTGACGGTGAACTAAGGAAAACAAATAGTTTAAAATTATATAAATGTGCATTTCCAAATTGACTGGGAGGATGCAACATTATGACCATTTTTCAATATGTGTGTTCTACAGTTGAGAATGCAGAACAAAAATAAAATAGGAAAAAAAAGCAGTAAATTATAAATGAAGAATAGTTATTATTACACATTTTAAAAAGCAGTAAATTATAAATGAAGAATAGTTATTATTACACAATTTAAAAAGCAGTAAATTATAAATGAAGAATAGTTATTAATACACAATTTAAAAATCAGTAAATTATAAATGAAGAATAGTTATTATTACACAATTTAAAAAGAGGAAAACAAGCGTTACAAATATACACATTTAATTCTACAGTTTACAATTTTTAGGGCATGTTAAAAGACACACCTGCCTAGTAAAAGTAATCCTGGAATGGAAAATACAACGTAATAGAGGCAGAGGCAGACCAGGGCTAACATGGACGAGTAACATTAAAATACTCACAGGTCAGCCTATGACAACCTACACTATCAAAACAAGAAACAGAGAAAAATGGTGCTTCTTGGTAGCCAACCTTCGATGCGGAGACATCACTCAATGATGATGATGGATTCTACAAAACACTGTTTAAAAATGAGAATGATAAGAGAACATGTCATATCATCTGGAAAGTAAATGTTAGAGATAAAACAATATACTTTACAAAACTTGAGTAATTTTAAAACAAGAATGAAGAAAATACTTTGAGAACATAAATAATATCAACTGGTTGAACATCCCTCATGTATTATGAAAAGGTTTACTAGGGTTTCTTGTGATAGTGCCCCATGGCAGTAGAGTATGGACACACACTGCTGATTCTAGTGAAATCACACGCCAGCCATACCAGCGCTCAACTATGACGTTGGGTTAATGAGAAAATGACATTTCTAGAGAGGAACTGACTTTGTCTCTGCCCATGACTCCCTGGTGATATCGATGCATCTATCGATATGATAGCATATTGACCATGACTTTCATAATTGTAACTTTTGTCGTACGTCAGTGCAACTATTTTAAGTCAAAGACGAAAAGGAAAACAGTGTTTATTCGCAAAACCGAGGAAGAAATAACAATGTCAGAGAAATGAACTAAATGAATAAAGAAAAGCATCAAGTTTGAAACATGAAGCGTCAGGACGTTTAGTACATATTTATAATTGAATAAATTGATATGCAAGATACACTTATACAAGTGGACTATTCTTCTTTAATCATAATTGTTTGGCAATGTAATGAGAATAGAACAACTGGAATATATTGTAACAACTTGGAAAATTGAAGGATGAAGAGAACAGATAGAGGGAAGCACAGAGAAAAAAATACCAGACAGCTTAAGAGAATGGCTTGTCAGAAGGTCAACAACTGAAATTATAAATAACTGTCGAGATCGAAAGTTTGGGAGAGACAGGATCACATACGCCAGCAGGCGCGGTACTTGATGATGATGATTCTTGTTTGATCGATCTCTGTTATATATGACTGATAAAGGATATAAACTATACTGAAGTAAAATGTCTGTTATATATGACTGATAAAGGATATAAACTATCTATCTATCTATTGACCTTTCGAGCCGTAACCGGCCCATAGGGCGTAGACCAAGATACACCTTCTCCTATATGAATTTTTGTTCTAGCAGTTTTCTTTTAAAGATATTTTATCAAATCTCGCCATCTGTCTCTGTTCTGTGCAAGCAGTTCTATCTCATTGAGGGAGCCGATTCCTGCTGCTCTTGCCTCTCTCATCAATGTTCTTCTCAGTGTCTCCCTGGGTCTTCCTCTTTTTCTTTTACCTGTTGTTTCCCATATGAGGGCTTGCTTTGCTATTCGATTATTATCTCTTATATTATATTATAAACTATACTGAAGTAAAATGTCTGTTATATATGACTGATAAAGGATATAAACTATACTGAAGTAAAATCTCTGTTATATATGACTGATAAAGGATATAAACTATACTGAAGTAAAATGTCTGTTATATATGACTGATAAATGATATAAACTATACTGAAGTAAAATCTCTGTTATATATGACTGATAAAGGATATAAACTATACTGAAGTAAAATGTCTGTTATATATGACTGATAAAGGATATAAACTATACTGAAGTAAAATCTCTGTTATATATGACTGATAAAGGATATAAACTATACTGAAGTAAAATGGCACAAAACAACGGCACTAAGTTACATTTTTGGTTCGTGTATTCGTGAATACTTAACTTTCAAGTAGCCTTGTGTAGGAATTAAACTGTAAACAGTTTAACTTCTCTTTAGCTAATTCAGACGTTCATGGTAGAGCTCTTCATTGAATCATGTGTGAGGTCTAAACAGACCGGTCGATGAGGTGAACATTGTCCTTTAAGTGACAAGTTCTAACTTCTCCAGCAGATCTTGGGATATCAGGAAGAAAACTGCAGCTTGAACTATCAACTTTATGGGTCTAAGGCCAAACAAGATTCGATTAACAAACAACATAATCAATAACAAAATACAATTGATCAGTTATCGGAGATAGTATGTTTTTAATTAGTGATCAAGGCAAAGAAATGCAAATGAATGAATACAAAATGGAAGCTGCAGTAAAGATAACTATGAAGAATAATTGAAACAAAAATTGTTTTAATGGTATGGTAAAAGCTTTACGTAATTGATAGGCGACACACATTTGAACGACGTTTCGGCTCAATAGGCCTTCAGTAGGAACAAACAAACAACACACACTCAGATATGGAAGTGAATAAAACTAACTTTACATAGATAACTAGTAATGAAACAAAATAATCGAAACTGGTTTAATAAAAAATTTCTTCCCTGTGTCGTGGACCGTGGCCAGAAGGAGAAAAGAGGATTTGCAAACACCCGCCACGCTGTAAATTAAACACGAATAAACAATGTTTAATAATGTACATTGACATGTATTTATAATTACAGCATGTCAAGTACAGCTACAAGATCCATTATTTTATTTACACACGTCTGTTGTTTTACTGTAATGACTAGGCCATGTTCTAGGTAGGAATAGAACGAACCATGCTTTTGCATCTAGAACTCTTAAATGTGGGCGGGGCTGAAAACCTTGTTTGGACGCACCAATTTTGTTAGCACAATTGTATACACGTATAGTTGTAACAAAAAGTACAATGATTATATTAAAAGAACACACACAGACATTTATTGTTTTACCCAAAAAATCACATAATAAACGTGCTATGCAAAACAGCAAATGAGTAAACAAATAAAAAACACAACTTTGAAATACAATTTCCACTTTAAACTTTATTAAAATAATTCCTTCTCAAAATGTACCTACGAGTCTACTTTATGTTCATTTTAGTTCCATATGTACACATTTTGTATGATTTTTGTTCAGCTAGTAACATAAGTGACATATTTATTACCAACAAGTGTATAGTGATATGTAAACAGGAATGAAATCAACAATTTTTGTTACTAACCACTATGTTGAAGGATGTTGCACATATTGACATCGATAGATCCACTTTCTTCTACCTTTTTAGCTCCCAGTGGAGCATAGGTCTTCAACAAACACGTTTCAAGTCGTTTTGTTTTTTGCCATTCTTTTAAGATCATTCCATATCTTCCCCATCATCTTCATCTCTGCTTCTATCTGTCTTCTCCAAGAATTCCTTGGTCTTCATCTTTGTCTTTTCACCTGGGGATTCCAAAAAGGGTCTATGGTATAATAATGTTTTTTTTTTATTTTCGTATGTTTCCCAGTGCAACGAAAGCTCCTCTTGCTTTTGATATCCTTATTTTGGTTTGATCAACTTTGCTCTCTTTCTATTCACGCGATCTATATGTACAACATTTGTATACATTTAATTCCATTTGAAACACAAATAGTGTATTTAGAACTATTCACAAATAACATTTTACTGAGGAAGCTGTATAAACAAACAACAATCAGATGTCAGCGAATGAAAAATAAAACACATTCCGTTATCAAAATCGTTCAACGAGGCCACTTCCTAAACCTAATCTCCCTGAAATGACGTTAGAGTGAATTGAAAAGATGGATTGGAATAAATACGGCGATTTTATATGGAAGAAACAAGTGGTTGTTGAACTGCTGCCCAGCAAAAACGTGTGGAGTCATGGCGGTTTTTCAAATACTTAACATGGGCACCACTTGGCAAACGAAGAAGGGGCAGACAATTAGGGACATCACGATTATACGTGATGAAAACAAGAGAGGCTAGCAATTCTTGACGAGAGTTGTCTTTGCTTGCTCTAGATCGGATTTGGTGGAGATCTCTTGTGAGTACCCTATGCTCCGACCGGAGTTTTTAGAGGGGGTAAAAAGATATAAGAAGGATTAAGAATGATAAAGGTGGATTAAGAAGGATTAAGAAGGATTAACTAGAAGAAGATGCAGTTATATTGTGCCTCGTTTCGTGACCTGGCGTGCGAACTGATGACTGTTAGTCGATCGCCATTGTTGTAGTTATCTCCTTAACTAGAAATGGTGTATCAAGTGTAAAACATGACCAGAATAATAACTCCTCTACCGGCTTGCTGGATCTGTCACAGGTTCATCCTTACTTTACATGAAATTGATGGAATATACTCCTGCTAGGAGCACATTGTTATGTGCATTTTTACACTTTGACATACGAAAAACTGAAGAAAACATATATTAAAAGAGGAGATGACAGAAGAGCAAGAGGCAGACCCAGAGTAAGATGCGCAGACAACATCAGAGAAGCACTATAACGACATCAATGATCAATGAACGAATCCACCAAAAAAGGCGAGAACCAGAACTTTGTATCTACCTCGGCCCCCTCAGGCGTACAAGACGAAGGGCAAAAAAGTAAGAAAAATAAGAAGATAGAAAGACAGACAGATAGACAGACAGACAGAAAATAAAAAATGCATATTGTAATTGTCGTATTTCGTTGCTAGCTCAAACTGACCATTATCAAACATTCACAGAAATGTGTCCAGTTGGTAGGTTTGGCCGTGACTGTGACTTGAAATGCAACTGTGCCAACAAAACTGAATCATGTTCTGAAAATGGTGATAGATGTCGGAGTGGCTGCGCTTGGCACTACTCTGGAGAAACATGTCAATATAAAGGTTAGTGAACATATTGGTGTACATTCTGGCCTCGACCAAAACGTTTGTGAGATTGTTTCCTTTAAATGCCGGCTATAGGCCTACTCTGAAGCCAATTATTTACCGAACATAATCATTTTAACGTCAGTTTTAGGATTCATTTCAGAAAATCCACAAGAAAGCTTCAATTGCATAATTAATGATGAAAGTAATTAACATTAACACATTATTTGATTATATGTAAAGTATAAACACGACAGACTTGATATTACCTGGTGTTAAAGTATACAGTATAAAGTAATGTTTATAATCCAAGCCTGCCTTTCTAACATGAGGCGGGAGTCTCACCTTTCATTTCAAAATAGGGATCCAACAAGGAATTAAAATAAAATAGAAAAGAAAGGAAGGAGACCGTAAATAAATATTTGAGAGATACACATGTTTGTAGACAATGACCAGATACATTTTAGTATGGTTTTTGTATCAAGAGTTATCGTCCCTATAGTCAGCACATCCCCATATCTGCTCCTCTTACAAAAAGCCAGCACAAAGTGTGTACACTGATCGTACCTGTAACGTGCTGATTGTAAGTTTCTAGTTTATCGCCTACAGATGACGCATTCTCTCCCCTTACCCACTCACACCCTAAACATTTAGTTGATGAATGTAGGGGTTAGTCTCCCCCCCCCCCCAATTTCTCCTTCTTTAAATAACGTATCTTTAACGACATGAAGTAAATCCCACTTAATCACCTTTCAATGTTTCATGTAGTGGGCCCCTCGTAGCCAGCTAATCGGTCTACTGATTATTACTGCACATCGACGTGCACAGTTTAATTCAATATATCCACGTTATCACCCGAAACAAGCCTTTCTGATAGTGGTGGCCAACTCTCTACACAACATGCCTCGTTTAATTGTTCATAGCACGCTTTGAAAGTCTGTCACCTCAGATCTCGTCATGGGTTATCGGTTTAACGACTCGATTGTTGCGGCGGCAGCCTCGACTTCATATTCCCATGTAGATGGTTCTCATTTAATCTGTACCTCCTTCTTCTTGTCCTTGTTCTTAATCTTGTTCTAGTTCTTTTCTTCCTCTTCTCCTTATTGGTCTTGTTGTCGTTGTTCTTTTACTTCGTCATCATCATCTTTCTTTTTGTCGTATTCTTCTTCTTCATATTTTTGTTGTTGTTGTTCTTCCTCCTCTTCGTTTTCGTGTTCTTGTTCTTGTTCGTTTTCTTTTTTCTTGGTTCTAGTTCTTGTCTTCTAGTTCGTGTTGTTGTTGTTGTTCTTCTACTTCTTCTTCGTCTTCTTGTTCTTCTTCTTGGCCATCCTCTACCTGTTCTTGTTATTCTTCTTCGTATCTCTTTTCTGCCTCATTTGATTTTCAGCGCCGAGTTAGGATATCATTTGCTCTTCACTTTGTCTACTGTTATATTTTCTAGTGTCTAATGTCCCATCTATCAATCGTTTTTCGTGGTCGGCCCTTTGGTCTGGTGTTCCGACAAAGTTTATTGAAGGTTCATTGTTTCATGTTTTGGTCTTTCTACATTTTAAAGTAGTCAACACATTTAAAATTGTGGTTTTTTTTTTATTGCTCTATAGCTCGAATTTTTTTAAAGGAAATTTCTAAAGGAAAAGGATTGAAATGGCAGGACAAAATCACTAACATAGAATTATGGAAATGTACAAGTCAAACACCAGTGGGTAAAGAGATACAGCGAAGACGATGGTGCTGGATAGGACACACACTACGGAAGCCAACTGAGAGTATTACACAACAGGCACTTTTTTTTTAATCCTCAGGGGAAAAGACGAGGAAGACCAAGGAATTCTTGGAGAAGACAGATAGAAGCAGAGATGAAGATGATGGGGAAGACATGGAATGATCTTAAAAGAATGGCAAAAAACAGAACGACTTGGAAAGTGTTTGTTGAAGACCTATGCTCCACAGGGAGCTAAAAAGGTAGAAGAAGAAGAAGT
Source organism: Megaustenia siamemsis (assembly GCA_032433765.1). Classification (NCBI taxonomy): domain Eukaryota; kingdom Metazoa; phylum Mollusca; class Gastropoda; order Stylommatophora; family Ariophantidae; genus Megaustenia; species Megaustenia siamemsis. The sequence goes on from JAVIAB010000041.1 coordinate 16,041,313, forward strand.
TAGCTCGAATTAATTTAAATTTTTTCTCATTTCATTCTTTATCAATTTGTTTCCTAACATTTGCCTAACACATTTATCTTCTAATGGTCATGTTCCTTATTGTTCTTACATGTAAGGTCTAGGTCAAGCATTGGTGGCCCACCGTTGGAATAAAGAGTGTAGCGTAGAGCGCCTGCTTTGCCTCTAGAGTGTTATTCTTGTTGAACAATATGGGTAATAGATGTACGATAATTTGTCAAGTTGTTGTTGCATCTTGAGTCTATCTCTGCTGGTTGTAAATTGCCCTTTGTCACTAGACCTCCAAGATATTTAAATTCATCCACTGTTTTGGTTTAATGCTGTCCATTGTATGTTGATATTTTGCTTCTCTTTTGAGATATTCATAACTCCTGTTTCGTTGATGTTGATTCTCATGTTGTATTTATGTGTGTCAGATCTGTTAATTGACCACCCACCGAGGTATGCAACACAACCACAACCAATCAAGCGACATCTGATAACTCAACCGACTGTGAAGATGTCATGGCATTGTAGTTGTGTATGATTCTGTATATTTGGAACTTTTAGTTCATGACGTCATTTAGTGCCGCCATAGACCTAACTGCAGTCACCTATGTCAAGCTTGATTACGATCTTGACAAACCTTAGCACGTTATGAAGTTTTATTAATCCCCCTTCCCCCAGGGTCAGTTCTCCGACATCACAGAGAGCGCGTTTATATTGTTTCTACCATTCACTTCTTGCCAACATCGACGCGTTACTCCTTATCGGCGCACAAGACTTCACGGTGGGATGATGGGCCATATGGCCAAGTTGAGAACTTATCTTTACCTGAATGTGGCCATCATGTGTCCAAATGCTGGATAACGTTAGGAAACATCTTCACTTGTTTGTGAACATGTCCTGCTGTAATATCGGATACCGTTGGGAATAAGCTTCACTTGTGTGTGACCAAGTCCTACTCTAAACTTGGATAGCTTTGAGAATAAACTTCACTTATGTGTGGCAATGCTGCTATAATACTGGACAACTTTTGGAATCATCTTCCCTTGTATGTGGCAAATACTGCTATAATACTGGACAACTTTTGGAATCATCTTCACTTGTGTGTGGCAAATACTGCTATAATACTGGACAACTTTTGGAAACATCTTCACTTGTGTGTGGCAAATACTGCTATAATACTGGACAACTTTTGGAAACATCTTCACATATGTATGGGGCAAATACTGCTATAATACTGGATAACTTTTGGAAACATCTTCACTTGTGTGTGGCAAATACTGATATAATACTGGACAACTTTTGGAAACATCTTCACTTATGTGTGGCAAATACTGCTATAATACTGGACAACTTTTGGAAACATCTTCACTTGTGTGTGGCAAATACTGCTATAATACTGGACAACTTTTGGAAACATCTTCACATATGTATGGGGCAAATACTGCTATAATACTGGATAACTTTTGGAAACATCTTCACTTGTGTGTGGCAAATACTGATATAATACTGGACAACTTTTGGAAACATCTTCACTTGTGTGCTCCTATGTCGTCTTCTAATACAGGACGACGTTACGAAACGAATATCCTGACTTGAGTTTGGTAAATTGAGTTATTGAGTTTCTTGCGGGTCATCGTCAGTACGTTCCGAAAATGTCCATAGGTGCTCAGATCCCCTCCTCAGCAAGTTCCGTAGTGTCTAGCAATTGACGACTCCAGTTCTGTGTTGGTTGATACGCCCACTAAGTTTCTCATTTCTGGCTGTGCCCATCTTAACTCCCATCTCTTTCATTTGAAGGAGTGACGTGGAATCATGGTTGTCCAAGTACTGTTCAATACGAAATTCTCGGAGGGCATTGATGATGTCCGCCCGATACATTGATTTGACCTTCTCCAACAACAGCTGAGCTAGCTAACCATTGCCTGCACTGAGAGCCCGCCTCCACTTTTTAAATCATGCTCATCGAATCACTTAATATACAGACATGGTGTAGTCTTCTGACTCTAACTAGATGAATGCCCTGATCGCCGTCATCACCTCCATCGTCATACTACTCGTGGTCATAAGGTATGCATCACAGTCTTATTTGAATTTTCTACCTGCCGCGCGTGTTTTAAATGCCCCTTGAACGAGTTTGGCCAAATACTGTCCTAATAATTGACAACGTTAAAAAAGATCTTCTAAGGAGTGTGTCCATGTCACGTCCTAATTCTTCAATAATTGACAACGTTACAAAACATCTTCTAAAGAATGTGTCCATGTCTTAATTATTCATGAAGATATTCCCTGGATAAGTATTATTTAGCTCCACTCATTCTAATATACATATAATTCGTATTACAAGATGCTGCAACTAACATGTTTCAACCAGATTGCGCTCAGACTTTGCAAATTGGACATCCGATGTATACATCATACCAGCTTCTTCTCAGAATAATCTTGGAGCAACAAAAGGCGTCCCAATAATTAAAATGAATAAAAATGAAAAAAATAAATATCGTGAGCCTCTTGCACGGCGCAGAAAGTAAACAACTTTCGCCCACATTGAAAAGGTCAATAAACTATTAGAACACTGATTTCAAAACCAACAATTCTAAGATAAAACATATTAAATTTTTTGCAAGGAGAGACAAAAACACCTCGCGTTACGTTCATTTAGAATAACGAAAACAAAGATACATAAGATCCGTGGATCAACCGTTATAAAGCCATAAAGTTACGACAGTAATTTGTGAAGAGACTTTATGGAACGTGTTTGTTCCCACCATTATTAGTCTGACTTTAAGCCATCAAGTTATGACAGTAATTTGTGAAAAGACTTTATGGGACGTGTTTGTTCCCACCATTATTAGTCTGACTTTAAGCCATCAAGTTATGACAGTAATTTGTGAAAGACTTTATGGGACGTGTTTGTTCCACCATTATTAGTCTGACTTTAAGCCATCAAGTTATGACAGTAATTTGTGAAAAGACTTTATGGGACGTGTTTGTTCCCACCATTATTAGTCTGATTTTAAGCCATCAAGTTACGACAGTAATTTGTGAAGAGACTTTATGGAACGTGTTTGTTCCCACCATTATTAGTCTGATTTTAAGCCATCAAGTTATGACAGTAATTTGTGAAGAGACTTTATGGAACGTGTTTGTTCCCACCATTATTAGTCTGATTTTAAGCCATCAAGTTACGACAGTAATTTGTGAAGAGACTTTATGGAACTTATTGAGTTATTGAGTTATTTGCGGGTTATCATCATTGCACTCCGAACATGTCCATAGGTGCTCAGATCCCCTCCTCAGCAATTCCCTCAGTGCCCAGCGACTGACGCCTCCAGTTCTATGTTGGTTGATAAGTCTTCTTACACGACCACCAAGTTTCTCATTTCTGGCTGTGCCCATCTTAACTCCCATTTCCATCATCCGAAGAAGTGACGTTGATCTGTGTTTGTCGAAGTCCTGTGCTCTTCCAACATCTCGAAGGGCATTGATGATGTCCGCCCGATCCATCGGTTGCCCGTCCTCAACGACAGCGCAGCTAGCCAACCTGTCCGCTCTCTCATTTCCCCGTACTCCCGCATGTCCAAGGACATAGACAAAGGTGACCTTACGTATTTTGGATTTCTGCAACGACTCTACCCATTGCATGCGTACAAAGCCCGCCTCCACTTTTTTTATCATGCTCATCGAATCACTCAGTATACATGCGTGGATGTAGTCTTGTGACTCTAACCATTTGAATGCCTTGGTCACTGCCATCCCCTCCATTGTCATGCTACTCGTGGTCATGGCGTATGCACCACTGTCTTCCTTGGCTATTCTGCCTGCTGAGCGTGCTGTAAATGCCATGCACTTCTTTCGTGTCGTCTTACAGATCCGTCTGTATAGATGACTGCATCTTTCTCATCGGTATTATCGCAGATGAGACCGTTGACCTCAGCATTAACCACGACCGGGTTCTGTTCCCTACTTTTCCTGTCGAGTGTGACAATACATGAGAAAGTTCCCTTGAATGACGTAGGCACCGGTATCCACTCCTCACCAACGCTGATATTGGTAAGCCCACAGACCTGTTTGATGACATCTTCTGCCCGGCCCACCCATGATTTGCCTCTTTTTAGCCTGGTACCTTTCTCTGTGTTGAGCACGTGGTGCAATGGATGCTCTGTATCTGCACTAATCTTCAGGTATGCTCGTGCTCTCCAGATCTTGATTCTGTCATCCATGGTTGGAAAGTCAAGAAGATACCTCATTGCTACACAGGGAGTGTCCCTCGTACATCCCAGGATAATGCGCATGACTTCATTTTGTATTTACTCCAGCCTATCAATTTGAGTCGTACTGACAGTAAGAATGGCCATGGCATACTCGATTGGTGCGAGGACTAATCCCTGGAACAGAAGAATAAGTAGCCTCTGCTCGATGTTAGCAGCTGCCATGACCTTCAAGGCGGCTAATCCTTTGCGGGATTTTGTTATCACATGGTCGACGTGGTCCCGAAAACACAGGCTGCGATCAAACTTAACTCCGAGGTATGTCATCAACTTGTCCCTGGTCACCTCATCAGCTCCCATTCGTACTACCGGTGTGGTCGTATTAACGATATGATTGTTAAGGGAGAACCATGGAACTGATGCTTTATTAGGATTAACCAAGGCACCTGAAACCCCACACCAGCAAGAAATGCGATCGAGTACGTCTTGCATTGTGGAGGCAATTCCCTGTCTGTCTCTTCCCTGTCGATATACCAGAATATCATCAGCAAAAGTCATAGTTCTTCCCCTCCCATCCAGCTGTTGGGCCGTGATCGTTATTGTGTACACGTTAAATAGAACTGGTGACAATGGTGAGCCTTGTGGCAGCCCAGGACAAATGGATGTTGGCTCGGAAGACCAACTTCCACATCTGAGTATCACCTTCCTCTGAAACAGTGCCGCGGCGATCCATCTAATGAGGAAGGGGTTCACCGCCAGTTTGAGAAGCATATGCATGAGATATTCAAACGGTACCCTGTTGTATGCATCCTCCAGATCTATAGCAGCAGCACATGTCTCCTCTCGTCTGTGGAAGCCTTCGAAGACGTCATAGGCAAATACTGCCGCATTGAGCCATGTCTCTTTGTTATATCTATAACCTCCGAGTGTGGTCTGGGAATACACGTTTCTGTTCAAGGCGACAGGTGAGGACACGGGCACATATTTTCTCCAGCAGCTTGCCCGCAGTGTTCTGCATTGTGATGATTCTGTAGGCACTGATCTGAGAATGGTCCTTGTTTGGCTTCGGTAGCGGTAGTAAGTAGCTGTGTAGCCACTCCTCCTTAATCTGGCCACTCCGAATACAGGCATTAAACTCATTTATGGAACTTGTTTGTTCCCACCATTATTAGTCTGACTTTAAGCCATCAAGTTATGACAGTAATTTGTGAAGAGACTATGTATAGGGTGATTAGTGCAGCAAGGGGTGGAGAGCAGCTGCCGTTGAGGTTGTTAAGTTATCAAGGCCATAAAGAGTGGCCGATATATTTTCTATCCCACAAATTGAGTAGAACACAAACGAGGTGGCCAACCATAGAGAAAGAATAATGCCAAGATAAGAGGGGGAAGAAGTAGAACAGGGTGAGTCAGGTACAGACGTTGATGATAGAACATTTCAAATCAACATAATAAACACCAACAAGGTTAAACAGGAAAACGCGAATACAGACGAGGACGGATAACAAGATGATAGTGAAGAACGACATGAAGTAAACATAACGGAACCTATACAAAAGGAAGATGAAGAGCTAGGAGAAATAATGAGGGATATAAGAAAGGGAAGAGCATAAAATTGAAAAAAAATTAGCATAGATGAAAGGGATGGGATACTAGCATACATAGGAGACGGGGATGAGATACAACTAAGGGTGTGCGTCCCGCAAACATATATAAGTCAGTTGTTAGTGATGTATCATGAGAATAACGGACACGTGGGGAGAGACAAAATGATAGACGCATTTAGGTTCAAATATCATTGGGCAGGGATATATAGGCCGGTAGACGAACACACCAAGAAGTGTATATGTAAAACAAGAAATTTGGTGCAGAAAAGGGGACCAGTGATGGAAATGGACAAACAGTATTTTGCAATGCAGAAAATTAGCATGGATATAACGGGACCGTACCCCACAACAATATCGGGGAACAAATATATATTATAGATTGTTATAGTAGATGGCCGGAAAGTATACCGATAGCAAATAAGGAAACAGACACCATAATAGACGTATTGTTGAATGAAATTATTCCAAGAGATAGTTGTCCGCAAAGTATATTGACAGATAATGGTGGGGGGGGGGGGCCACCAGTAGGAAGTGTCAGCAAACACTCAAGAAGTTAAATATTAAGCACATTAGAACATAGGTATACAACCCACGGGCAAATGGAATTAACGAAAGGCAACATAGGACAATAAACGACATCATATCGAAACTAACAAGAGGTCAGGAGATGGAGTGGGACGTAAAATTAAATCACGCATTGGCAGCAGTGAGAATGAATAAAAATGAGAGTACACAGTTTTCACCATTTTTTTTGTTATACGGAAGGCACCTAATGCTACCCCTGGATAACGTGTTACGACCGAGAAGGAGGTACTTGTGAGAAGAAAGACCCGAAACAATTTTGCAACAGATGCACGAAACACAAAGAATGGTATGGAGGAATTTAAAGACAGCGAAAAGAAATACCAGCACAAAATAAGAATAAAGAGGCGATAGAATATAAGGTAGGGGATAGGGTATACTATAAGAACCAGACAGCCACGTCAAAAATTAGTCCTAGATGAAAAAGGGTTATGTAGTGATAAGGAAGACAAGCGAGGCAAATTACGTAATAGCATATATATGGTAGAAAAGAGATACGAACACACAGGAGAAACATGAGGAAAGATGAGTCTTTATGGTCAGAGAACGAACAGGAGCAGACAGGGAGGCCAAGGAGAAACGCGAGTAATTTGTGAAGAGACTCTACTTAACAAGTGAATAGATTATGTATAGGGTGATTAGTGCAGCAAAGGGGTGGAGAGCAGCTGCTGTTGAGGTTGTACAGTTTTCAAGAGCATAACGGTGTATCAGCATATTACTACAAATGACACCAAGGGTGCACAAGGGCAAGAGAGATTATGTCCTTGGGAAATACACCAGACATTGTGGGAAGTGAGTTATGACATGAACGTTATGTTGTGAGAAATGTTGAATTTTACGATGTCATGTGGCAGGCCAACAAGAGTGGTCTGGGATTGAATAAAGTCAGTGTGTGCAAAGTTCTCAGTTGTCAAAATCCATCATTCATATTTGTCGTTGTATTGTGTCAAGGGGAAGGACGAACACTGGTGTCGCGGGTCACTATCATGACAACGTGAAGTCAAGACTAATCTGATCATGAGCCACGGGGAGGCAGGTTCTGGGTTAATCTGTCCAACTGCACTACAAGGCGGGCTCAAGTCTCAGAGAGCCTGGCTTGAATCTACAGCGGTCCGTTCCTAGCACGACCATGAAGTGAGAAGTCTTGGTAAAACCCTAGGAGGGCGCAACCGGCCAGCGGGTGAGGGCTCTGATCTCACGAGCCTATCCAGTTGCAGGAGTTCCGGGTTCCAGTACACGATCAAGGTTGCTGGTCATCCAGTAGCCGACCATGGAGGCGATATCAATATGAAGACGAAGTCAAGTCCTTCTAAGCCGACATTAAAGTCTTGGGGGAGTCCTTGGTACTCGTGTTCTGGATCAGCGCCTTTGCAGTCAACTGCTGGTCGCTGTGTGTCGGGGTTAGAATAAAAGCGGCTAAAAGAAGCGGCTACACACGTACAAACTCTCACACTTACACAACACTCACAAACCCACAAACAAAACATACGGCACAAACACAATACCACCCATACTTCACGTGCACACTCTCACACTTACACAACACTCACACCCCACAAAAAAAAAACAGATTGCACAAACACAATACTAGGCCATACTTCACACACATACTCTCACACTTACACAACGCCCACACACCCACAAACAAAACAGATTATACAAACACAATACTAGTCCATACTTCACAAACATACTCTCACACTTACACAACACTCACACACTCACCTACATAAACACTGCACACACAGTAAATTACATCTACCTGGACCCCTCTTACTCAAACAAAAATAAATTCAAATTGCACGTTTCCGAAGTAAATACCCAATGATGACTAAATGCCCCATGCACATACAAATACAATAATGGCAGATATAAAAACATATAAAAGCTTAAAATTCTGAGTTCTGACTGCTGAAGCTGTGTTTATTTCTTTTTTCACGTTTAGTATGCCCCGGTATTTTTTTTGGCGAACGTTGTAACATGTTGTGTCGCTGTATGCAAAGTAACAATATATGTAATAAGTACAATGGGCAATGTGGTCAAGGTGACAAGTGTAAGAAAGGATGGTTTGGGCCAAGATGCCAGTATTGTAAGTTCCCAAATGTGTGACTAACAAAATAAATGTCTCTACTACATTCTTTAGACAGTCTCAATAAAAACTATCAATGTTGTATGAAACGTCAGTGGGATAGTTGTTCGTTACAGAGATAACAATGTCTGTTTTTTCAAAGGTAAATAAATGGCAAATAGTATCTTCTCCACAAAGACTATAAATTGTACATCATCAATATATACGTTTAGATGATTCATTCAAGTGACAAGACCCATATTGTTCAGAGTAGATGACATTTTTGAAGCTGTTTGTTTTTTTTTAAATATCATTTGTACATGCCCCATTCAGAAATACATTGTGAGCTGAATGGCCATGTTTAGTTGGACCATTTTTTTGTAATCGGAAGTAAATATATTTCTTGATAATAAAGCAGATCTAACTTTAGTTTCAAAATAAACAAGTTATCAAGATTAGATCATTTTCTTACGATTGCCAGCTTCACTCTAGCAAAGTCCCTAGAGACTAGGAACTGAGTTTTATGTGTTAATCTGTTTGTTTTTGCCTGGCAGCTGTTGTGTGCACAGTGGCTTCTCGCTGCACAGGCAGATAACTCGGTCTCCTCAGCTACTTATATTTTTTCCGTCGATGAATAACAGATGTTTCGAGCTGGGCCTCAGTGCTGATACCATGGGTGGTTGCCGCAAAAAAAAATAACAAATATTTTTGTTTAAATCTGATGATGATCAAAACTGGTGCAGCCGGGATTTGAACTCACAACCTTTCTGTCTCACGACCGGCGTCTTGCTATGAAACCAACCAGTCCACGAATTAGGTACATATTAGGTCTGTAGAACTATTGATGGGTCGAGTCATATGGGATTCATTCTCACAAAAAAAAAACCTCGACAACCTGAGAGAGAAATGTAAAGATGATGCCAAATGACTAACGTCATATCAATTGTTATCATTTCTGAAAGACCCAAAATGAAAAAAAATATATATATAGTATGGGGACAAAATGGACGGACATTATATTTTTTTCTTTTACTCCGTAAAAAAAATTAAAATGTGGTCTTAATATAAAGCAACAAAATGAATATCACAGCAAAGCCGACATAAACGTCGGCTAACTTAATCACTTAATACAGTGAAATAAAGGGGAATGCGATAATAGATAAAAATAAGATTATCAATAGCAAAACATAAGTTAGATGTCATTAAGAGATGTTTCACAATACCAGCAAGTCAGTGATATTAACATTACTGAGGTCATGTATCTTCCTGATAGTAAAATATGATCGTGAATCACGTACAATGTAGAGTCTCGCAAACAACAAATAAGACGATTGATTTGAAGAAACAAAAATTGCAGAAAAATCTTTAAAATACCTTGACAATGAAAAAAAAGCAATTAAGACATACTAAAAGACATACTAATTCAATAAATCATTGAAATAAGTGGAAGAACCATTTTACCGATAAAAAACACACTATAGTCACATGAATAGACACAGTATGCATCGGTCCAATCAGACGATATAAAGGCAGACCAAAATAAAGTGGTTTAAAGACATCAAAGGGACCTTGAACATGACAACAGAAGATGTGGGTGACCTGCTTAAAAACAACAATTCTTTCTGACGGGCTGTGGTGAATACAACCTTCAGCAAATGTCCATGCAACCCTGATGATGATACAATGACATACTCGAGACCAGCAATACAATTAATTAAACGGAAAAGACAGAACAACGATGACAAAATATAGTGTTTTAGCCATTCTTGTAATAATGTCAAACTATCAACTCTGCAAAAACCGCGTTAGAGTGACAACAGCAGAGAAACCCTACAACAGCATCAAGTTTTAATAACTGATTCTGTCAAAAGGAACACAAGCTAGAATTGTGTATCTCCAGTGAAACCCAAATCGGTGAGAAAAGGAAGAAGGAAGATATTTTTCATTTTCTGAAAGGTCACCTTGGCCTGAGCTATTCTACTTTTGTATTCCTGTGGTGTATCTTCCATCTCTCTCTCTCTCTCTCTCTCTCTCTCTCTCTGCGATCAAGCCAGCTGTCTGTTCAAGTGAATCGATTGCTCCATATAGTTTCTCATCCAGACAGGTGGGTGTTGACCACATTGCTATTATCAAAACTGTGTACTGTGTACTTATTTTGAATTTGGTGAACATGTGATTTCTCATTCTATTGTGACCAGTGCGTAGCGAAAGTATGATGACTTGATCCCTCTTTGATAGTTGGTGGTATATGTCACTCTCGTTATGCTTTGGGTGTTCTCGTTTCCATTTCATATGGAACTGACCTTTGAAGATGAATTTGGCTTCATCATATCTCCCATCTGATGTTATTATTGTGCCCAAGTATTTCAGACGTTGCACTTGTCTCAGATTTGTCTTGTTTATTTTCATGCTGCATGATGGTGATGATTGTTTCTTCGATATGACCATTACTTCTGTTTTTTTTTTTTAACTATTCAGACTGAGATCGTTCTTGTTGTTTTATTTTATTATTACGTCTATCCTTTCTTGTAGTTCATTCTCTGTCTCTGCTATTAAGACTATCATCCGCATATCGCAAATTATGTATGTTGTCACCAATGACTTCAATTCCTTTTTTTTACTATTCATCGCATAATATGTTCGCTGTAAAGTGAAAACAAATCCAGCGACAGAACACAGCCTTGTCTGACTCCTTTTTTTCTAAATTGGAATTGTCCTGTTTGGTTGTTAATTCGTATAGCTGCTGTTTGTTGCCAGTACATGATTTTATGATTCGTAAATCCTTGCCATCAATGTTTAATTTATCCCTGAATATTGATTGAATCCACATGCTTTGCTTTATCAAATGCTTTTTTGTAGTCTATAAAGCACATATATAGATCTTTCTTTACCTCTATAGATCTTTCTGTCAATGTTCTCAAGATGTATATTGCATTATATTAATATATATCTATTAACAAAGTTAATAGAAAATCGAAAAATTACAAATATAAATGCAAAAATATAGATGACAATTATAAACAATGATATATTTTCCGCAACATTTGAACATATAACGTTCTTCTTCTATTCTTCTATCCTTCCTCTATTGCCGTTGGCGTCGAGAGGAGATACAAACTGCGATTCTCTGCTCATATGTTGGCCTTTTATAGTCTTATCCCTCCTATTGACTCTTTTATTTCCTTTATCCATCTCTTTCTCGGTCTTCCTCTCAATCTGGCGTTTTCATAGTGTTTGTTTATGGCTCTTTGAGTCATTGATAATTCTTTTTGTCTTGTTATGTGGCCGAACGAATGTATCTGTTGTTTCTTTATGTATTCGATGGCTGGTTAAATTTCGAGTTTCTTCCTCAGCTCAGTGTTTCTTACTATGTCCCTTAAGCTGTTTCCTGTCATTCTTCTGACACATTTCATTTCGGTGGTTATATTTTCTTATTGTTCTAGAGTCCAGCGTCCAATTCTGGCACTGATCGCACAAAGTTGGTAGAAAAATTGATTTGTATATTGCCCTTTTTGCTTCCGTAGTTATTGCTTTGTTTTTCAATAGTGTTGATACTTGGCTTATAACTTGGCATGCTTTGTTACACCTTATATCTATCTCTGTTTCTTGGTTATTTTCTTGTGTTAACGTGCTACCCAGATAAAATTAAATTTGTCTACTTGCTTCAAAGCTGTATTATCTATTATGATGTTTAGTTTCTTTCTTTCTCGCTATTGCCAATACTTCGGTTTTGTTTAAGTTGATGTTCATGTTGTATTGTTTACAAGTTTTGTTTAGCCTGTTGATATGTTCTTGCAGGTCCTCAGTTTTTTCATGTATCAGAACCTGGTCGTCTGCAAATAGTATTTCATTTATTTCTTCCTCTCTTCTGTTGTTTTCTGGTACGTTTATTTCGTTCCCTTTTGTGTTATCGCTTGTTATCATCCTTGTTGGTATACTTCCTTTGTATAGGAATGCTAATTTGCATATATTGTTCATATATGTGATGAAAAGTAAAGTGAAAGCACACAGCCTTGTCTTACTCCGGAGTTAATGGTGAAATGTTTAGAGTAACCTGCTGAAGATCTTACTGTAGTGCGACTACTTACATAGAGGCTCTTGCATATCTCTACTAGGTGGTGACTCACTCCGTACAAGGGCAATACGGACCACGGTTGTTCCTTGTCCACCCTATCGAACGCCTTTTCTTGGTCAATAAAAGCTGTATCCAGTGTTTTATTATTCTGTATTGTTTTCTCCGCTAGTTGTTTTATGATAAATATGGCATATGTGCAACCTTAAACGTTAATTTGTAATTATATTGTATATATGTTATCTATTTTTTCCTTAAAAAAAATAATATTTCCAATGGAGATAAATTTAGCATTACTGTTATTTATTTGTTTCGAATATAGTTCTCTGAACGAAATGTGACGTATTACAATGCAATAGAACAAATGAGGAAAACAATATATAGGAATGTCATTGATTTATCTTACGATATGTTGATAATATTATGAGAACTAATACAGTTGGCAATAACCAAATAAAACTAGGAGAATTACCTCTATTAGATGTACAATCTTACATATATCTGGACGGTAATATAGATAAAGAGGGAGGAACAGAAAATGATATCATAAGCAAGAGTAGCTTTCATTGTACAGGGAAACATGGAAATCCAAAGAAATTAGGTTAAATACAAAAATAAAATTTTCAACTCAAATGTTAAGGCGGTCCTATTATATGGCTGTGAAACATTGAGAACAACAACAGTGACAATCACGAAAATACAGACTTTCATTAATGGATGCTTACGCAGAATAAAAGGAGGGAAATGGGAGGACAAAATCACTAACATAGAATTATGGAAATGTACCTGTCAAATACCAGTGGATAAAGAGATACATCGTAGACGATGGCGCTGGATAGGACACACACTACGGAAGCCAACTGAGAGTATTACACAACAGGCCATTTTTGGGATCCCCAAGGGAAAAGACAAAGAGGAAGACCAAGGAATTCTTGGAGAAGACAGATAGAAGCAGAGATGAAGATGATGGGGAAGACATGGAATGATCTTAAAAGCATGGCAAAAAACAGAACGACTTGGAAAGTGTTTGTTGAAGACCTATGCTCCACTGGGAGCTAAAAAGGTAGAAGAAGAAGATGTTGATAATAACAATTGTAGAAGTGTATTTTATGGTACGTTGTAACATTAACATAAACAAAAGATCTTTTAATACATCCGCTAATATGAAAAAAGAATTCTATTAAAGTTAATATATATTTAAAAACTTTATAAATTAATTGTTATGTATATTTATATACATATAGATTAAGATGGAGTAACAGATACATTATATTATATCATATCGCTTCGTGTCATACCATATTATATCACATAGTATCAGGGGACTGGTTGGTATCGAGGTAAACACCGGCCTCGAGACAGAGAGGTTGTGGTTTCAAATCCCGGTTACACCAGTTATGATTTTTATTTATGATTTCCTTGTGCGGCAACCAGCCCTGGTGTCAGCAGCGGCAACCACCCCTGGTCTCAGCAGCGACAACCAGCCCTGGTCTCAGCAGCGGCAACCAGCCCTGGTGTCAGCATCGGCAACCACCCCTGGTCTCAGCAGCGACAACCAGCCCTGGTCTCAGCAGCGGCAACCAGCCCTGGTGTCAGCAGCGGCAACCAGCCCTGGTGTCAGCAGCAGCAACCAGCCCTGGTGTCATTAGCAAGGATGGCTTGAAACGTCAATTATTTATCGACGGGAAAAAATATGAGTACCACCGAAGTCCGAGTTATCTGCCTGTGAGGCGAGTGACCCCTGTGCACACGGCTCACAGGGAAAAATGGAATAACAGACACAAATTCAGTTCGTAGTTTCTAGGGACTTCGTCAGAGGTAGAAGGTGGAGAACACAAAAACAGAAAAAAAACATATCATATCGTATTTTATTATATTATATCGTATCACATTATTATATTATATATATATTATATTATATTATATTATATTATATTATATTATATTATATTATATTATATTATATTATATTATATTATATTATATTATGTTATGTTATGTTATGTTATGTTATGTTATGTTATGTTATGTTATGTTATGTTATGTTATGTTATGTTATGTTATGTTATGTTATGTTATGTTATGTTATGTTATGTTATGTTATGTTGTTATGTTATGTTATGTTGTGCTATGCTATGCTATGCTATGCTATGCTATGCTATGCTATGCTATACTATGCTATGCTATGCTATGCTACGCTACACTACACTACATTACATTATTTTATATTGTTTTGAATTGTATTGTATTATATTTTATTGTTTAATATTATTTTTTATTGTATTATATTATATTATATTATTTTATCAGATTAGATAGATATGTGAGGAGATGCCGATATAGAGACAGACAGAGAAAAAATCGATTGATTGATAGTTAAATTGATAGATAGATAGACAGACAAACAGACAGACGGACGGACGGACGGACGGACGGACGGACGGATGGACGGATGGATGGACGGATGGATGGATGGATGGATGGATGGATGATGTATGGATGGACGGATGGATGGACAGATGGATAAATGTATGGATCGAAGGATCAATGGATGGACGGATGGATGGATGGACAGATGGATGAATGTATGGATCGAAGGATCAATGGATAGATGGACAGATGGATGGATGGATGGATGGATGGATGGATGGATGGACAGATGGATGATGTATGGATCGAAGGATCAATGGATGGATGGACAGATGGAGGCAAGGACGGATGGATGGATGGATGGATGGACAGATGAACGCACGGACGGATGGATGGATGGGTTATGGTTGTGGTTCGGTGAATGGATGGATTTATGTATTGAAACATGGTTAGGTAGATGAGATGGATGGATGGAAAGATGGAATAAAGTATGGATCGAAGGATCAATTAATGGACGGATGAATAGACAGACAAACGGACGACGGGACGGACAGACAGACCGATCGACAGGCAGACAGGTAGCTATATAAATACATGGACGCTCAAGTACTGATACAGTCACTCCAATAATACACTCCATCAAATATACACTAATTTTTTAACGCCATGTATTTACATTGTACAGCTGACCTGGTCAATAGCGATGATGTTGTTAGGGGAGACAGTGCACTGGATATCATAAGTGATGGCGATGAAACCACTTGTCTGAACAAAGATACCACGTAGTAATTGTGTCTGGTCTTACCATTACCATATCGCATGGTTACGTGTTCATGTCAAAAATCCTGGTAAGTGAACATTCTCACAAAAAGACAACATTGAATCATAATTTGATGCAGTAATGAATATATCACAAAGATGAAGCTTTTATAAATGTGTAGTTATTGACACCGACAGTTATAGTCTACAAAAGACACAGACAATATTTCTGGTTTTCCTGTCTTCTTCTGCTTCATGCACCCAACAACTGCACCTCTTTCATCTCCTTATTTTTACCTTAAATGTGCGAAGCTTCAGTGTGACGACGTACACAGCAGTTTACGACTCTTGACTGATGTTTTCTAGACAAACTCATATAACAAGTTTCGTGAAATTCTTGAACAATAAAGAGAACCAATAATGAAATCCTCATTACAAGAAATCAGATCTGATCTATGTTGATGACATCAATCCCTTAACTGCTACCGGACTTTACTGAGAAGGAAATGGCGCGATGTTTGTAATTGATCAAAATGTTTCACTGTAAACTTAAAACAAAACAAAACAATAAAAACAGAGGCATAAACACATGTTTTGTTCTGCTTGATCGTTCCTTGAATGAGTAAAAGGGGGTCAGAAAGAATAGAATGTTGGCAAATACTAGCATGTCTTTAGATGAACTCACTGTGAAGAATGTAAAAAGTCTGTAGTCTTTAGTTTGGACTGGCGTTATCACAGTCGGGGCATTCCCATATTCGTTCTGCCGTCGTTCCAACAACCATCGGATTTTGTCTACTGATTATTCCAGTCCGGCATTGATTGACCGTGTTACGTTCTTTACCGCTGACGATGCTTTAAGAAGAAATTATATGAGTATAACCAAGAACTGCAATTGTCATTTGTAGACCAATAACAGACATTCAACCGAGTAGACTAACTATGACGCCGTATGACAAATAATAGTACTGTCAACGCTGTTCTTTATCCCATTCATATACCGCATATGTAAAACATCTGATACAAACGAAGACAAAAATACAAAGGGCTTTGTATGTAAATGATTAATCACTAATTGTAGAAGCCAAAAAGTTAAACAATTAAATGATTAGAACGAAAAATACAAAAAACAAATGCAAATTAGCATTGTCTAATCATAAGGAATTATCGTAGTAAGAAAAGAAAAGGAATTGAAATTTCATTCAGAAAATAAACAACAGACTTAAAACAAACAATAGACTTCAAATACCTAGGAAACGTTAACCACAATGTGGGGATATACAAATAAAGAGCGATATATTATCATGCATATGAAGCAATGTATTTAAAGAAATCTCTTCAATATTACAGAACACACATGTAACATAAAATACAAAGTGGATCTAAAACAACACTATAATTCTCTATAATCATTACAACCAATGCCAGGCTTGGAATTTAATTTTAAAAATTGGTAAAGAAATATGGTAACATGAATGAAAAAAAGCCTGAGTAGAATAATGCATGTGACAAGAAGAAAAACATTGTGATTGTTTTAGCACCAGTTTGAATTACATTGTAGCTTAGTATTAACGTATTACAGATCAAACAGATTGCAAATATAAAACTATAAACTCACAGACAAATCTTCAGAATATAACAATCATAAGCAACAAGAAAACAGAAACAAAAAGGTGGGACACATATAAAGGAGTGGTGCGAACACTCCATTTTATCTTCACTGTGAAGGGCAACAGACGCAGACAAATGTAATGCACACGTTATATCAGTGGCGTATTCTCTATGCTACCGCAACTGCCGCCAATACCCTGAACATATTAACGGAATACACAAGGAAATGATAATATTTTTTATTTTTTTCATAATTATATTACACATTTTCCAATATTCTATTACACATTTCGTAGGCCAAAATGATTTTTTTGCTTTGATTTGTATTTGCAAGATTTCCCTATGGCCACTATAACGTTTGTAAATGAAACAGAAACTACTCTACGATCGTACACGAAACCGCTAATAAGTAGCGATACAGTTCTCTTCTCTCTGAATTAGAATTAATGACCTTGACATTCAAAACAGGCAGTGAAAATAATCCGTCGGGAGCTACCTATACAAAATGCGGTTTCATGCGTAATTTTTAGCTTAGCCAATCAGAAGCGCCACAAAGTGAAAGTAGAAACTATGATTACTGGAACTTTCTAACCTATTTATAGCTACGATATGCGCATCAGCATCTGAAGAAAGAGCTTTGTCTGCTCTCAAGAGAATCAAATCTTATTGTCGTTCAACTCAACCACAAGAACGCTTTTCTGGATTGGCAGTAATATCCATTGAGAAATAAATCTTCCTTCAGAAACTTAGAAACCAACCCAACAGTACTTTCAATGACAAAGTCATCGAGGTATTTTCGTCCCAAATACGAACGATAGAGTTTACATATAAATAAGTAAGTAATTTAAAATGTAGTGATGTCATTAGCAAATATTACTTCGTATTAGCCTACTGAATATGTCTTTATGTCTTTACTGTATGTCTTTATTTATTAAGTCAACGGTAGCCCAGATCCACAAAACCAGTATACGCCATTGCGTATATATATTATATATACTGTATATCTTTCAGAATCAACAGAACTCCTGGAAAGTCTAACCTTTACTTTAGTAGACACTGATCACAATTCACATAGAATGAAAAGAAAATCATTGATCGGTGACACTGGAATGGATGTCTACTGTGACATAAAGAAGCCAATACAAAAATTTTTATTACAGGCGATGGCGTTCAGTCTTTATGTTCATTATACGTCAGTGGAGGTAAGGTTCGTCATTACATGTCAACAGATTTTATTCTCAATCAGTACTTTAGCTACAATCCCATAATTGTGTGGTAAAAATGTCAGGAAATTCATACAATATGCTGTGTCTTACAATTGTCATTTAAGGAAACGGCACAGTCAATTATAACACCACATACAAACGTAGTTTTGATGCTGATATTTTAGGAAGTTTATGTGAAGAAATGTTTGTCAAATGGGGCAATTGGGCATTTCACTTTGTTAAAAATTTTTTTTTTAGCTACAAATGATATAACAAATTTAACCGATGCACTGGCATATTTGACACGTCTCCTTTTTGTACACTTTTGTAAGAAATAAAACGTTATCATGAATATAATGTCTTTACAATATTTTAGAAGTAAAATAATATGTGGGTCAACAGTCAGCAATGATCTAATAAGTAAGAAAGGATATTTCTGTAATGTTCTTTGTCAAATCTCAGACATTCATTTTCGAAGCCAAATGAAGTCACTTGAAAGTCTTAGTCATCATACAATAAACTGTCTACTGTACCATCCAGTGCATTACCAATGTTCTCAAACAATGTAATCGCTGTCTCTGTTATTACAGCATGCCACGAAACTTTGATGCATTTACAAGCTAGTGAATTATTGACCTTTGTCATTTACTTGATATCTAGCCACACAATCTGAAGACTTCTTTCAGCTGTTCTACTAGTCTTTTATAACTCCCTTAAAAGGTTTATTAATTCGGGCATCTGAAGGTTGAAGTTGATTAATTAGACCTTCTAGAATGAAGGTTAAATAAATTGTAAACTATTTAAGTTTATTCCAAACATCGTCTGTTCTGTGAGCACGAAACTAATCTCATTGTATCAACGTAGGTTTATTAACCACCCACTAAGTCGCCTAGACCATATCCATGGATCATTTTCTTCTCCAACCATTCAACCTATTGCACTAACTTTGTCTGTTCAGTGGTGACACTATTGTCACATCAGCATAGCAGGATAAAACAACCGTGTAGTGTAGAGAGTATTTGTCGTGCCTTGAAGTGTCAACACTAACATTGTGTGTGTCCTAGGGATATACAGCTTTGTTCGAGGGCACATCACCGTCATAGTAACCTCTGTTTACATTTATATTATACGCTTAATAATTATTGTAATATATTGTCTTCAACAATACCCAATAGTCAATGTACTTTTTAAAGTCTCTTGTATAATAATTTAGATAATGGCCGGTTGTAGTCTTAGAATATTGAGCTGTCCTCTATAGACACACAGAGGGATGTCTCTATCTTCGTAGGTCAAAGTTCTCATCCTTGTTAACTACACGATGAAATGTGCTAAAAATAGACGCAGATAAGCTGGGCAGTTGGGTATTTTCTTTAAACGTGATAGTACTTAAACAATATATCTGATTGTCTGGCACTTTAAGGCATTAAAATACAGTCTGTTCAACCAGGACACGATTATGACCCTTTCCACCACCGTGTCGTGGTCAACAATCAGATCTCATTATTTATTCATTTATTATATTTATTCATATTCTCATTATCATATTTTTTTTTATTTAGGATCATTAATCGACATCATATTAGCTCTTCTGCAGTAATTAGAAAGTTTTCATGAAATACCTTTCTTTACTTTCCTGTCACACCTTTTGGTAATAGGTCTCTGCACTCTTGGACCTGGAATAAATCGGTCTATTAAAACATCCTTAAGTCTACAACAGTCATTATCATCACCATCAAGTGCCATACCGGTTGGCGTAGGCGATCATCGCCTTCCACAATCTTCTATCTATGGTGCATCGTATCAGTTCTGTTGCTGACCGTTTTTTATGAGTTGACACCAAGCTATCCAGTATTTTCTCTCTTTGTTTTCCGCGATCTTTCTTTCCTTTTATTTTGCCAGTTGTAACCAAGTATCCTAACTTGCCTCTTCTCATGATGTACCCGACACATTATGATTGATTATTTCTGATATTTTTTTAAGAAGTTCTCTTTTTGTGCTGGCCACTTTGAGAATTTCCTCATTGGTCTTTTTAGCTGTCAAGGGAACTTTCAGCAATCTTCTGAGAAATCACATCTCTGTGGCGTTTTCATTCGTCTTTTCAATTGTTTGTCTACTGTCCATGATTCGCTCCATAGGTCAGAATTGGTTCTATAGCACCGATGAACTCTCTTTCTAACTTCTATTGACATTGATAAGTAGCATAAGATATTTTTCATTTTCTGAAATACTATTTTGGCCTCAGCTCTTATTATTATGCCCAAATATTTGACGCGTTGCACTTGTTTCAGATCTGTCCTGTTATTTTTATACTGCATGATGGTGATGATTGTTTCTTTGATATGAACATTACTTCTGTTTTCTTACTACTCAGACTGACACCCTTTTTGTTGCTTTTTTCTACTATTAAGTCTATCATTTCTTGTAGTTGATTTTCTGTATATGCTACTAAAACTGTGTCATTCGCATATCGCAAATTATTTATGTTGTGACCGTTGATGTCAATTCATTTTTTGTCTATTATTGATCTCATAATATGTTCCCTGTAAAGTGAAAACAAATCCGGCGACAGAACACAGCCTTGCCTGACTCCTGGTTTTATACATTGGAACTGTTCTGTTTGGGTGCCAATTCGTATGGCTGCTCATGATAAAAAAAGTGGAGGCGGGCTATGTACGCATGCAATGGGTAGAGTCGTTGCAGAAATCCAAAATACGTAAGGTCACCTTTGTATATGTCCCTGGACATGCGGGAGTACCGGGAAATGAGAGAGCGGACAGGTTGGCTAGCTGCGCTGTCGTTGAGGACGGGCAACCAATGGATCGGGCGGACATCATCAATGCCCTTCGAGATGTTGGAAGAGCACAGGACCTCGACAAACACAGATCAACGTCACTTCTTCGGATGATGGAAATGGGAGTTAAGATGAGCACGGCCAGAAATGAGAAACTTGGTGGCCGTGTAAGAAGACTTATCAACCAACATAGAACTGGAGTCATCAGTCGCTGGACACTGAGGAATTGCTGAGGAGGGGATCTGAGCACCTATGGACATGTTCGGAGTGCAATGATGATGACCCGCAAATAACTCAATAACTCGTATGGCTGCTGTTTTCTATAAATAATATCACAACAACATTATCATTACATCGTTAATGTTTTTACAATAAATTAGAACAACTGGTCTTTAGTGAGTCAAGAATAGGACATCTCAGTTTTGGTTTATAGTTCTTCTTCTTTCCTTCCTCATTTGCCTTTCTGTATCGAGGGGAGATATAATTTGCAATCTTTTCCTCTTCTGTTCACCTCTGCTGCTGTTATGTTTCCTAGTGTTTCTAATTTTTTATCAATCCATCTTCTTTGTGATCGGCCTTTGGGTCTGGTGTTCGCAAAACATTTATTGAATGCTTGTTGTGCTGTGTTTTGATCTTTCTGCCTTGTCATGTGGCCAAACCATTTTAGCTGTTTTTTATTTACATATTCTCTTCCGGGGGTTATTCCTAGCTCTTTTCTCAGTTCTTATTTTCTGATCTTATCTCTCAAGCTGTTTCCTGTCATTTGTCTAACAGATTTAATCTCAGTAGAGGTTATTTTTCTTATTGTTCTTGCATCTAGGGTCCGAGACTTGCATTGGTAGCACAACGTTGGGACGAAGATTGTATTGTAAAGTGCCCGTTTTGCCTGTTGAGTTATTTCCTTGCTGAACAATAGTGGTGATAGTTGTCCAATGATTTGACAAACTTTGATGCATCTTAAGTCTATTTCTGCTATTTATGAATTATCGTTTGTCACTAGACTTCCTACATATTTAAATTCCTCTACTTGTTTTAGTTGTCTGCCATATATAGTTATGTTGATGTTCTGTTTCTCCTTTGCAATATTCATGATTTCTGTCTTGTTGATGTTGATTTTCATGTTATATTTTGTGCCTGTGCCATTGAGTCTATTCTATTTAAGTGTTCTTGTAGGTTTTCTATTTATCGATGTATTAGTGCCTGATCATCTGCAAATAAAAGCTCGTTGATCACCTCTGTATCTGATGGGTTGGCTAACTTGCATATATAGAACATGTATGTAATAAACAGTAGGAAGGGGGGGGGGGTATAGTACACACACGTGTATTACACCTGACCTAACTTCAAAGTGATCTGTGTAATCTACTGCTGTTCTGACTGTGCAGCTGCTGTTGATGTAGAGACATTTAATTAGGTTGGTTAGATGTTGGCTTACACTGTATGTTGTTAGTGTCTCCCACAGTTGTTCTCTGTTTACTCTGTCGAATGCTTTTTTCCTGGTCAATGAAAGCTATGTACAAACTTTCATTGTGTTCTGTCATCTTTCTTGCTAGTTGTTTTTAGGTGAATAGAGCATCAGTTTTTCCTCTGCTTGCTCATCATCCTCGGTTTTTTCTGAACTCCATTTGAGAATCGCTTAACTGTAGTTCTTTTATTGATCTCAGCCTTTTTTGCCATAATTTTTTTGTTTATCTTTCCTGGCTGAGAAGCGATATATCTCTATATTAATTATACAGTCTCTCTTTTATTTATTTTTCCATATTGGTACGAGTGCTTGTTGCTCGACAGAACACAGCCTTGTCTGACTCCTTGCTTTATATACTGGAATTGTCCTATTTGGTTGTTAATTCGTATAGTTGCTGTTTGTTGCCAGTACATGTTTTTTTATGTTTCGCAGATCCTTGCCATCAATGTTTAATTTCTCCAGTATATTGATTATTTCCACATGCTTTACTTTGTCAAATGCTTTCGTGTAGTCTATAAAGCACATATATAGATCGTTCTCTAGTCAGTTACTCATCGACGGAAAAAAAAAAACATGAGTACCTCCGAAGTCGGAGTTATCTGCCTGTGCGGTGAGGAACCCATGTGCACAAGGTTGCCAGAGAAAAATGGATTAACACGCACAATTCAGCTCCTAGTCTCTAGGGACTTCGTCAGAGTTGGAAGCTGGCGAACGCAACAACAACAACATCATCAACAACAACAACAACAACAACAACAACAACATCAACAACAACAACAAGATCAGCTATTATAGCAGTTAACAAGCTTAGTCTCCTGACAGACTTGCAGGTCCAGCAGAATGTATTACTGGGTATCACTGAAGGTGGAGGTGACAGCGTGACTTTGAAATGTGTCATTTACTTTCGTTTTAAAATTGTCTAGCGTGCTCGTTTTTCGTCCCTATACCTTTATACAGTTTAACGAGACCTGGTCTGCCTGTCTGTATTCTCTCTCTTTTTTCTTTTAAAGACATACACACATTCAAACACAAACAACTTAAAATTGAAAACACATATTGAGGAAATATAAAAGTTGACGCAACAAAGTCAGTAACTTATTGAAATTCAAGAGAAAAACACTGTGTACAAGAGATAAGATAATGATGGTTATGCTGGAAGGGACGCGAAAATTAACTCAAAATAGTACCACAACAGGTCTTTGTTACATTCCGCAGGTAAGGAATAAATATAGGCTTAGGGAGCCAGCTAGTGTGGCCCAATGTTACTACATGAACTAATGTTGTGCTATGTATAATTGTTTTATTTTCAATGCAATACTATCTGTCAAATATTGATAATCCATCTTCATTTAATGCAGCTTTGTCATCGAAAATCGATTACCATGGAGCACTATTCCGCTCTGTTTCTTGCTTTGGTATTGCAGGTTGTTGTCATAGGCTGACTTGTCCATCTTTTTATGCATCTCGTCCATTATAGTCTTCGCCTGTCCCTGCTTCTTTTACCTTGTATTTTTCTTTCAAAGATTACTTTTAGTGGTCTGATGTGTCTTTTAACATGCCCAAAATGCCCGTAGGCATGTCGTAAGAGGCAACTAAGGAGGTTGATCGATGGCATGACAAGTTGTCATTGTAAAAAGTATTGTTATGGAAACAGCGCCATAGATTTTAGAGCAGTGATCCCTGCAATATGTGCAATTTTGGCACGCAAGGTTTCTATTTTTGAGATTGTGGTTCTGCCCTAAGTGCCGTCTTCGGCTCGAAAGGACAATAGATAGATAGATAGATAGAAATGCCGTAGATAATTTATGGATGCGAATTTCATTGGTGTGCTAGTCATATTTGCATATACTGTCTATGTAAAACAAAGGCTGTGACAGAACACGTCATTGCCTTACTCCAGATTGTCTTGTATTAGATTGTCCATGTTGCTGCCACACACATGGAGTCGTTGTATAATTTATGAAGAGATTACATCTGTGGCTTTCCGAATTTCTGTTTTAATGCCAGTTATTGTTCTAAAATGTGGTCTCCATCTTGTCTGTATTCTCTTGGTGTAAATGTGTGCATTCTCATTAGCTCTTTTTTCCTCCAGTAAGCTCTAATAATAATATCAAGTCACACATGATGATAGTTAAACAAAACACTTAAAGGAAAGACACATTAAAGTCTCAAATAATATCTCTCACTTACCTGTAGTTTCTGTCTCTTGTTTAGGTCCACAGTTAAAGACAAATTAAAGTCTCAAATAATATCTCTCACTTACCTGTAGTTCCTGTCTCTTGTTTAGGTCCACAGTTAAAGATAAATTAAAGTCTCAAATAATATCTCACACTTACCTGTAGTGTCTGTCTCTTGTTTAGGTCCACAGTTAAAGATAAATTAAAGTCTCAAATAATATCTCACACTTACCTGTAGTTTCTGTCTCTTGTTTAGGTCCACAGTTAAAGATAAATTAAAGTCTCAAATAATATCTCACACTTACCTGTAGTTCCTGTCTCTTGTTTAGGTCCACAGTTAAAGATAAATTAAAGTCTCAAATAATATCTCACACTTACCTGTAGTTCCTGTCCCTTGTTTAGGTCCACAGTTAAAGATAAATTAAAGTCTCAAATAATATCTCACACTTACCTGTAGTTTCTGTCTCTTGTTTAGGTCCACAGTTAAAGACAAATTAAAGTCTCAAATAATATCTCTCACTTACCTGTAGTTCCTGTCCCTTGTTTAGGTCCACAGTTAAAGATAAATTAAAGTCTCAAATAATATCTCTCACTTACCTGTAGTTCCTGTCTCTTGTTTATGTCCACAGTTAAAGATAAATTAAAGTCTCAAATAATATCTCTCACTTACCTGTAGTTCATGTCTCTTGTTTAGGTCCACAGTTAAAGATAAATTAAAGTCTCAGATAATATCTCTCACTTGCCTGTAGTTTCTGTCTCTTGTTTAGGTCCACAGTTAAAGAAAAATTAAAGTCTCAAATAATATCTCTCACTTACCTATAGTTTCTGTCTCTTGTTTAGGTCCACAGTTAAAGACAAATTAAAGTCTGAAATAATATCTCTCACTTACCTGTAGTTTCTGTCTCTTGTTTAGGTCCACAGTTAAAGATAAATTAAAGTCTCAAATAATATCTCTCACTTACCTGTAGTTTCTGTCTCTTGTTTAGGTCCACAGTTAAAAATAAATTAAAGTCTCAAATAATATCTCTCACTTACCTATAGTTTCTGTCTCTTGTTTAGGTCCACAGTTAAAGACAAATTAAAGTCTGAAATAATATCTCTCACTTACCTGTAGTTTCTGTCTCTTGTTTAGGTCCACAGTTAAAGATAAATTAAAGTCTCAAATAATATCTCTCACTTACCTGTAGTTTCTGTCTCTTGTTTAGGTCCACAGTTAAAGATAAATTAAAGTCTCAAATAATATCTCTCACTTACCTGTAGTTCCTGTCCCTTGTTTAGGTCCACAGTTAAAGACAAATTAAAGTCTCAAATAATATCTCTCACTTACCTGTAGTTTCTGTCTCTTGTTTAGGTCCACAGTTAAAGATAAATTAAAGTCTCAAATAATATCTCTCACTTACCTGTAGTTCCTGTCCCTTGTCTAGGTCCACAGTTAAAGACAAATTAAAGTCTCAAATAATATCTCTCACTTACCTGTAGTTCCTGTCCCTTGTTTAGGTCCACAGTTAAAGACAAATTAAAGTCTCAAATAATATCTCTCACTTACCTGTAGTTTCTGTCTCTTGTTTATGTCCACAGTTAAAGACAAATTAAAGTCTCAAATAATATCTCTCACTTACCTGTAGTTCCTGTCTCTTGTTTAGGTCCACAGTTAAAGACAAATTAAAGTCTCAAATAATATCTCTCACTTACCTGTAGTTCCTGTCTCTTGTTTAGGTCCACAGTTAAAGACAAATTAAAGTCTCAAATAATATCTCTCTTACCTGTAGTTCCTGTCTCTTGTTTAGGTCCACAGTTAAAGACAAATTAAAGTCTCAAATAATATCTCACTTACCTGTAGTTCCTGTCTCTTGTTTAGGTCCACAGTTAAAGACAAATTAAAGTCTCAAATAATATCTCACTTACCTGTATTTTCTGTCCCTTGTTTAGGTCCACAGTTAAAGACAAATTAAAGTCTCAAATAATATCTCTCACTTACCTGTAGTTCCTGTCCCTTGTTTAGGTCCACAGTTAAAGACAAATTAAAGTCTCAAATAATATCTCTCACTTACCTGTAGTTCCTGTCTCTTGTTTATGTCCACAGTTAAAGATAAATTAAAGTCTCAAATAATATCTCTCACTTACCTGTAGTTCCTGTCCCTTGTTTAGGTCCACAGTTAAAGACACATTAAAGTCTCAAATAATATCTCTCACTTACCTGTAGTTCCTGTCTCTTGTTTATGTCCACAGTTAAAGATAAATTAAAGTCTCAAATAATATCTCTCACTTACCTGTAGTTCCTGTCCCTTGTTTATGTCCACAGTTAAAGATAAATTAAAGTCTCAAATAATATCTCTCACTTACCTGTAGTTCCTGTCCCTTGTTTAGGTCCACAGTTAAAGATAAATTAAAGTCTCAAATAATATCTCTCACTTACCTGTAGTTCCTGTCCCTTGTTTAGGTCCACAGTTAAAGCAGACGTACTTCCTTTGTTTGTAATGACACAACGCTCCAGACTTTCTCACAAGAATTCTTCACTTGGAATCTCTTCTCCTTCAATAAAAAAATCCTCATGCAGTGATCCTGTGACCAATTTCCTAGCTGGTTTCTTAGTGGAGTCATTATTCTGTCCATAGCAATAAAGGACCTTCCAACAGCAGCTGTTAAATACTGGTACTGTCATTGTTTTTAATACAAACATATCTCATTTCGTGATAATCAATTGGCGAGTGAAGAATATATTTCAATAGTGATAGACTGCCGTTCACATTTAGGGCCAAATATTTAAAAGACTTCAGGTCTAGTTGCAAATGATCTTGATCTATGTTGTTCAAATATTGATACAGAGTGTTAATTTCTGACATGTATCTGCTGAATGTGATGAAATGATGAAAAATATATCATACTTAAATTAATTGCAATGTTTGATTACTAAAGCTTTTCTCCATGTAATATATTACATTAGGCCAATCTGTGAATTTAGTAAGTGTCTACAAATAAGTTTTGTCATCAGTGACATCTGTTTTTATTGTTCGGATGTGTGACACCTTCACTCTCAATTCTATATATGTTAAAGTAAAATTACTATGGTCGTATATTAATGATGTATATACATCTAACAGATATTGATGTTATTTATAAACATATGCTTGAAATTAGTGTTGGTAGACTTTTCATAAGACAATCCTGCTTCCGCGAGTTTCTTAGAAACAGCTGCCATTATCTCCATCAACTGACAAAGTAGTAACATTAAATTAATTTGTTTTATTCACTTCAAAAATTAATTTTCCAGCCAAAAAGCTAGATCTGTCATACCCTTAGTAGAAGTCAACACGAATGGCCCATAACATTTCTGAACAATGACGAATGGTGTTATAATGACTGAGCCAGCGCACATCTGTGTCGTCTAGAGCCTGATATGAAAATCTCAATTCTGTAGTGTTCGTTACTAGAAACGTTCTATAATATTAATTTGTTTCACGTTCATTGTTATAAATCTTTTACAACTAAAGACAGTATTGCTTTACAATGAGTAATATGAATATAATTATTAGATTTTTTTTAATTTCCCGCCATCGGTTGGATTATTTTCGAAATATCGGTAAGGCACCTCCCCCTATCCCCACCCACAGGCGCCTGCAACTCCCTCCCCCACCATTTCCAACTAAGCTATGAAAGAAACCCTGATAACAAGTGTTGAAATATTGAAAGACCTAGAGACATGCCACAATTAACCCACAATTTTACATCTCAACTTTATACATTCACCAAGTGGTAATCCCAACCTTAAATCTGTCATATCGTGTGATCACAAGTGTTTGTGGACACAACTTTAATGTAGAGAGTGAAACAAAGACCAGTGCAGCTCATGGTTGAAGAAAGAAGTCTATATTTCTGTAACAAAACATTCAAAGCACAAGTTGTAGTGATGAAGGTATACATAACGTCACATTTTTTGTTTGACAATTTTTTAGGCCGGAATGTGGCAGTGAGAGAATCTACTACTCAATCAAGCACGTATATAAAAATGATTATTGAAGCTGGTTCATACCAAGCTGTAGACGGTGAATACAATTCCTTCGTGGAAACAACGACGTGTGCAATGACAAACTACACCTACCAAGATCCCAGTCTGAGCCTCACACTCACACACCCGGTGACAGTTTATAGAATTGTTGTCCACAACAGCATAAGAGAAGACGGTGAGAACTTTTAACATAAATAAATAAACAACAGGGATTGATATGATACATCTACATTAGGGTAATCAGGTTTAGACAAATGGAAATAAACTGCGAAATAAAACATAATTAAGAACTGTCAGCATCTTGTAGGCACTATAGGGGTTATTGTGGAAGTATGTGAAAGGGCTGGGATCAAGGGATGTGTGTATGCAAACACTAAATTCGCCACCTCCTCATATCTTATCGGTTGTTTCAAGAATACTCTTTTTTTATTTTTTTTTTTATTTCCCCTCCAGGGGGAAAGATTAGCGTAGTCATTGAGGTCTTGACTATCACGCCAACCTTTCCCCTCTAGAGGGACAGATTAGCGTAGTCAATGAGGTCTTGACTCTCACGCCAACCTTTCCCCTCTAGAGGGACAGATTAGCGTAGTCATTGAGGTCTTGACTCTCACGTCAACCTTTCACCTCTAGAGAGACAGATTCGCGTAGTCATTGAGGTCTTGACTCTCACGCCAACCTTTCCCCTCTAGAGGGACAGATTAGCGTAGTCATTGAGGTCTTGACTCTCACGCCAACCTTTCCCCTCTAGAGGGACAGATTGGCATAGTCATTGAGGTATTGACTCTCACGTCAACCTTTCCCCTCTAGAGGGACAGATTAACGTAGTCATTGAGGATTTGACTCTCCCGTCAACCTTTCCCCTCTAGAGGGACAGATTGGCATAGTCATTGAGATTTTGACTCTCACGTCAACCTTTCCCCTCTAGAGGGACAGATTAACGTAGTCATTGAGGTCTTGACTCTCCCGTCAACCTTTCCCCTCTAGAGGGACAGATTAGCGTAGTCATTGAGGTCTTGACTCTCACATCAACCTTTCCCCTCTAGAGGGACAGATTAGCGTAGTCATTGAGGTCTTGACTCTCACGCCAACCTTTCCCCTCTAGAGGGACAGATTAGCGTAGTCATTGAGGTCTTGACTCTCACATCAACCTTTCCCCTCTAGAGGGACAGATTAGCGTAGTCATTGAGGTCTTGACTCTCACGCCAACCTTTCCCCTCTAGAGTGACAGATTAGCGTAGTCATTGAGGTCTTGACTCTCACATCAACCTTTCCCCTCTAGAGGGACAGATTAGCGTAGTCATTGAGGTCTTGACTCTCACGCCAACCTTTCCCCTCTAGAGGGACAGATTAGCGTAGTCATTGAGGTCTTGACTCTCACGCCAACCTTTCCCCTTTAGAGGGACAGAGAGGGACAGATTAGCGTAGTCATTGAGGTCTTGACTCTCACGTCAACTTTTCTCCCCTAGAGGGACAGATTAGCGTAGTCACTGAGGTCTTGACTCTCACGCCAACCTTTCCCCTCTAGAGGGACATATTAGCGTAGTCATTGAGGTCTTGACTCTCACATCAACCTTTCCCCTCTAGAGGGACAGATTGGCATAGTCATTGAGGTCTTGACTCTCACGTCAACCTTTCTCCCCTAGAGGGACAGATTAGCGTAGTCATTGAGGTCTTGACTCTCACGCCAACCTTTCCCCTCTAGAGGGACAGATTAGCGTAGTCATTGAGGTCTGGACTCTCACGCCAACCTTTCCCCTCTAGAGGGACAGATTAGCGTAGTCATTGAGGTCTTGACTCTCACATCAACCTTTCCCCTCTAGAGGGACAGATTAGCGTAGTCATTGAGGTCTGGACTCTCACATCAACCTTTCCCCTCTAGAGGGACAGATTAGCGCAGTCATTGAGGTCTGGACTCTCACGCCAACCTTTCCCCTCTAGAGGGACAGATTAGCGTAGTCATTGAGGTCTTGACTCTCACGTCAACCTTTCCCCTCTAGAGGGACAGATTAGCGTAGTCATTGAGGTCTTGACTCTCCCGTCAACCTTTCCCCTCTAGAGGGACAGATTAGCGTAGTCATTGAGGTCTTGACTCTCACGCCAACCTTTCCCCTCTAGAGGGACAGATTAGCGTAGTCATTGAGGTCTTGACTCTCCCGTCAACCTTTCCCCTCTAGAGGGACAGATTAGCGTAGTCATTGAGGTCTTGACTCTCCCGTCAACCTTTCCCCTCTAGAGGGACAGATTAGCGTAGTCATTGAGGTCTTGACTCTCCCGTCAACCTTTCCCCTCTAGAGGGACAGATTAGCGTAGTCATTGAGGTCTTGACTCTCCCGTCAACCTTTCCCCTCTAGAGGGACAGATTAGCGTAGTCATTGAGGTCTTGACTCTCCCGTCAACCTTTCCCCTCTAGAGGGACAGATTAGCGTAGTCATTGAGGTCTTGACTCTCACGTCGACCGTCAGGGTTCGAAGCTCGCTCGTCGGTCAACCCAGATGGGAAAACTAGAGAGTGACTGACCGTTGGTCAGGAAAGCTAAATCATCAAGCTCTACACAACACTCCTTTACGACTGTAACCGTTTTGCCCCTTCTATTCATGTTCTCATTTCTTTTCATTCTCTTTATATTTGTTTCTATTTCTTTTAATTTCCTATTTTTCTTAATTTCTTCTTCCTTCATATGTCTTGTTTCTTTGATTTTGTCTTTGGTTATACGTTTTATTTCATGATTCTCTTTGCTCAATTCTCTAACCTCCTGTGTTTCCCAGAGTATTTCACATTTAATGGTTTGGTTAGATTATCGCTGTCGGTATTCCCGCACAGTGGAGGAACAGGTCTGTCTTTTTTTAATAAATTGTATTCTGATGAAGAGGTCCTAATGAGTGGTGTAGGACGTTATTTGTATACTGATGATGAGGTCCTGATGAGTAAAAAAAAAAAAAAAAAGTAAAGTACCCCCGTCACGCCAAGTGGCGTATAGGGAATATGGTGTTAGTGACCATATATTTTACAGACCTTCGGCACATGATTTTTGGGGTAATGTGGTCGGTCCTGATGAATGGTATAGGACATTATATGTATAATGATGATACGGTTCTAATGAAATGTGTAGGACATTATTTGTATTTTGATAAGGGGTCCTCATGAATGGTGTAGTACATTATCTGTATTCTGATGATGAGGTCTTTGTTCTAGCCCTGGTGTTATTTGTGTTTTGATGTTAGTATACTTTTCATGGCATTAAAATTATTTCATGCTGTTCATATTATTTTGTTTATTTCAGCTTTACATTTTCCATCACTGGTTAAAATATGTCCAAGGTAGTTGTTGCTTTGAACTGTCTCCAGGTCTATTCCTTCAACTTTGATATCCACTTGTAGGTTTTGAGTATTATATTTGCTTATGATCATAGTTTTAATCTTTTTAATATCCATATCTAGTCCATATTTTTTGCTTGTCATGTTTATTTCATTAAATAATTGTTGTAGATCTTTTGGATTTTCTGCTAGTAGAACAGTATCATGAGCATTGAGTTATTTGAGGGTCATCATCATTGCACTCGAACATGTCCATAGGTGCTCAGATCACACGTCAGGAATCTCCGCAGTGTCTCTGAGATGTTTTTAAAGATTTGCTCAGTGTATAGATTGAACAAGCTTGGTGATAGAATACATCCTTGTCTTACTCTTCTTTTTATATTAATGGGTGTAGAGTTTTGCTTGTTATATTTTAGTATTGTTGTTTGCTTCCAGTACAAATTACATATTAATTGTATGTCTGTAACGTCCAGATTTATATCTTTTAGGCAGTCTATAAGTTACTTATGGTGTATTCTATCGAAAGCTTTGATATAGTCTATGAAGAAATCTTAGGTTAATGATTATCTTTCCACTTATATCAAGACCTGGCATGTCTTTAAATGTTTTTAAAGATTTCCTACGTGTAGAGATATAAAATAAACAATTTACAATTCTTCAACACAATTGTATCAAGTTTATATATTAAAACCAGCAATTTCCGGATGTCATATTAGAAAATGGAATTCACACCTACGTTCTAGATTTCTCAATCAAGCCCACATTTGTCTTAAATCATCGCATTTTAAACAGGTCCTAATGTACTTTCTTTACTACATAATTGTCTTGTTTCTTTTGTTCCAAAACCTATTACTATACCACAAACAATTTATATAAATATACTCTCTTAAATAATCGGTACTATTATATCCCTGATCTCTCTAAAAATGAGCTCAACTCTGTAAACACCAACATTTCCCCTTTAAAGGAGCATGCTTTTATAACAAGTTATCTCTTCTCTCCTTCAAATCTCCCTCCTCTGTAAAATTGCTCTCTGAAACAAAGACTCATCTCTCATCTAAAGCTCAAAACAGGATTTCTATAAATAGTGTGCCGAGCCCATCTTAAAGATATTGCATATCCTCCATTGTTGAGAAAATCGCTGTATCCCCTGCTAGACGTGTGTAACCATCTTTT
Source organism: Megaustenia siamemsis (assembly GCA_032433765.1). NCBI lineage: Eukaryota > Metazoa > Mollusca > Gastropoda > Stylommatophora > Ariophantidae > Megaustenia > Megaustenia siamemsis. Next base: position 16,074,724 of record JAVIAB010000041.1, read on the forward strand.
ACTCCATTGTTGAGAGAATCGCTATATCCCCTGCTAGACATGTGCAATCATCTTTTACTCCATTGTTGAGAGAATCGCTGTATCCCCTGCTAGACATGTGTAACCATCTTTTACTCCATTGTTGAGAGAATCGCTGTATCCCCTGCTAGACATGTGTAACCATCTTTTACTCCATTGTTGAGAGATTCGCTGTATCCCCTGCTAGACATGTGTAACCATCTTTTACTCCATTGTTGAGAGAATCGCTGTATCCCCTGCTAGACATGTGCAACCATCTTCTGCTTAATTGTTGAGAGAATCGCTGTATCCCCTGCTAGACATGTGTAACCATCTTTTACTCCATTGTTGAGAGAATCGCTGTATCCCCTGCTAGACATGTGTAACCATCTTTTACTCCATTGTTGAGAGAATCGCTGTATCCCCTGCTAGACATGTGCAACCATCTTTTACTCCATTGTTGAGAGAATCGCTGTATCCCCTGCTAGACACGTGTAACCATCTTCTGCTTCATTATCGAGGTCATCATCAAAGTGATGTTAGTCAATATCAAACATTTAAAACGTCTCAATTGAAGGCACTGCGCTGATAGATGACGACGACGCATTATGTCAATAGTACATAGTTCGTACATGGGCACATATTTGACTACTCGTTTGAGACGTTACCGGTGCATCCAAATAACTATAACTATAACTATTACTATAACTATGATTATAACTATAACTATAACTAAAACTAAAACTATAACTATGACTATGACTATGACTATGACTATAACTATAACTATAACTATGGGTATATAAGTATACAAGTTTGTTGTTACTTTCTTTGACATGAGAATCATATTCACTTCTTGACGCTCTAATTTGTCAAATACTTTGATGTAGTCATTAAACATAAGTACATATATTATTATGTACACATATTATTATTATTAGACACAAAACTTAGGCTATTCAAATCAAATGTACTATCAACCCTTACGTATGCATGTGAAAGCTGGAAAACAACAAGAGATATAGAAACAAAGTTGAACGCATTCGAAAATAAATGTCTAAGGAAAATACTTGGTATAGCGTGGAACGAATTCAAAACAAACGAGGAAATTAGAGAAATCGCCAATCAACCACTAATATCTTCAGTAATAAAGAAAAAACGATGGTCATATGTTGGACATGTGATGAGAAGATATAATAACCGAATAGCAAAGCAAGCCCTTATATGGGAAACAACAGGTAAGAGAAAAAGAGGAAGACCCAGGGAGACACTGAGAAGAACATTGATGAGAGAGGCAAGAACAACAGGATTCGGCTCCCTCAATGAGATAGAGCTGCTTGCACAGAACAGAGACAGATGGCGAGATTTGATAAAATATCTTTAAAAGAAAACTACTAGAACAAAAATTCAGATAGGAGAAGGTTTATCTTGGTCTACGCCCTATGGGCCGGCTACGGCTCGAAAGGTCGATAGATAGATAGATAGATAGATAGATAGATAGATAGATAGATAGATAGATAGATAGATAGATAGATAGATAGATAGATGGATGGATGGATGGATGGATGGATGGATGGATGGATGGATGGATGGATGGATGGATGGATGGATGGATGGATGGATGGATGGATGGATGGATGGATGGATGGATGGATGGATGGATGGATGGATGGATGGATGGATGGATGGATGGATGGATGGATGGATGGATGGATGGATAGATAGATAGATAGATTTATAGATATATAGATAGATAGATAGATAGATAGATAGATAGATAGATAGATAGATAGATAGATAGATAGATAGATAGATAGATAGATAGATAGATAGATAGATAGATAGATAGATAGATAGATAGATAGATAGATAGATAGATAGATAGATAGATAGATAGATAGATAGATAGATAGATAGATAGATAGATAGATAGATAGATAGATAGATAGATAGATAGATAGATAGATAGATAGATAGATAGATAGATAGATAGATAGATAGATAGATAGATAGATAGATAGATAGATAGATAGATAGATAGATAGATAGATAGATAGATAGATAGATAGATAGATAGATAGATAGATAGATAGATAGATAGATAGATGGACATATATTAATTCACTTATGCAGCACTACATTCCTTGCTTGCTCCCTCCCTCCCTCCCTCCCTCCCTACCTCCCTCCCTTCCTTCCTTCCTCCCTCCCTCCCTCCCTCCCTCCCTCCCTTCCTTCCTTCCTTCCTCCTTCCTTCCTTCCTTCCTTCCTTCCTTCCTTCCTTCCTTCCTTCCTTCCTTCCTTCCTTCCTTCCTTCCTTCCTTCCTTCCTTCCTTCCTTCTTTCCTTCCATTCCTTGCTTCCTTCCTTCCTTCCTTCCTTACATCCTCCCTCCCTACCTCAATTCTTTCATTCATTCCTTTCTCTTTCCTTCTTTACTTTCTTACTACTCTTCCTTCCTTATTTCATTCAACCCTTTATAACTTCCATCCTTCCCAAATTCTTTCATTGCTTCCTTCAATATTTCCTTCCTCCCTCCCACTTTCCTTCCTTCCTTTCTTCCCGCGTTCCATCCATCTTCATGCCATCCTTGTTTCCTTCCTCCCTACCTCTTCATTTGTCTCCTGCCTTCCTTTCTTTTGAGTTCCTTTTTGTTCTGTATTTCATATCTCTTCTTTCTTAGTATCTTCTGTTCTTGCTTTCTTTCGTTCCTTTTAATCCTAAATGAAACATAATTTATTAATGTTTCTTTACTTTTAGCACCAAATCTTAAAGGATTTATCCTAACAGTTTATGATAAATCCAAGACACAGAAGCTTCATTACAAGGACTCTCAGCAAACTGCACAAAGAATATACACAATACAAACTACAAATCCAATGACAAATATACAGTTCATTACTATTGAAAATGTATATAACCTAAATCCTTGGGAACTTAGGCGCAGGACCATCTGTGAGGTAGAAGTTTTTGGAGGTATGTATTCCTTTTAAGAGAATGATTTTATTGTTTTTTATTTATTTATTTAGAACACACAAATGGCCCAGTACCTTGACCGAAAGCATTACATGTTTTCCTATCTGGTTGTTTGTAGAATGTATGAGCCAAACCAGACCAAGACTCTGTTGAATCTGTCCACAATAGCCTACTATAAAAGATTAACCATTGGCTAGGCAAGAAATGATCGAAGATGGAAGAAAACCCATATGTAAAAACGCCATTATGATGTCGGATTTGTCGGGTTCAAAGGCTCAGTTGTCACAGCTTGTGACAAATATGTCAACGATCCCTTTAAAGTTTAACTTCCCTCATCTATCCGGCTTGCATGACCAGTCTGTTTGTAAGGGCATATCTGGGAGGTGATGTAGAGAATAGTTTGGTTTACCAATAATGATACAAGATATCCACTGTGAGTAGTTGATCACTTGTAGTACTGATGAAGGCTTTTGACGAAACGTTATAGTTTATCTTGTTTTTCTATCAGTTTCGATGCTTCATACATTTTATGTTGATTTTATATGTTCTCTACAGGCTACATTTTATGTTGATTTTATATGTTCTCTTACTCGCGGCCCTGCGTAGTGTTGTATATGTTCTTTACAGCTCTACTCGCGGCCCCACGTAGAGTTTTATATGTTCTCTACAGCTCTACTCCCGCACCCACGTAGTGTTTTATATGTTCTCTACAGCTCTACTCGCGGCCCAGCGTAGTGTTGTATGTGTTCTCTACAGCTGTACCGGCGGTCCCACACAGTATTTACAATATTTTGCATTTTAATATTTTTTACCAATCTCCACTTTTTAGCCATGTAATGAGAAGGGAACAGCTGGAATTTATTGTATTAACTGAGAAATGTGAGGCACGAAGGGATAGAGGGAAGCAAAATAGACAAAATATCAGACAGCTCAAGTGAATGGCTTGGCACATAAATGATAAATAACTGTCGAGATCGAAAGTTGTGGAGAGACATGATCACTTATGTCAGCAGGCCTGGTACTTTATGATCATAATCTCTACTTTAAGTCAGCACACCCGGTTTATTAATATGATATAAAAGGTAATTAGATATGACTAAGAGCCCATAGATACCAGATTTGGAAAATACTTTGCTCAAATCAATGACAAACCATTTTTTGAGCTGCTAATAGGTTACTTGTGTTCAGCAAATTTGTTTCCTATGTTTATTTTGATTACCATCTTCAATTTATCTTTATTTCTACATTTATATGTTTACAAATCTTTGATCTTTGTTTCTTGTTTTCTTCTCCGGCCCTCCGATTGTGTAGCAGTGCAAGACGAGATTGTACCTGGCTTAGAATAGTCCACGAGAAAAGAGGTCAATGTTAAATTAGTGGGAGAAAAGACGCATAGGGCGAAAATAAGTTACGATATTACGACATTAGATGGGCGTCGAGGAATGGTTGAATTATAAAAAATCTTTTTCTCGGAGATTTCTCCAGAGAGAAGAGAAAGATATTGGTTTTTTCATAGAGGGTGCTGGACAATTTACGATACAGATAGATGAGAAGAGCTGAGATATCATCATCTAGTGTAGATAGATAAGATCTTGTGGAAAGGACTACTCATAGATTGGATTTAGATTTATTATATATGTTAGAGTCCACAACTGGACTTGTATGTAATTTAATCGGTGGTTGTGAAACGTTACTATTATATGTCCAGAATCCACTCCACCTTCTAACACTGTATGTCAGGATCGGTGACACAGATCTGCCCAGTATCCACCCCACCTTCTAACACAGTATGCCTGGATCGGTGACACAGATCTGTCCAGAATCCACTCCAACTTCTAACACTGTATGCCAAGATCAGTGACACAGATCTGTCCAGAGTTCAACCAGCTTCTAACACAGTATGCCTGGATCGGTGACACAGATCTGACCAGAATCCACTCCACCTTCTAATACTGTATGCCAGTATCGGTGACACATATTTGTTCAGAATCCACTCCACCTTCTCATGGTGCCTAATTTCACAAAGTCAGCTGAGTAGGAATAGATAGGAAAGACAACTCATTACTAAGAAATGGCATGCTGAAAACGGATGTTTGGACCAAAAAGCTAAAATAACGCTGCTTGCTGTAAGCTACAACATAACTCGTCTACGCCCTGTTAACATCAATTAAAGGACATAAAGAAGCGTAATCATCGAGTGCGAGCAGAAGAAGAATGTAAATACTTAAATACTGGGGTTGAAAGAGGCACAAAATTAAATTAATTGTAGAGAAACAATACACAAGTGAATGGATCTCTCTTAGAAGCGTTGTTTGTTATTGAGATGATTTTCATGTAAACCACATCCTCTTGGCTTTCATTCAGGTACAGTTTTAGATGAACGTTTTAGTTAATAACTTTATCTGTATCCAACTGTAGTTTATTCAGTGGGTTCCTGTTTCTATTTTCTTTGGCAGTAACAATATCTAAGTTCACAAACGGAATTTCTACACATTTTTTTTTTAAAGAAAAGATGGCAACAACTTGTATTGGTTGACCCCTTTCAAGAAAAAAAACTCTTCAGTTCCTTCGTGAGAGATGACACTTCCTATGTGGATTATAATACTAAACTATTTCAATTCGTGACATCATTAAAATGCTAATATGTTGTTATACATCCGATTAGTGCATCTGATTTGAAGATGTTCAATGATTATTGACTTCAGAGATAACCTTATGCTCTGACACGGAGACGTTGCTGTTATAGTTGCCACCGTTGGTAATGGACAGGCAAGTTTCTCAACCTTACTACACTTAATTAATTCAAAGCAGTCAGTGTTTTAATGTATGGTCACGTGGTTTACGCTGGGATTTATTGTGTAATAATGTACGTGGTGAACCTATGAAAACATGCATCATCAAGACAAGAGACAGAGTAAAATGACGCTCTATGGTAGCCAAAATTCGATGTGGAGACGGCACCCAAGGAATGAATGATTTAATATTTGATTTCCTCACTTACCCCTAAGACTTGCTTGAACCTTCACTTTCAATGACTGTATTTATTGTAATGCCCTAACTTCCATCAGCAGACTCGTGTAAAATTACAATTGTAATGTTTGTATTCTGGAATGACACAGACAAGGCCTCCCAAATCGATTTTATTTTAACTAGAAGACATCAAAGGAGGGACATAACAGACTCAAGATCTATACCAAATGCAATATTAGATACAGACCATAAGCCTGTTTTACTATGGCAGAAAAAATGGGTTAGGAAACTACAGATGACAAGACCTCAAGCACAAAGAATCGATCTAAAAGCAATAAAGAATGTAAACATACAGAAAGAAATAGAAGAATCCGTAACCAACAAATACCAAACCCGAATACAACCTACAAACATAGAAGAAGCATGGAAACAGTTTAAAGAAGGTCTAATAGAGTCAACACAAGAGAAATGCGGTCTGAAAAATATAGGAAAGAGCAGAAAGAAACTTACAAGATGGTGGAATGAAGTAGTTAAATCAGCAGTGAAACACAAGAAAGAAAAGTATAAAACGTGGCAGAAGACAAAAACAACAGAAGACTACAATCACTATAGACAAGCCAGAAATGTTAGCAAAAAGATCCTAGAACAAACAAAAGCAGACTCATGGAAAGCATTTGGTGAAGAATTAGCAAAAACATGTAGAGAAGAACCCAGAGAATTTTTCAAAAGTGTAAAAGCAATGAGAGTAAGAAATAATGATTATAACCCAACCACTATAATAAACGACAAGAACGGTAGACCAATCAGCAGCAGGAAAAACATAATAATCAGATGGAGAGAATACTTTAAGGAACTATTAAACCAGGGAAATACAAACGGAAATACAGAGTTTAAACGTAGGCAGTATGATAAACAGGAACCGAATATACTTAAAGCAGAAGTAGAATGGGCTTTGAAGCAGAATAAAAGAACAAAGCAGCTGGTATAGATGGAATAACAACAGAAATGCTACTAGCCTGTAAGGAAACAGCTATAGATTGGCTTACTATCATATTCAATATGGCTTGGGAAGAAAGAAAAGTCCCAGACGACTGGCAAAAAGCTATCATTGTCCCATTTTGGAAAAATAAAGGAAGTAAAAGGGAGTGTGAAATGTACAGAGGAATATCCCTATTGAGTCAAGTTGGTAAAATGTTTGCTAAAATATTAGAGAGGAGAGTAAGATACATAATAGAACCTCAATTAAGTAATAATCAATTCGGATTCAGAAAAGGCAAAAGCTGTACTGATGCTATATTTACATTGAGACAACTATGTGAAAAAACAATAGAATATGACAGAAACCTAAATATAGTGTTTATAGATCAGGAAAAAGCGTTTGATCGTGTGGACAGGAACAAACTTTGGCAAACTTTAGAAACATACGGGGTAGCAGGACAACTACTAGAAAATATAATAGCACTATATAAAAACAGTCAAAGTGCCGTCAGAACATCGGAAGGTCTGTCAGAATGGTTTCAGGTTACAACAGGAGTAAGACAAGGATGTGTCCTCTCACCACTCCTCTTCATCATATATATGGACAAAATAAATCAGGAAACAACCAACAACAAGGACAAATCAAATAATAACATAGAGGTAGAAAACTCCAACATCAATGAGCTACTCTTCGCAGATGACCAATGCCTAATATACGAGGATGAAAACCTGCTACAACAGCATTTAACATCTCTAGATAAAAGCTGCACAAACTACAGTATGAAAATTAACACAGCAAAAACAGAGGCTATAAGAATAAGCAAATTAAGACACCCATTAAACATCAAGATCAAAGACAAAGAAATAAAACAAGTAGAGGAATTCAAGTATTTAGGCACAATGTTCACAGAAGATGGAAAACTAGACAGAGAAATTGACATGAGAATACAAAAAGCAAATGCTGTCACATACCAGCTTTCACCATTGTTAAGACATCCAAACATTTCTATGCCAGCTAAACAACAAATGATAAATAGCATATTCATACCAACTTTGTGCTATGAAAGTCAAACATGGACCCTTTCTAAATCACATTTAAGAAAGATCAATACATGTGAGATGCGATGCTTGAGAAAAGTAACAAACAACACAAGAAGAGATAGAATACCAAATGAAACCATAAGAAAATGGTAGGAACAAAACCCTGCCAAGAATATATAGAACAACAACAACTTAAATGGTTTGGCCACCTGGTCAGAATGAATCCTCACCTATCACCATCAAGGGCGTTCTTCTCGAGAATGCATGGAAAAAGACCAAGAGGAAGACCCAGAAGAAGATGGATAGATGCAGTGACAGAGACATGTAACAACAAAGGAAAATCACTAATTCAGACAATTCGAGCAGCACAAGAACGACAAATGATATAAACCACGACACCTTTTAGGTATCAGTGAAAGAGAAAAGAAGAAGAAGAAGAATGTTTGTATTCAACTGTCAAGCTTTAACCTCCAACCTACCATCTCCGCAGAATCTACTTGTCCGCCTGGCTGGTTCGGTCCAGATTGTGAATTCAGATGCCGCTGTGCGATCATAACTGAGAAATGTTTTGTTGGTACAGGTGGATGTATTTCTGGCTGTGCCCGTGGTTGGACTGGAGAAGGCTGTCAACAAAGAATTGAATTAAAATAAATTGTGCACACTATCACTGGGTAGGTGGTTTAAGGTGTCGTTAGTAGTGCCAGCAATCGCATGGCGAGTAAAACACTTATCCAGTTCAATCACTGAAACAATAACGTCCCTTTCATAACGCCAGTAAAAAGAGTATCAGGAACGTTTAAATATGCAGGTATTTATATTTAAATAATTAGATGATCGTCTATAAGTTTAGTGCTGGAGAATTAAGTTCTCAGACAATCTATGGAACCCCTTTAAAGAGCAAGTTTCAACCCCGGTGTTCTGTTGGTCAGAAAAAAATATAAATCCAGAACTTCTGGGATTTGAATTCAGATCATTCTGATCATGTAGCGAGCACACTAACCACTCTCATAACGAAACTCCATCCTAGGGGTGTAGAAAGAAAAAAAATAACAAAGCAAAACAATGCACGATTAACACGTTTTTTTAATAACTCAGCAATTGAAGAATTAAATAAACAAAATATAAATGCGAACAAGCATAGTTTAAGACAAAAAATATTAAATACTTCAACACACTTGTGGAGCAATGGCAAATCATTTTAAGACAGTACAAAAGTGCAACGATTATAATGTTGGCTTGAATGGGTTTTTTTTTAAAATTCCACATAAATCTTTGGATTGTGTACAAGAACTCTACTCACTTTGTGGAAAGTGGAGACAAGCCGCTGTACAGCAACACAGCTGGAAGCTTTCACTGACTCGTAGTTGATAGCTAGCGCCAGAATCGGTCAACCAGAAGCATCCATGCCCTACTCCACATCTTGGCGCTGCCCCTAGAGAATAGAAACCTCAACACAACTCAACTACGCCCACTTATCGCCCTTTAAAGGTCAATTAATTGCTCTAGTAGACCTTAGATGAAGGCCATACAGAAAAGATAACTTTGGAAAATAATGGAGGAAATGAGTTTTTCATTGCAAGTCTTCAAAATAAAAGAATTACTTTATTTCAACCAACCAATAGTTGTTAGAGAACATCGGTGTGAACCAATTTGGTGTTGCGCGCAGACCAAACACACCATTATGTAAGAGAGTCCAGACCACCGTATACTTCGTGATATAATTTGTCTCGATTTATTTGCATTTTAATCACGAGGTGGTGTTGCCACTTGTATAGTAAGATGGCGTTCAATATGGCCGCTAGAAACGTCTACCGATGTCGTCATTAAGGCGATCCAGCAATAAGAAACAAATAATATGCAAACTTCATTACGGCTTAATAGAATTGATAACATTTTACTGCTGAAATATAAGCAATAAACTAGGCACCATAATGCACCTATCAACAATTATATAAACAAGAACAAATAATAATGATAATAATAAACAGCCGCGGTAAAGTACAGGATGTTATATAATATATGTCGCTGTGAAATAAATGCTGGAGAAATTAAACATTGATGGCAAGGATCTGCGAATCATAAAAAAAACATGTACTGGCAACAGACAGCAGCTATACGAATTAACAACCAAACAGGACGATTCCAATATATAAAGCAGGGAGTCAGACAAGGCTGTGTTCTGTCGCCGGATTTGTTTTCACTTTACAACGAATATATTATGAGATCAATAGTAGACAAAAAAGAAATTGAAGTCAACGGTCACAACATAAATAATTTGCGATATGCGGATGACTCAGTCGTAATAGCAGAGACAGAGAATGAACTACAAGAAATGATAGAGATAATAGTGGAAGAAAGCAACAAGAAAGGTCTCAGTCTGAATAGTAAGAAAACAGAAGTAATGGTCATATCGAAGAAACAATCACCACCATCATGCAGCATAAAAATAAACGAGGCAAATCTGAAACAAGTGCAACGTTTCAAATACTTGGGCACAATAATAACATCAGATGGGAGATGCACCACAGAAATAAAAAGCAGAATAGCTCAGGCCAAAATAGCATTTCAGAAAATGAAAAATATCTTATGCAACAAATCTATGACAATAAAAATTAGAAAGAGAGTTCATCTGTGCTATATAGAACCAATTCTGTCCTATGGAAGCGAATCATGTACAGTAAACAAACAAATGAAAAGACGATTAGAGGCTACAGAGATGGGATTTCTCAGAAAAATGTTGAAAGTTCCCTGGATAGCTAAAAAGACCAATGTGGAAGTTCTCAAAGAAGCCAACACAAAAAGGGATCTCTTAAAAAACATCAGAATGAAACAATCAACATTTTTGGTCACATCATGAGAAGAGGAAAGTTGGAATACTTGGTTACAACTGGCAAAATAAAAGGAAAGAGATCGCGGGCGACAAAGAGAGAAAATACTGCATAGCTTGGTGTCATGGCATGGAAAACAGTCAACAACAGAACTGATACGATGCACTGTAGATAGAAGATTGTGGAGGGACATGATCACCTACGCAAACCGGTATTGCACATGATGATGATGATGTGAAATAAAGATCGTCCAGAAATTAACATACACATACCGTTTTCTATCATTCCACATTGAACGTATTTTATTTTGTCTTTAATATGTACAGTTTGTTAGAAATATAAATCTTCATTAATTAGTAAAATCATATATAAAGCAGCAATGTCTTTCAGAAGCCTTGAAAAGTTGTTGAACTCATCAACACAAACACAAAACTTAGACTATTCAAATGAAACGTACTATCTACCCTTACAAATGCATGTGAGAGCTGAAAAACAACAAGAGACATAGAAACAAAGTTGAATGCATTCGAAATTAAATGTCTAAAGAAAATACTTGGTATAGCGTGGAACAAATGAAAAAAATAACAAAGCAATTAAAGAAATCGACCAATCAACCACTAATATCTTCAGTAATCAAGAAAAGACGATGGTCATATGTTGGACATGTGATGAGGAGAGATAACTGAATAACAAAGTTAGCCCTCATGTGGAAACTACAGGTAAGAGGAAAAGAGGCCGAGCCAGAGAGACACTGAGAAGAACATCGATCAGAGAGGCAAGAGCAGTAGGATTGGCTCACTCAATGAGATAGAGATGCTTGCACAGAACAGAGACAAATGGCGAGATTTGATAAAACATCTTTACAAGGATTGCTGGTGCTAGACATTGCATTGCCTAAAAGGAATGGTGCAGTTGAATGCATTGACTTTAGAACAATAAGCCTAATGAGCCATGGAAACAACAATCTGGCTAAAAGAAGAGCAGCAAACTGGATTTAGGAAAAACAGTGGGACAAAAGAAATCATATTCTGCTTCTTCATCTTCTTCTTTCCTTCCTCATCTGCCTTTCAGCGTCGATGGGAGATATAATTTGCTGTCTTTTGCTTTTCTGTTCGCCTATGCTGCTGTTATATTTCAGAGTGCTTCTAATATTCCATCGACCATAATTTTTGTTTGTTTGTTGAAGGCTCGTTGTGTTGTGTTTTGTTCTTTCTGCCTTGTCACGTGGCCAAACTATTTTATATGTTTTTTTCCTTATATATTCGATGGTGGGGGCTATTCCGAGCTTTTTTCTTAGTTCTTCATTTCTGATCTTATCTCTCAGACTGTTTCCTCTTCATTCGTCTAACACATTTCATCTCTGTAGAGGTTATTTTTTAAAATGTTCTTGCATCTAGTGTCCAGGTTTGGCATTGATAGCACAACGTTGGGATGAAGATCGTATTGTAGAGTGCTCGTTTTGCCTCCAGCGTTATTTCCTTGTTGGACAATAGTGGTGATAACTGTCCAATGATTTGACAAGCTTTATTGCATCTTGATTCTATCTCTGGTGTTTGAGAATATCACACTCACAATATCATATCGGTGACTTGCACGGTCGTCATACTCGGCAGCCGCTCCAGCCAGGCTGTCTGAATGTTTGTTTCCTACTCCCCCCCCCCGCCCACACCTCTCGTGTGTCCATGCTAGTGCCACGAGCCTCTGGGCAAGATGGTCCAGGTTGTAATTTAGGAAAACAAAATTGTCATCGAATCCCTGGCTTTTACCTACGCTAGTCTCAGGATAGTGAAATCATGTGTGAAACGGTCTTGGAAAACAGCAAAAGTAGGAGGTCCCGTGTTCATCATTCTGCACTTTAATGAGCCCCTGGCAGTTGGAAATCGAAACTATTAGGTAAGAAATAGCGCTCTCAGAGCAAAATTAAATGGGTAGAAATATAACCAAAACAGTAAAATTCTAGGCGATATATATACATAAATGCAAATATATTTGTAAATATATAAAATAGGCACACACACACACATACATTGTAAGACACCCGTTCCATATAATGACAGAAGATGGAGGTCAATAGAGAAGGTTAATGAAACATCTCAGTTGTGCTCCAACTACCCCAGTATGCGATAAAGAAGAAAATGAAGCACGAACTGTATCTATTTAAGACACAAAGAAGTAATCAATAACAGAATCCTTCAACGTCGATATAGAGGACAAGAAAATATTGTTCGCAGTCTACAGCTGTCAGTCTACCCTAAGTACTGAGAGGTTTTTCATGGTTTACATTAATACCTGATCAATGAGCTGAGTGGAAGCATGACTTCCATAAAACTATATTTGCACTTTTATCTTTGATAGATTGTTCTCCAATTAAACTCTGTGTGACACTAACACACTGAACGCTGACTTTAGGAACAACTTACAACTTCCCGTAAAGGCTGCCGAAGGAGAAATCTAAAACTCATTCAACTGTGTACCTGAAAACCGTCTGTAAACTTCAAAAATAAAACAACTCAAAACCTATCAGTTTTAACCCAATAATAAATGTGTTTCTAAAGGCGATAAACCGTCTGTGAAATCCCCTGACATCTGCATATTTCGTCTTCTCCGACACCAGCCGTGTCTAAGACTCATGAGCCAAATCTGACGGTTTTGTCTGTTGGTCAAGTCTTCTCTACACCTTCCAAGAGGTCCCTTCCAATAATTAAACAGCTCTGTCCTAGAGACTGGCATTCTGTCAAGAGTAGTAGACAAGAAGAAGCAACAACATAGATCGTCATAAAGACAGGGGTGAAACGGGCTGCAAACTCTATTAGTATTTCTTTGATATGTCTTGTAGCCGTTTATATTTTCTTTACCATTGATATAGATGTAATTTAGCAGATATTTTAAGTGGCATTTTTACTTTCTGTTCCCAGAGACTAGCCCATGAGAAGGAAACTACCAAGTGGTTATGTCAAGACAGCGAACTCTACTGCAATGGAGTATGCCTATTTTTTGCAATAATAAAATATAACTCCGAACATTTGAGTTGTAGTGATTTGGCTACTTTCATTTGAGTTTAGTAAATTGAGATGTTTTATAAAGTGTTCTGGCTATTATTATATATGTTCATCAATGTGAGCATCAGTCAAGTGCTTGGATCATCACCGCCCATTCCCGTGTCGTCTGACGGGATGTCCAACGTAGAAAGTATTACTCAACACCTGTTACTTTGAACTCCTTGCTCTTGTAGGTCTTGTTTACATCTGAAACTCATGACTAGCTCTTCAATAAAATTCTTTACAGACAATAACATACGAATAAATTCAATATTTTGACTGACCTATTTTATAGTGTCTGTTGATTTCGTAATGTACTACTTTTTTAAGTTTTATATTAAATGGTTCACTTGTTGACATTTTCAATAACAAAATCCAAAATATTTATTTTAAAATTTAGGTTCCAGCTGCCAGATTGTATACACGCTCTGAGAGTCGTCAAGGATAATTGTTGACTGGCAGCATTGGAACCAGTAAACTATAAGTGATAAAGATCCAATTCCAGCTTCCCTAATCTCACAGCAAAAATAGGAACCGAAGAAAAAGACGACACCTGTGCATAAAAATGTAAACAAAAAACAATTAAATAAATGTTGTTAGAGATCCAGGAGCTGATAAATACATGACACATAATCACATATACTTTTACGACACTTGGAAATATTTTATATACAACAAACAGAAAAGGAACTCGACAGACTTTAGTCATTCTATGCCATGACTGACATCCATAAGCTACAACACACCGCGCCTAGACATTAGAGTAGGTACATGCCCTAGCGAAACACTCCAACTCAATATTCAAGTAACAATAATGACTCAGTGTGTGATAAAACTACAGGGACATGCCCAAACAGTTGTCAGCACGAATATTTCGGACCCCAGTGTCAGTACTTGAATCTCGTTTACGAATACGCCCACCAATCTGAATCTACTTTCCTGTTTGATAACAACGACACCACATGTAATCCGGACACAGACTCTACATCAGTTGAGGCATCTCGCAATCAATCTTTGCCGTTCTCCTGGTTTAGGATTTATGTGAATGACTTAAAAGATCCACACAGTTTCACGGTGAAACTGAATGGTTCTGCCTCATGTAACATTGAATTAAGATTTGTAGTTCGCGCGAGATTGATGTCTTTTGCTCTGGGGCTGGTGTGGTCAACAAGTTACGAATTGAAGGGGCGATAGTTACATATATCTGCTCCATCTACATTGGCGGTGGTCGGAATGTGGCTCTCAAACAGAACACAAACCAGATCGACACATTTAATGCTTGTTATACAAGAGACGGATGTGCACCAGAGGCCACAGTTAATGGCAAAACAAAGATCAATCTCTATGACAATGACTGCACACACACAATTGAGAAGTGGAACCAATTCTGTTTACTGGAATCTGAACTTTGCCACGCCCCAGAAGACTCACACCATTCGAATCTATCATCGAGCTAGCACTATGATTCGGGTAAAGAATGCCACTCTAAAGGCTTTCTCTGACAGTGGCGGTGTAGTGTTCCTGTATAATAATATATCATACCCAAATATTTATGTGAACACTATTGTAGTCACCACACAAGCGACAATGGCACACATTAAGATTGAGTTCTCACCGACCATTTCGCAGGCCGACAGTGCACTGACGGTGTGTGAGGTACAAACATTTACAGACACCTATTGTCTGGACATGTATTATTGATCGTTTTGTGCAGTTTGTAGTGGGTGTTGCAAAAGCTGCAACGTCATCATCGGTACGTGTGACGGCAACTGTTCACGTGGGATCTATAGACACGACTACTCCGGGTCATGTCTCAGTGTCTGTCCTTTATGTGAGGAAAAATCCGGAAAATGCCTACAATGTAAACATCCTGGCTACACCTGTAATGACACTTGTCCAGGTGGTAATTTTGGGCTACAGTGCAAACAGACGTGTTCTGATGGCTGTGACATCATATGTGACCCGGAAAGTGAAGACTGTACGTGCAAGGAAACGTACTACGGGTCAGACTGCACTCTCAAATGTCCGGACAACTGTTTCAACGACATCTGTGTACAGTTAATCGGGGCCTGCGTCTCGTATGTCGATGATTCCCGCGTTAAGAAGGGTCTGCCGACTACAACAAACCCAAGCATATGGATACCTTAATGTGTTTCTGTGCTAGATATGGTTCATTTCTTGGTGTTTTTCCGTGGAGCCATGGCTCACATCTTGATGTGTTTCTGTGCTAGCCATGGCTCACATCTTAGCGTGCGTGTGTATGTGTGTGTGTGCTGGCCATGGTTCATATCTTGGTGTGTGTCATATTAGTCATATCTCATATATTGATGTGTCCGTGTTAATCATGTCTCATATCTTTATGTGTGTCTGTGTTTAGTCATATTTCATATCTTAGTGTGCATCTGTGTTGGTCATGTGTTATATCTTTGTGTGTGCATGCCTGGGTTAGTGATATCTCATATATTTGTGTAATGTTTATGTTAGTCATATCTCATATCTTTGTGTGTGCATGTCTGTGTATGTAACATCTCATATCATTGTGTGTGCATGGCTATGTTAGTCACATCTCATATCTTTGTGTGTGCATGTCTGTGTTACGCATGTGTCATATATTTGTGTGTGCATGTCTATGTCAGTCATATCTCATAACTTTATGTTAATGTCTATGTTAGTCATGTGTCATATATCTTGATGTGTGTTAGTGTTAGTCATGCCTCGTATCGCTGTGTGCATGTCTGTGTTTGTCACATCTCATATCTTTGTGAGTGCATGTCTATGTTAGTCACCTCTAGTGACTCGGGCTGATGGTGCTCGTAAACATGGGAGGGCCGACCATCTAAGGGCAGAATCCCCCTACAGAAAAGACAATCTGCTGCCTTGCAGGACGATTGGGGACAATCAAAGGCTAAGGAAAGCAAACCTAAATAAAATGTTGGCTGAAATCGGATGCACTGGGCCACTGGCACAGAACACAGTGCAACGATTTAACGGGTGTTCAATCAGAGTGGATTTGGCAGACTATAATTGTGATGTTCTATCTGTGGGGGCGATCAACACACTTAGCCTGACAGCTGACCTCATGTGGGAGTCTGGAATCCTACTCTAATAGAGCCATGATCGCAGAGAGAGAGAGAGAGAGAGAGAGAGAGAGAGAAGTAGCAATAATGTTTCCTGCAACGTCATGACCGAAGGAGCGACATTATAGGAGAATATAGTCACATTCAGTTTCGAAATGATCTAGAAATCTCTTATGTGAGCGTTATTACTAGATATTGTCTTTTTTTTAAATATGGACCATGACACTTGTATTGTGGATACACAGCAATAGACACATGCAAGTAACAGTGGTGTAGAATGAAGACATTAACAAACAATAACAATTATCACAGAAGAAAACACCAAGGACTGACACTATAAAGTACACACAAACACTACATGTCTTTCAGCACTCGAAAAAAAAGTACAAAACATAAAAATGTAGAAAGTCCAAACTAAAATCTGAGTTCGTTCTTTACAACACATCAACTTACAACTAGACATACCTGAGTTAACGAACAATTTCCCACTTAATATAAAACACAAAGATCATTGTCCTTTCAGTTGATGAACGCTGTGGAACAGAGCAGGACTTTAACAGACTGTAGGTGCGAATAGTTGCATATGTAAGCTTCACTAAAATAGTAAGACATTGAACAGACTGTAGGTGCGAATAGTTGCACATGTAAGCTTCACTAAAATAGTAAGACATTGAACAGACTGTAGGTGCGAATAGTTGCACATGTAAGCTTCACTAAAATAGTAAGACATTGAACAGACTGTAGGTGCGAATAGTTGACTTATGTAAGCTTCACTAAAATAGTAAGACTGTAAACAGACTGTAGGTGCGAATATTTGCATATGTAAGCTTCACTAAAATAGTAAGACTGTAAACAGACTGTAGGTGCGAATATTTGCATATGTAAGCTTCACTAAAATAGTAAGACTTTAAACAGACTGTAAGTGTGAATAGTTGCACATGTAAGCTTCACTAAAATAGTAAGACTTCAAACAGACTGTAGGTGCAAATAGTTGCATATGTAAGCTTCACTAAAATAGTAAGACTTTAAACAGACTGTAGGTGCGAATAGTTGCATATGTAAGCTTCACTAAAATAGTAAGACATTAAACAGAATGTAGGTGCGAATAGTTGCATATGTAAGCGTCACTAAATTAGCAAGACATTAAACAGACTGTCTGCTGTTTGTGTGCCACGTCATCTTAATGGCTCATCGTATATCCCTAAACCGGTCATACGCTAACCATACGGTTTGTTGTTTGATATGCGTTGGGGATAATCCGACGACTGTGTGCTTATATATTCAGTTGGAATCAAAGACGATGCCCTAACATCATCAAGCGCTATACCTTAAAAAAAAATATGATGATTATCTTTTTCGGGAGGACGTGAACTTCCGGTATATGGCGAATAGGCGACAGGAACCATTGAAGACTATGTATAAAAAGTGTTCCTTATTGCAGTTTCCTAATATTACAAGTCCGGCTTGTTGCAGGAGCTACTGAGTTAAGTGCTCTGTGCACACTGTGAGCTGTGTGTTTCATCCGTTTTGATCATGTTTAATTATTCCTATTGTTTACGATGAATGATGATATCGTATGACAAGGAACAGTTGGCTGTGTTCATTTTCTGCGCGGTTTCGCCTTAATCTTTTGGCGTGTGCTGAGACTGCTACGATGGGGTCTATAGTTACTTTTCTTTGGTTTGAGAGATGAGTTAGTAATTCGGATGATTCCGCCGACACGGGCGGTTGAGCAAATATGGATTTTGATTCGTTTGCAGTGATACCGGGGCCTTCCATAACCACGGACCTAGATTTCTTTTATTTTGAAGACATGCGATGAAAACCCCATTTCCTCCATTATTTCCCAAAGTTATCTTTTCTTAATGGCGTTCATCCAAGGTCTACTAGAGCAATTAATTGTCCTTTAAAGGGCGATAAGTGACCGTAGTTGAGTTGTGTTGAGGTTTCTAGTCTATAGGGGCCACGCCAAGTATGGCAGTGATGGTTCTCGTTCACCGATTCTGGCGCTAGCTATCAACTACGAGTCAGTGAAAGCTTCCAGCTCTGTTGCTGTATAGCACCTTGCCTCCACTTTACACAAAGTGAGTAGAGATCTTGTACACAATCCAAAGTGAGTAGAGTTCTTGTACACAATCCAAAGTGAGTAGAGTTCTTGTACACAGTCCAAGTGAGTAGAGTTCTTGTACACAATCTGAAGCCTTAAGTGAAATTAAAAAAACACACATTCAAGCCAACATTATATTCGTTGCACTTCTGTACTGTCTTAAAATGATTTGTCATTGCTCCACAAGTTGTAAGGTCTCCGAGAATAGTGTGAGATGCGCATCTGTATCCATCATTACTTCAAGTCATTTACCTTGCAGAATCGTTCGTTCTTTAATTACACACAACATAAGTGGGTTACTTACTTTCACTTTTAGTTCCTAACTTTGTGATGCAATAGTTGTTGTTACGTGGAACGCTTGCTCCACTGGGTTTTATTATTTCTCACACATTTGTGGAACTCTTAACTTTTATGTTATTTCTTGCTGAATTCATTCCCCTGTATTTCTTTAGTGTCTTCTATCTCTTTTACTTTGTGAAAAGCTCGAGTTATCAGTACTTCGTAGTTAACATCAATATATATCTACACTGTCATCATTTATGTCATCACCCCACTTGGATAGTTGTGTTGATGTATGTAATATTTTTATCTTAAGCTATGCTTGTCCGCCTTCATGTTTTGTTTCTTTTAATTCTTCAGTTGCTGAGTTATTAAAATAACGTGTTAATCGTGCATTTGTTTTGCTTTGTTATTTTTTCTTTCTACACCCCAAGGATGGAGTTTCGTTATGAGAGTGATTAGTGTTCTCGCTACATGATCAGAATGATCTGAATTCAAATCCAGAAAGTGCTGGATTTATATTTTTTCTGACCAGTAGAACACCGGGTTCAAACAAGCTCTTTAAAGGGGTTCCATGTCCGAGAACTTAATTCTCCAGCACTAAACTTATAGACGATCATATAATTATTTAAATGTAAATACCTGCATGTTTAAACGTTCCTGATACTGTTTTTGCTGGCGTTATGAAAGGGACGTTATTGTTTCAGTGATTGAACTGGATAAGTGTTTTACTCGCCGTGCGATTGCTGGCGCTACTAACGACAACTTAAACCACCTACCCTGTGATAGTGTGCACAATATATTTTCACTGACTTCTTTGTTGACAACCTTCTCCACTCCTACGATAGCCACAGCCAGAAGGACACCCACCAGTACTAACAAAACAGTTCTCATTTGTCATCTCACAGTAGCATCTGAATTCACAATCGGGACCGAACCAACCAGGCGGACAAATAGATTCTGCAGAGAAAGGGTAGGTTGGGGATTAAAGCTTGACAGTTGAATACAAACATTACAATGGTAATTGTACATGGGTCTACTGATGGATGTTAGGGCCTTACAATAAATACTGTCATTGAACGTGAAGGTTCAAGCAAGTCTTAGAGGTAAGTGAAAGAATCAAATATGAAATCATTCATTGGGTGCCGTCTCCACGTCGAATGTCGACTACCATGGAGCGTCATTTTACTCTGTCTCTTGACTTGATGATGCATGTTGCCATAGGTTCAGCACGTACAATATTACACAATAAATCCTGATATATTATATCTTTGTCTGTGTTTGCTACCACCGTGTTTATGCCATCAAGCCTTCTACTGCTGGATGTGTGCGTTAATCATCACAGGTGCTCTAGTTCTTACACTGACAGCAGCTATGCTCCACATGAAGGCTCTGAGTTCACTGATTTTATTCAAACTGATTGGTTCTATTTTACGTGACTTTTTCAACATTCACCAAATGTCTGTCTTGGTTCGTGGTTAGCAAGCCAGTCAAAGAGCAAGGAACAAACTTGTGTATATGATGTCTATGGCATGACGTGTGAGCACAGTTACGGCTAAAACTATAAATGCAGCAACTATGATTCCAAATATTTGTGATGTGATCTTTATACCACTAATGTGTGAAATCATAGTTACGATTCAATCATTCGTTTATCAACGCATTCAATGCAATCATTTCTAATCAAATTAGGAATCCCAAGGCAATGGTTGTGTAAGGCGACAATCACCCGAAAGAGATCAAGCGATGATTAGCAACAGCAACACACAATGAAATCGTCATGAAGAACAGCTGGCACAGTAGCAGAAAGACAGTAACAGTTTAATTACTGAGAACATGTATCTTCCCGATTGCAAATTATGACTGTCAATCACCGACAATCTCACAAACACCAAAGAAGAAAATCGGGTTATTCGATACAAAATGCAACAGAAAAATCCTTCACACGACTTGGATAATGAAATAGAGCAACGAAGACATATTAAAAAACGTAAACATTGAAATGAACTTGTTTATAAACACAATTCTACAGAGGACGACAAGGAGGTAAAAAAAACAATTAAAGGTATGGTATGTTCGCTACGCATCAGGGGCTGCCCGGAACTAGAACAACATAACAGATTGCATGACTTCCTGGAAACATGGACGGATACAAGATGACATGACAAAAGAAAGAAAGAAAGAAGAATACAAGAAAGAGATAAAGAAAGAAAGAAATAAAAAGCAAAAAAAAAAATATGCAACTTCGTCAGCATTTATTTCCACATATGATAAACTGTTTCTACAAATCCTGCTTGTTAGTTATAATCGCATATACAATTGTGATGTAATGTAAAATCTTAACTATAGTCGGTTTCAAAATGGTTAGTCGCTATTTCATAATTAATATCGCTGTAACCACGTGATCGAAATTGTTCAAATTGTGCACATGACATAATAATATCAATGTCCCCACGAATATATTGTTATATATATATATATATATATATATTATATATGTATATATAACTAATTATTTTAATAAAAAATAATATATTGTTATTTAGGGGTTGGACGGGTCAGATTGGCATGATCTTCCATTATTTAATTTAAGAAAATCAAATTTCTCTACTGGAGTATTGTCAAATCTGACAAAAGTAGTATGCCCTCTATAACCTCCTACGTTTTGTTTTTTTCGTCTTCCAACTATACACGCGCATGATAGTTGCTAAACCCTCCATGCGGTATTGCTTATACTTACATTATATTGTTTTTACAAAATATGTTAAGCCTTGATAATCCACAGTGCATCTTCGAGTAATGCTACATCTCACATCATTTTTATTTACTCAGCGGGTAACTGTAGATAACTTCAACACAGTTTTATATTGTATAGGATTCCTAATTCGTGAGCATGGTACATTTCTACAGCTTGAACGTTGTCTTGTTTGTACACATGTTACATTGTTCCTGCAGAGTTTACTTAATAGTCCACATTGGCAAATGATGGATTTAGAATAACATAATAAAACGCAGTAAGTGGTAAGTTTGTTGTTAAAAAACATGCACATTCATTTATTTAATGAAAAGCTAGATTAGTGACAGACGGGGTATGTTAATTATATAAAGTGAATTAATCCTAATATGTTGTTGAAATAACATAGCAAGAGAAAAATAGAGAATTGCGTTGAAATGTGCAACAGCTTTCGTGGCAAATTAAAGAAACATTAGAGTCCATTCGTCGTCCATAAACTTCTCAGTTCTCTTTGAACTTTTTTAACTTCCTCAAAAGTCATTATAATATTTACAACATTTTCGGATTCTAAAGTTTATAAACGTTATCTTTTTCAAATATTTTGTTTCAGTTAAATCTTTAAGCACCAACGTAATGATTTGATATCTCTAAAATGTAAGCCTCATATGAATGAACAATAGAGGTCGACAAGGATGAATGGGAGTTTGTTTTGGTTGAATATATGAGCTTTTTAGGATGAATGAGGGCTCGTGTGAAAAATTGAGGATTATTTTTTTTTTAATGGGAAATTGTTTGGTTGAATATGAATACAAAGTTCGTTTGAACAAATGTGAGCTTGGTAGAAAGTTCGTCTAAATGAGCTGATAGCATGCTTGAATCAGTGTGTGGTTTGTACAAATGTGAGCTTGGTAGAAAGTTCGTCTAAATGAGCTGATAGCATGCTTGAATGAGTGTGTGGTTTGTACAAATAATCACTGCGCCAACAATTTCAAAACCGAACTAAAAAAATGCTGGTAAAGAAGGGCCGAAATCACCTTTCAACGAAACATTCAGACAACATGCACATATATACATAAAAAATCAAACAACGATCTGTGTCAAGTCCTCACATCCGATCCATGGTCCAACTGTAACAACAAAACCACATTATCCTAGATATTCCTGTCAGTTCTCCCCAAAACGAACAACCCGAGACAGAAACAAGATCCATGTTACTAATTTCGATCAAGAAAATTACCCAGGATATTTTATAGAATTTTATAGCAGAGACAATGCACTACACACACAATACACATTCTCAACGTTCAAGAAGTTGTACGTCCTGAAATACTCCTCATTAGTGCTGCAAGATCGGTTATACAAGCCATCTGAAGCCTGAATCAGGCCACACCTATTTTTTTTCAGAGACTAATTTAATCGTTTAAACCGTTTCAGTTCGGTTGCTTTGTTTATTTTACATGTGTGTTTTTGAAGAAATCGGAGCAAGGAACTGTGCACTTTTTATTGGATGGAAGTCATTTTGCTTCGTCTCTGTTCCCCGAGATTAAGGCTGCGTGATAGTCGACCGTGTCAACAAAAATTGCCAACGCGCTTTAGCGGGGCCTGTGACATAATTTGAGCAGGTTCCATGAGCAGAACATAAGCTAGGAAAACATAATAGAGAGTTATATAGGAAATATGAACCAGAACTCGACAGCTTACACACACTCAACAAACATGAGCAGAACATAAGCTAGGAAAACAGAATAGAGAGTTATATAGAAAATATGAACCACAACTCGACAGCTTACACACACTCAACAAACATGAGCAGAACATAGCTAGGAAAACAGAATAGAGAGTTGTATAGGAAATATGAACCAGAACTCGACAGCTTACACAGACTCAACAAAAATGAGCATAACATAAGCTAGGGAAACATAATAGAGAGTTGTATAGGAAATATGAACCAGAACTCGACAGCTTACACACACTCAACAAACATGAGCAGAACAAGGTATTTAGATTCATAACATGTCTCTCTGGCCTCAAAGCAAACCTACACAAGATATTACTCCGACTGCGTAACATAACTGCGGAGCAGTCATTCAAAGTCCACATCATACCTCACAGGATTGCAGTACTCTCATCATCCCAATAGCACATATATGGCCCAGATAAACAACCTATAAAGTATAGGAAACATATGAAGAGCCCAAATGGACCGTCATGATCTTTGCTCATGCTAGTCTACATGTCTAAACCCATTGCAATAGCTGGTCTACATGTCTAAACTCATTGCAATAGCTGGTCTACATGTCTAAACTCTTTTGCAACAGCTGGTCTACATATCTAAACTCATTGCAATAGCTGGTCTACATATCTAAACTCATTGCAATAGCTGGTCTACATGTCTAAACTCTTTTGCAACAGCTGGTCTACATATCTAAACTCATTGCAATAGCTGGTCTACATATCTAAACTCATTGCAATAGCTGGTCTACATATCTAAACCCATTGCAACAGCTGGTCTACATGTCTAAACCCATTGCAACAGCTGGTCTACATATCTAAACTCATTGCAATAGCTGGTCTACATATCTAAACTCATTGCAATAGCTGGTCTACATGTCTAAACTCTTTTGCAACAGCTGGTCTACATATCTAAACTCATTGCAATAGCTGGTCTACATATCTAAACTCATTGCAATAGCTGGTCTACATATCTAAACCCATTGCAACAGCTGGTCTACATATCTAAACCCATTGCAACAGCTGATCTACATGTCTAAACTCATTGCAATAGCTGGTCTACATGTCTAAACTCGTTGCAATAGCTGGTCTACATGTCTAAACTCTTTTGCAATAGCTAGCCTACATGTGTAAAAACATTGCAATAGCTGGTCTACATGTCTAAACTCGTTGCAATAGCTGGTCTACATGTCTAAACTCTTTTGCAATAGCTAGCCTACATGTGTAAAAACATTGCAATAGCTGATCTACATGTCTAAACTCATTGCAATAGCTGATCTACATGTCTAAACTCGTTGCAATAGCTGGTCTACATGTCTAAACTCTTTTGCAATAGCTAGCCTACATGTGTAAAAACATTGCAATAGCTGGTCTGCATGTCTAAACTCTTTTGCAATAGCTAGCCTACATGTGTAAACTCATTGCAATAGCTGGTCTACATGTCTAAACTCATTGCAATAGCTGGTCTAAAGGCCTAAACTCATTGCAATAGCTGGTCGCTGAAGAAGAAGTAGAATAATGTCAGAATTAATATTTACTGAAAGAATACAAATATAAACAGTAGGCTGGAACAGTAATGAACAGAAAAAAGTCAAAACAATAAAAACATGTCATACATTTATATGTGATATATAGCTGTGTTGATAATTATATATCAAAGCTACAAATTGTATAAACCATTTTTGTTTGTCTCTGTACCTTATCTATTAGAACAGTAGTAGATATAATTGTATTGGTTTAAGCGGATCATACGATGCTAAATTGTGTAGTTGTAATGGAATATGATGTTCAGTAAAGTGGTGAGTACTTTCCTTCTAGTTCGTCTCTTTAAAATATTATCAATTATTGAAGTAGAATTATTTCTTTATATTTTTGTTGTATTTTAATGTAGCTTGCCTGCTCTTTTTTGTTTCTAATTTTAGCTCCACAAACTATCGGCTCTCCTTCAAGAAGTAAACCGTAGCATGAAAACAGGGCTCAAACTGGGAGTTAAATTTAAGTTAGTGCAACTCTCTTAACACATGGGGCTCTCTCCAGTCTAGAGCAAAATTGTGGTCAAATTTCAGCTCGTGCATCTCTCTTAACACATGGGGCTCTCTCAAGTTTGGACCAAAATGGTGGTCAAATTTCAGTTCGTGAATCTCTCTTAACACAAGTGGCTCTCTCAAGTCTAGAGCAAAATGGTAGTCAATTTTTAGTTCGTGAATCTCTCTTAACACAAGTGGCTCTCTCAAGTCTAGAGCAAAATTGTGGTCAAATTTCAGTTCGTGAATCTCTCTTAATACAAGTGGCTCTCTCAAGTCTAGAGCAAAACTGTGGTCAAATTTCAGTTCGTGAATCTCTCTTAATACAAGTGGCTCTCTCAAGTCTAGAGCAAAACTGTGGTCAAATTTCAGTTCGTGAATCTCTCTTAATACAAGTGGCTCTCTCAAGTCTAGAGCAAAACTGTGGTCAAATTTCAGTTCGTGTAACTCTTTTAACACATTGGGCTCTCTTAAGTTTAGACTTTGAAATCTTATTTCAATGAATTCGAGCTTAATATGGCAAATAATAGCTAGCTTGAATGAATGAAATCTTATTTAGGTAAATGAGAGCTTTAATCATTACAGGTTGACACTTCTTGTGGAAGAATGTAAACTTGTTTGAATGGCGATCTTTTATTTGGATGAATTGGAGACTACTTTGAAGTATGTAAGATTGTGTGGAATAATGAAAGTTTGTTTGGATGAATTGGAGACTACTTTGAAGTATGTAAGATTGTGTGGAATAATGAAAGTTTGTTTGGATGAATTGGAGACTACTTTGATGTATGTAAGATTGTGTGGAATAATGAAAGTTTGTTTGGATGAATTGGAGACTACTTTGAAGTATGTAAGATTGTGTGGAATAATGAAATTTTGTTTGGATGAATTGGAGACTACTTTGATGTATGTAAGATTGTGTGGAATAATGAAAGTTTGTTTGGAAGAAACTTGTGAAATTTGGTAGCGAAGAAATCGTTACGTATTTGAATCAACGTAAGGTTGATAGGACGGATGAGAGCTGGCTCTGATTTATTATTGAAATCTTGTTTGCATAAACGTGAGGTCATTTGGATGAATGACAACTTGTTTGACATGACTGAGAGCTTGCCCAGAAGAATGAAATTGTAAGGACGAAAACTACAATTTTTACAATAAAAGACATCTAGGTTAAATGAGGTCTTGTTTGAGACGTTCTTAAGATAAAAAGAAATACTTCTATGGCTGAATTTAAATCTCGTTGCATGAGGTTGTGTTTATTTGTAAAAATGAGAGCTTGTTTGGAAGAAAGAAGAGATTGTTTAGCTGAATGCGGGTTTGTTTGAAAGAGAGCTTGTTTAGAGGAAATTATTTTGGGGAATGTAAGTTTGTTTGTTTGAATAAGATCTTGTTTGTTTGTATGAAGATATTGTTTAGCTGAATGCAAGTTGATTTTTTTGAATGAGAGCTTGTATGGAGGAGATTGTTTTGCTGAATGTAAGTTTGTTTTAAATGAATGAGAGTTTGTTTTGTTGAATTTAAGTGTGTTTTGTATGGATGAGAGCTTGTTTTGGTGAATGTAAGTTTGTATTATATGAATGAGAGTTTGTTTTGCTGAATGTAAGTTTGTTTTATCTGAATGAGAGCTTGTTTAGCTGAATGTAAGTTTGTTTTATATTAATGAGAGCTTGTTTTGCTGAATGTGAGCTTGTTTAGATGGTTGGAGATTTTGATGTTTGAGAACTTTTTTAAATGAATATCAGCTCGTTCAGTCGATTAGTGACTTTATGTTACTTCACTTGGTATTTGCACACCATTTTCATTAATTTCGTATGCCCGTTTATCTGACAGTCTCAATAAAAATCCTTGCTTCATGTTTTCGTTTTATAATGTGGTTCATTGTCTCCGGCAACGTGGACTCGCTCTTTACCATTTAGTGTTGTTGTTTCACTTGTCTTAGCAATGTAATGTCCGATTTTGATTTTCTAATGTAGTCACGATCCCATTGTGGTTCCTCAAATGAAAACAAGTAGTCTTTTATTCATGGCTTGCCTCGTGAAATATCCTTCATTTAAAGTTGTTCGATTCAGTATTTCTTTACATTATATTTCTCCTCATTCAGAACCATACAAGTCATCTAAAGCTACACTTGGGAGACAGGTTGAAAGCGATTTCAAAAGATGGATTTTTGAACAGTTAGACCATTTATGTAACAGACTGAACAAGCATGACAACAGCCATCTAAATTCAATCAAGGTAAAGACATACAAAAGCATCAAGTTGTGTGAAGATTCGAAGCTGCTGACAAGCATGTATGATAAAAAATACAATTTAAAATGCGAAGAAATAGGTATTATTTAAAAAAATTGCCGCTGATTGGAAACAAAACAAAAGCCAAAACGACATGCAGCTCAGTAGACTTCCAGGTCGAAAAACTGAAGTTCTGGTGCAGGACAAATGAAGGATGTCCGACCCGTAACGCTCATTAGCTTTTGTTTAGTTCCACACCTACGTAAAGCTGTACCATTTCCTTTTTTTCCCTTTGTTGTATTTTCATTAAATTCAACCGAACATCCAATCCATTGACCAATATATTATGTCCATTCCCTTTAACACGTAAGCGCTTTTTAAAAGATATCGCTACTGCTGTCTGTCTGATGTCAATCACTTATCAAGCCCGCCCTAATTGGAACTACCTTCTTTAATTATCGTACTTCTGCGTGTCTCTATTGGTCGTCCCCTAGTTCCCTTACCGCCGTTGATCCAATTTGCATATAAACGTTGTATATAAATGACAAGCTGTAGATAATAAACTTTTGTCAGCAGCTGTCTAGCAATCACGGAGATAAAATTGATATTGTGCTCGCAGGTTTCTAGTTCGTTCATTACTTTGTTTTCATCCACGTAGACTTCACATTTTTATTACATTTGTGTTATAATTTCTCATGATAAAACTTTGAACTAGGGTTATGCTAATTTTCCTTGAATTCATCGTTCATTGCTGAGTGCCGTCTCCGTATCGAAGGTTGGCTACCATGGAGCGCCATTCCACTCTGTCTCTTGCTTTGATGGTGCAGATTGTCATAGGTTGACTTGTCAATCTTTTGATGTTACTCGTTCATGTTAGTCTTGGTGAGCCCCTGCCTCTTTTACCATGTATTTTCTTTTCCAACATGCTTAACATGCCCCAAAAATGTCATTTGTCTTGTTCTAATTATGTTTAGTAGTTCTCTTTTCATTTTTAGTTGTTTTAAAACATCATCGTTTGTTTTCTTTTCTTCCCATCTAATTCTACTTATTCTTCTATAAATCCACATTCCAAAG
Source organism: Megaustenia siamemsis (assembly GCA_032433765.1). Lineage (NCBI taxonomy): Eukaryota > Metazoa > Mollusca > Gastropoda > Stylommatophora > Ariophantidae > Megaustenia > Megaustenia siamemsis. The sequence continues at coordinate 16,103,800 of JAVIAB010000041.1, forward strand.
GCTTCAATTTTCTGTTTTGTTTTCTTGTCTAATGTCCATGTTTCTGCACCTTACAGGAATATTGAGAAGATGCAGCATTTTGCTATTCTTAGTTTAAGCCCTGGTTTTATTTGTTTTCATGTTAGTATATTTTTCATGGCATTAAAATTACTTTTGGCCATACCTATTCTATTGTTTTTTTTTTCAGTTGTACATTTTCCATCGCTGGTTATAGTCTGTCCCAGGTAGTAGTAGCTCTTAAATGTCTACAGATGTATTCTTTGAAAATCGATATTTAATTGTTGGTCTTGATAATTTTCTTTGTTTATGATCATAGTTTTAGTCTTTTTGAAATTCATATCTTGTCCATATATTTTACTTCTCATGTCTATTACATTAAGCAATTGTTGTAGATCTTTACAATTGTCTGCTAGTAATACAGGATCATCAGCATATCTTAGGTTATTGATTATCTTTCCATTAACGTTTATGCCTGGTATCTCTGTGATGTTTTTAAAGATTTCCTCAGTCTTAGATTGAACAAGTTTGGTGATATGTTGCATCCTTGTCTTACTCCTCTTTTCATATCAATGGGTGTAGAGTTCTCTTTGTTTTATTTTGTTTTGTTTCTCTTTTCTCCCAGTACAAATTACTTACTAGTCGTACGTCTGTATCGTCTAGATTTATATCTTTTAGGCATTCTTCATTTTGATTATTGTGTATTCTAGAGAAGGCTTTGGTATAGTCCATGAAGCAGGTATACATTGATGTGTTTACTTCTATGTACTTTTAAATCAATGTACTCATGCTGAATATGGCTGCTTTTGTCACACTGTTTTCCTGAATCCAAATTGCTGCCCATCTAATTCAGTATTGATTTTATTCTGAATCCTTCCTCGTATAACTTTAGTAACAATTTTTGTTACCTGGCTCATTAGGCTTATTGTTAAAAAATCACTGCATTCAACAGCGCCATTCTTTTTAGGCAATGCAATGACAGTTGATGTTTTTAGTTCAATTGGGATGTATCCTGTATGGTATATGTCATTGCATATGTCAATGATCACTTCAATGCCAACATCTTCTAGTGCCTATATCACCTCTATCTGTATATTGTCAGGTATCCTGCATTTCCCTTTTGCATTGTTTTTATAGCTTTTTTTTTTACTTCAGATTTCAGGACTTTATAGATGGATGTAAATTTTATAAATGGTTTTTTTGTCCCTCTCGTCGTGAAATAATTGTGTTATATATTCCTGCCATCTATCGATTATATATTTGTTGTATGTTATCATTCTTCTCTCTTTGTTTGCAATGCATCCGCTTTCTGCAGCATTTTTATCTGTATTAGTCATTCTATTTATTTATGTGTGCATCCCTCTTAAATTTTGTTTACTTTCCATAATTTCGACTTTTAGACATCTTTGGTCTTCTTTTGGCTTTTTGCACATTTTGTGTATTTTATTATCAATTTCCTTGTATCTGCCAGTGTTCTTCACTTGTCTTCTTTATTCAATTTTTTCCTAAGATGTCAATTAACCATTTTTGATTTTTTAGTTATCTTCCTTTTTGGGTAAGGTGTCACAGATTTCTTGTATGCTGTTTTTTTTTTTTTATGCATTGCCATTTGGCCGTGACTTTTTCTTCAGGATTTTCTCTTTCGAACTGTTCAATCCTTTCTTCTAGGAGCTTCTGATATGTGTTCTTTACTTGTACTGTATGAGTTTCGTTTACATATTTCTGATTTAAACCTGTTATATCTACTGGTCTTGCTGAATTAATCTTTTGTTTGTTTCTCTTTAATTTGATTTTCATTTTAATCATTATATGATTGTAATCTGAATTAATACCTGCTCCTGGATCGATTTTGGCGTTCTTGACGCTGTTCCGGAATCTGTATTTCATAATTATGTAATCTATTTGATTCTTCTACCTATCTCCAGGGCTTTGCCAAATGTATAATTTCCTTTTCTCTTGCTCAAAGTAGGTGTTACATATTATCAGGCTGTTTTCTTCACACAATTGAATTAATCTTTCTCCTCTGCTTTTTCTTTTTCCTAAACCATGATTTCCTATAATGATCTTATGTCTAACTATTCCTACTTCAGCGTTCATGTCACCCATTACAATCAGGATGTCTGAAGATTTCACTTGCTTCATAACTGTATTTAGATCTTCATCGTATGCTTCTATTTGTTCATCTGTGTAATCTTGAGTAGGTGCGTATGGCTGTATTATTGCTATGTTAAATGTGTTGCCTTCATTTTTAATAATATAATCATATCATTGTATGTCCTGTGGGTATTTATATATTTTTTGTAGTTCTCGTTTTATTAATATGCCTACCTCTCTTTGATGTTCTGTTGTGTTACCTGAATATATAAATGTATATTTATCGTCTTGTATGCATCAACTTTCTTTTAATATTTTTTTCTGAAATGCCAAAAATATATATGTTTAATCGTTCTGCTTCTACCATAGGATTGTCTAATTTTACTTGTTGGTATAAAGTCATAACATTCCATGTAGCTATTTTTAGTTCGTTCCTAAAACAATAATTATAATTTCTCTCCATGGCTTGCTTTGGAATGTTACGTGATGAGGCTCCAATCTTTTTCACGAAGAATTTAGATTTTCTTCCCCGTCTACTTGTGTGTAATCAGTCAAACTTGCAGTCATAAATTAGGAGACAGTTTCCCGTGCAACCCAATGACAATCTCGATTGCAACAACATGGTTCCTGTTAGTTTGCTTGATGTGCCCAGGTTTATCACAGGCGAAAAGTAAGTTGATTGGTTTTGTTTTGTGATTGTAGCTCTCACAATTATGGGACCATAATGATTTATTGTGGAGCCTAAATGTTATTGTTTGTGGTTAATGTTGTCATAAAATGTAAAGCTTAAATTATCTGATTTGTGGATAATGTTTAAAAAAAACAGAATGGGGCCTGAATGATTTTGTTTAGATACATGCAATCCGAGTGATTTAATTTATGATTAATGATATCACAATTGCTGATATATACATTCATATAACCGACATACATCATCAATGTTATTCCATATATGCTGTCATAAACACGTGTGTTTTATTATTCGTAAATGAAAAATAAATCATGAATGTAGACACATGAGAGTGAGAGAAATATAGCACAAATATAACATAATGAATGTGTGAGTGAGCAATTTTGCGAAACTGTAACTGTGACATTTTGTGAATGATAAATATATAACAAGTGTAGCAGGGAAATGTCAAAACTATGAAGCGGACAGAGAGCACCAACACATTCGTAACACAAACACCTAATAAAAATGACACCAATTACCATACCAGAAAAGAAACAAGGATAGCAAGAAATACAGAACCATACATCATAAATGAAACATAATAAATGGACAACCTATAAATATTAGCTTCTGCATGTGAATCAGGACATATAATGTACAGAAGACATGATGCAGGTCATCATCGTACAAAAATGCAAATAATGGCATTAAAAGAGACCTCAATAAATAGAAAGGTTTTTACATTGAGTCATGTAGTAACATTGTATGCCAAAGTTATAGAGAAAAGACCGTCCTATTTTAGAACTAAATGAGAAGAGAACATCTTGAATATATTGTAACAACTGGGAAAATTGAGGGACGAAGAGATAGAGGGATACAAAGAGAAAAGATACCAGACAGCTGAAGAGAATGACTTGGCAGAAGGTCAACAACAGTAATGATAAATAACTGTCAAGATCGAACGTTGTGGAGAGACATGATCACCTACGCCAGCAGGCCCGATAATTGATGATGATGATAATGATGATGATGATGATGCTATGCCTCACACACATAGTGCATCTGTTTCACACGTGAGTATTATACAACTGTGTAAATATACCCCGTTCGTGTAACGATATCGGAGCCCTACCAGAGGTGAGGCACGAGGCCGTATTGGAGCCCTACCAGAGGGGAGGCACGAGGCCGTATTGGAGCCCTACCAGAGGTGAGGCACGAGGCCGTATTGGAGCCCTACCAGAGGTGAGGCACGAGGCCGTATTGGAGCGCTGGCTGTGATCGGTTCCGTGATGGGAGGAGGTAAAAGTGTATGAATATAAAGTGTGTACCGGCATGAGAAAGACAACATGTGCCAGCATGGAAAGATGTAATGGGGGGTTGGGGGGGGGGGACAATATAGGGCGGACAAAAACTGACCATGACAAACTATGCTGGGTGTGATAGATAATGTAGCTCAATCGGCGTCAGTTTCTTGTAAAAATAACTGCGAAAACGTCAAACAAAAGAAGATAGCTGGATCTACTTAAGCGCTGACTGCAAGAGTCGCTATTTGCGATTAGTGTTACGGAATGTTTTAAAAGAATGATGTTGTGGGAATGCAACAGTTGCTTTGGTAAACAACAGTAGAGCCACAGAGTTGTGGAGAGACATGATTCCCTGATTCATCAAGCAGGAAGGACACTTGATAATGATGGTCACATTTCTTCCTCTTCTACTACCTTTTTTTAGCTCCCAGTGGAGCATAGGTCTTCAACAAACTCTTTCCAAGTCGTTCTGTTTTTTGCCATTCTTTTAAGATCATTCCATGTCTTCCCCATAATCTTCATCCCTGCTTCTATCTGTCTTCACCAAGAATTCCTGGGACTTCCTCTTTGTCTTTTCCCCTGGGGATTCCAAAAAAGGACATGTTGTGTAATTCTCTCTGTTGGCTTCTATAGTGTGTGTCCTATCCAGCGCCATCGTCTTCGCTGTATCTCTTTATCCACTGGTATTTGACTGATACATTTCCATAATTCTATGTTAGTGAATTTGTCATGCCATTTCCATCCTTTTATTCTGCGTGTGCATCCATTAATGAAAGTCTGTATCTTCGTTATTGTCAATTTTGTTGCTCTCCAAGTTTCACAGCCATATAAAAGCACCGACTTAACATTGGAGTTGAACATTTTTATTTTTGCATTTAACATAATTTCTTTGGATTTCCATATGTTTCCCAGTGCAACGAAAGCTTCTCTTGCTTTTGATATCCTTATTTTGGTATACGTTTCTGTTCCTCCCTCTTTATCTATATTACTGTCCAGATATATGTAAAATTGTACGTCTAGTAGAAGCATTTCTCCTAATTTCATGTGGTTATTGCCAACTGCATTAATTCTCATAATGTTGGTCTTATCTCTATTAATCTTCAATCCTAGCTGTTGTGATCTTTCATCAAGTATGCTCATTTTTATCCTGCATCTGTTGATGGCGGTGTGATAGGAGAGCTATGTCATCAGCAAAGTCTAAATCATCAAGTTGCTTGGTCAGTGGCCTCTGGATTCCATTTCTGTTGTTTTGAGTTATTTTCATAATCCAATCTATGGCCAGTAGAAAAAGAAATGGAGACAGAAGGCATCCCTGCCTTACTGCTATTCTTATTTCAAATGCGTCTGTAAGCTGTCCTTCATGCACCACACTATATTTCGTTCCTTCATACATTGTTTTTATCAGGTTAATAAACTTAATGGGGATTCCGTAATGACTCAGAAACTTCCAAAGCATTCTTCTGTCTAAACTAGCAAATGCCTTTTCGTAATCTATGAATCCAATACAAAGTGAGGAATTTAGTTCTAAACTTTGTTCAACTATTAAACGTAGAGTAATTATTTTATCAGTACATGATCTGTTCTTCCTAAAACCTGCTGGTTCATCTCTCAGATGTTTCTCTATAGCCTCTTTTAGTCTCTCCAGAATGATTCTACTTAATATTTTTCCTGGCACTGATAGTAGTATAATTCCCCTATAATTTGTGCACTCCTGTAAACTTCCTTTCTTGTACAAATTGATCATATAACCTTCTTTCCAGTCTTTATGTGTTTCTTCCCTCTCCCAAATTTTATCGAATAGATTATGTAACATCTTGGTAGAGGTATTAATATCTGCTTTGATGGCTTCTGAAAGAAGATGGTCAAATGTGCCAAACAAAAATTCGGACTAATTGAAGCATTCAAGTTAACTAGGAATTACTCAGGGTTTGTAATGCGATCATTTCATCAACAAACATACATTGTTACTCATATGCATATCACTAGCTCAGACCTGTTCTATTCTATGCTATCGAATGAAACCATTTTCCTTTCATCAGGGATTCCCTATACCCGCTTCACAACTTGTAACAGAATTTCCGAAAATGTATCAGTAAATTCCGTTGACAATATGGCACGTCCAACTCGACCACACAGACGACCATTTCAAACATTCTTAGTCGCCTCTTACGACATGCGTGGCATGAACAGTGGCTCTTCTCTTTTCTCCTCTCACAGAGGTTGTTCTGTCAGCCTCAAGATAGCTCAGACCACTCTCTCTCTCTCTCTCTCTCTCTCTAGCTCTCACAATATATTGAGTTATTTGCGGGTCATCATCATTGCACTCCGAACATGTCCATAGGTGCTCAGATCCCTTCCTCAGCAATTCCCTCTCTCACAGTATAATATGTGTGCAATACAAATTCACTATTACCAGATATATTAAAAGCAATCCATGCTACGTATTGTTAACGGATATCACATTTCTAGGGGAGGTATTACTTTACCATGTAACGTACTAGGAAGATCGAAATATTTTTATGAATCAAGTGAAATCTTCTGATGTTTTGACTATAATTGATGATATGAATGCTACAGTACGAAAAGGTAGATATACGACCATTGTAGGAGCTAAAAGTTTAGGAAATGGAAGTGAATAAATATTTTTTAAGAAAACAGGACGACTATATTTAACACCTACTTTGAACAAGAGAAACGGAAGCAATGCACTTGGAAAAGCCCTGGAGATAAAAAAAAAAAGGAATCAAATAGACTACACAAAGATAAACAATAAGTTCCGTAACATCGTCAAGAAAGCCAGAACCTACCAGGAGAAAATATTAATTACAACCTTGTAACGATTAAAATGAATGTCAAACCTAAGAGACGCAAACAAAAGATCAATTCATCAACAATACCACTAGAAATAACAACTTTCAATCAAAAAGATGTTTAAAATACTGATAAAATACAAATAAAGAACACATATCAGAAGCTACTGGAAGTAGGTAAGAAGTATAGAAGAGAAAATCCTGATGAAAAACTTACAACCAAATGACAAGACATAATGAAAAGCATACAAGAAATTTGCGACACCTTTGCCAAAAAGGAGAAGAACCAAAAAAAAAAAAAATTGGATAACGCCATCCTGAAAAATTGGAAGAAAGAAGGCAAGCGGAGAACAATATGAAAAGACAATACAATAGATAATGAAATACACAACATGTTCAAAAAGCCAAAAGAAGACTGGCTCAGCCAAAGATGTCTAGAAATTGAAACAATGGAAAATAAATCAGATTTAAGAGGAATACGCACATAAATAAAAAGGAAGATCATTAACAATAAAATAGGCACATACATTTGAAGTATTGCAAAAAAAAGAGGACAAATGATTCAAACAACGATATAATCAACAGATGGCAGGATTATATAATATAATTATTTGATGGCGAATGGGGAAGAAACCAATCATAAAATGCACTTCAGGCTGAAACATATTACAATCGCAAGAGGAAAAAAGCTCTACACACAATGAACCAGGGAAAGGTTGCAGGACCTGATAACATGCATATACCGATGAAGAAAGGTACTAGAAGATTTTGGCATTGAGGTGATCACAGGTATATGTAACAACATTTACCATACATAGCAAATGATCTAAAAATATCAACATTCATTGCATTGACTAAAAAAGAATGTTGCAGTTGAATGCAGTGATACTATAAGCCTAATAAGTCATGTAACAAACATGTTGTTAAACTTTTACAAGGAAGGTAAGGATTCAAAATAAAAGTAATACTGTAACAGAAAAACAACAATTTGGATTTAGGAAATCATCATCATCATCGAGTGCCTTCTCCGCAACGAAGGTTGGCTACCATGGATCGCCATTCTACTGTGTTTCTTGCTTTGATGGTGCAGGTTGTCATAGATTGACTTGTCATTTAGGAAATACAGTGGACTAAAAGAAGCCATATTCTGCATAAGGTCACTAATCGTGAAGAACACAGAAGTAAACAAAGCAAAATATGTCTGCTTCATAGACTACACCAAAGCTTTCTCAACATTACTGTGTGGTACAGAAACATGGACATTAAACAAGAAAGAAGAAAACAGAACATAAAATTGAAACCTTTGAAATTTTGATTTATAGAAGAATAGGAAGAATTGGATAGAAAAAAAAGAAAACAAACGGTGAAGTCTTAAAACAACTAAAAAAGCAAAGAGAATTACTAAACACAACTTAAACAAGACACATGTGATTTTGGAGCATGTTAAAAGTCACGGCACCGTGCTAAACGTAATATTGGAAGGGAAATTCACAATAAAAGAGGCAGAGGCAGACCAAGACTAACATTGACGAGTAGTACCAAAAGATGGGCATGTCAGCCTATGACAACCTGCACCTCTAAGCAAGAGGAAGTACGGACTGGCTCTACATGGTAGCCAACCTTTGATGTGGGGACGACAATCAATGATGATAAAGTATTGCCATTAATAACAACAATGTTAGGTCCTGTTTTTTATGCAAACTCACGTCATTTTTTAATATTAAATAGCGTTTTTTATATTGTTTTTTTTAATTGTTTTTATCTCATAGCATGTACCGCACAACTATCACTAACCGAATCAAGACAGACACATTCTTATACACACCGAACTCTAACACACATTCCACTGCATCTCTTACATACATATATTTATCCTTCGACCACTCACGCATACACAATTATATATATATAATGTGGTTCAACCGTAATGATGACCCTATGTTCAATCGAAAGTAATAAGAAAATCACTAGAAAACATGAACGCCTTAAGTCAGAGACCTGACACGAGTTCTCTCTATTATTTGTGATCTTTAGATTGTGGGAAACGATGGTTTGGCACAGACTGTAAGTTTCTATGTCGCTGCACGGACAACCGTTGTGATAAAAATGGTGGCTGTTTAGGAGGGGCTCAATGTTGGAGAGGATGGTTTGGACCAGCTTGTCAATATAGTAAGTTCCCAGAATGTGTTAACAACAAGAATTGCCTCTTCCAAATACAAACAAATCTCTAAGAAATGTCCAGTAACGTTAACTAGAATAATGCTTGCGTAAAGTGTTCGCTTTCGATGTCAGAAACAACGCTATTTTAGAGAGACATAATTTTTATAAATATCTCTAACAGGAGAACAGATCCTATGATACATAGACATATAGAAAGTGATAACTGTTACCACAAAGAAGATACTACATAAAGTAAATGAGATTTTTGAAATTGTAATGACAAGTCCTGGATTATAGATGCAAGAAACAATAAGACAAACAACTACTACAGAGATGAAAACGTGCTACACGAATGGCAGAAAATAGTCTGAGAGACAAGATCAGAATGGAAGAACTGAGAAAACAGCTAGGAATAGTCCCAGGCAAAGAATACATAAAGAAACAACAGGTAAAATAGTTTGGCCGCGTCATACGGCAGAAAGACCAAAACACACCACAACGAGCCTTCAATAAACGTTGCGAGAACACCATAATTATGACCGTCTGCTAAAAAGTTGAATTAATGGAATATTAGAAACGCTAGGAAAGAGTAGCAGCAGAGGCTAAGGGTGAGACCAAAAGACCACAAATTGTATCTTCTCTCGACGCCGACAAGCAAATGGGGAGGAAAAGAAGAAGATAATGGTTTATGTTTATGCTGAACTTACGTATCGTTGTGAACGTGATTGAACCGTTGTTTTATGTCTCCCATCAGTTCCGTCGTTTTAATACAAATATTATTTATTTTCTGTTTCATTCAAATAAAGCTGAACAAATACTTTAATTTCCGTAAAGCATAAAACATAATCTGTGTACCAGGTTACCATAAGGTAAGTAAAGATTCCATCTACGCTTTGATTGACGTAGGGGATATATATACAACTAGACGACATAGACATACGACTAAAATTTAACTTATACTGGGAACAAACACAAATAATAAAACATAACAAAGAGAACTATACACCCGTTGATATAAAAAGATGATTTAGACAAGGATGTCCTATCACCAAGCTTGTTTAATCTATACACTGAGCAAATCTTTAAAAACATCATAGATATGCCAGGCTTAAACATCAATGGAAAGATAATCAATAACCTAAGATATGCTGATGGTACTGTATTACTAGCAGAAAATCCTAAAGATCTACAACAATTAGTTACTGAAATGAACATGACAAGCAAAAAACATGGACTAGATATGAATATCAAAAAGACTAAAACTATGATTATAATGAAGACAATTATCAAGATCTACAAATAAATATCGAAGTTGAAGGAATACACCTCGGGACAGTTGAGAGCAACAACTACCTTGGACATTCTATAACCAGTGATGGAAAATGTACAACTGAAATAAACAAAAGTATAAGAAGGGCAACAAGTAATTTTAATCTCATGAAAAATATACTAACATCAAAACAAATAACACCAGGGCTAAAACTAAGAATAGCAAAATGTTACATCTTCTCAATATTCATATATGGTGAAGAAACATGGACATTAGACAAGAAAACATAATATAAAATTAAAGCCACGAAATGTGAATTTATAGAAAAATAGGTAGAAATGGGTGGAAAGAAAAGAAAACAATTGATGAAGTTTTAAAAACAACTAAACATTAAAAAGAACTACTAAACACAATTAAAACAAAACAAATGCAATTTTTGGGGCACGTTAAAAGACACAAGATCCTACTAAAAGTAATATTGGAAGGGAAAATACAAGGTAATAGAAGCAGAGGCAGACCAAGATTAACATGGACGAGTAACATCAAAAGATGGACAAATCTGTATATGACATTCTGCACAATCAAAGCAAGAGACAGAGTAGAATGGCACTCTATGGTAGCCAACCATCGATGTGAAGATCGTACTCGATGGTGGCGAGCGGATATGTGATGTGAATATCCATATTCTTGTCATGACCACGGCACAGTCCAGAATGTTGCCAGTTTCTTGCAGGCCGCCTTTCCTTCCCACAAAATTCTCTGGTAATTAATTTTCAGAAACTCGGTGTACCCCAAAGACTTGTCGCACCTAAAATATCTCTCTCTCTCTCTTTCTCTCTGCGATCAGGACTCAATCAGAGTAGGATTCCAGACACTCACATGAAGTCAACTGTCAGGTTCAGTGTGTCGATCGCCCCCACAGACAGAACATCACAGTTAGAGTCTGCCAGATCCACTCTGATTGAACACCCGTTAAAATGTTGCACTGTGTTCTGTGCCAGTGGCCCAGTGCATCCCATTTCAGCCAACATTTTATTCAGGTTTGCTTTCCATAGCCTTTGATTGTCCCCAATCTTCCTGCAAGGCAGCAGATTGTCTTTTCTGTAGGGGGATTCTGCCCTTAGATGGTCGGCGCTCCCAGGTTTACGAGCACCATCTGCCCGAGTCACTAGAGGTGACTAACACAGACATGCACACACACACAGATATGAGATGTGACTAACACATACATGCACACAGCGATACGAGGCATGACTAACACTGACACACACCAAGATATGAGATATGACTAACATAGACATACACGCAAAGATATGACACATGACTAACATAGACATGCACACAAATATATGAGATATGACTAACATAGATATGCACACACAAAGATATGACACATGCCTTACATAGACATGCACACAAATATATGAGATATGACTGACATAGATATGCACACAAAAAGATATGACACATGACTAACATAGACATGCACACAAAAGTATGAGATATGACTGACATAGACATGCACACAAAAAGATATGACACATGACTAACATAGACATGCACACACAAGTATGAGATATGACTGACATAGACATGCACACACAAAGATATGAGATATGACTAACATAGCCATGCACACGCAAGGATATGAGATGTGACAAACACAGACATGCACACATAATGTACTGATATATGACTAACATAAACATGCACACAAAGATATGATATATCACTAACCCAGACATGCACACAAAGATATACCACATGACTAACACATATACACACTAAGATATGAGATATGACTAAAAACCGACACACATAAAGATATGAGACATGATTAACACGGAAACACCAAAATATGAGATTGACTAACATGACACACACCAAGATATGACCCATGGCTAGCACACACACACACAAGTTAAGATATGAGCCACGGCCAGCACAGAAACACATTAAGATATGAGCCATGGCTAGCACAGAAACACATTAAGATATGAACCATGGCCAGCACAGAAACACATTAAGATATGAACCATGGCTAGCACAGAAACACATTAAGATATGAACCATGGCTAGCACAGAAACACATTAAGATATGAGCCATGGCTAGCACAGAAACACATTAAGATATGAACCATGGCTAGCACAGAAACACATTAAGATATGAACCATGGCTAGCACAGAAACACACTAAGATATGAGCCATGGCCAGCACAGAAACACACTAAGATATGAGCCATGGCCAGTACAGAAACACACTAAGATATGAGCCATAGCCAGCACAGAAACACACTAAGATATGAGCCATGGCCAGCACAGAAACACATTAAGATATGAGCCATGGCCAGCACAGAAACACATTAAGATATGAACCATGGCTAGCACAGAAACACACTAAGATATGAGCCATGGCCAGCACAGACACACACTTTAAACCCGGACACTTATAATCAAATAGCAAGTACACTAACCACACAGTCACCGAGGCTATTACTACCATTGATACCTGTAACGTGTACAATCATGAAGTCGAATAACTTGTGTTCCAATCCTCGAGAAGGAATGATATTTGTAACATTTGTTTCTCTATCGGGAGTGAAGTAAAAACTCTGACCCGAACACCTCGTGAAGGTTGCACTGCGCAAGCGAGATCCTAATTCTCTGTTTCTATAAGTATCACCACCTCCCCGACAGACTCTATATATGGGATACAAGTAAACTGAGTTTTGTTTATGGAGATCGAGACTATTTCCTGGTGAAATATCGTCCATCTCTACGTCTACATAAAATGTTTGGTTCTGTCGCTGAAGAACAGTTAGTAGTTTAGTTAGTTTATATAATGCCCCTTTTTTAATCGTAATTTTCCATGAAAAAAGAAAATTAAATAACCGTTGTTTTTTTCCGTTTTTTTCTCTCACAATGTCCTGTTGTTGCCTCAATAAAGTAAGGTTGGCCTAGTTATGTGTTTTATGCATGATTACATGCCTTATTTAAGTAACTTTATTACACAATTTGTTGATAATTAGAGTCCGCGTTGAAACAGCTATCAGTTGGAAAATGTAAAGAGTAATGTTGTTCACAAATTTCTTGATAATGAACCAGATATAACTCTTGAGTTTGATAACCATCATCATCATCATGTACCACACTGGTTGGTGTATGCGATCATGTTCTTCCGCAATCTTCTATCCACCGTGCATCGCATCAATTTTGTTGTTGACTGTTATTCCTCTTTCCTTGTATTGTGCCAGTGGTAATCAAGTATTCCAACTTTCCACTTCCCATGATGCCCACAAAATGTTGTTATTTCTTTCTGATGTTTCTTAGGAGTTTCCTTTTGTGACTTTGATAATAACAAGTAATTAATACTAAGGTAGTGAAGCTGTTATAATTGGTTATCCATTTGGTATTTATTTATTTATAGAAATAAATTAATATTGTAATAAACAAGATGCCAGAAGAGCAATCAAGTGGTTTATCAACTCAGAATCAAAGTGGTAACAAAGCACAACAAAATATAAGTATAGTATATTATATACAATATTCCAACAATACCTCTGGTGTTAATGTCAAACGCTGTATTTTTCTAAATTATAACAAATACATACTAAAGTAGAAGTGCTAGGTGAGGTGACTAGGAAGAGATATTATATATATGACCCTTTTCGTCTTGTCAGACGGTTTAGTGGAGGCTAATGTGTATTTTATTTTGGTATGTTTTCCTTTTGTCCAACAGCTTCTCTCGTGGTTTGACAAACATATTTGGCCACAGAAGGAAGAAGTCAGGTCCACTGATTCACAGTATTCTTTTATCACGAGCCTTTTCTCGCCCATGTTTTGCCATCTTACAGCCCCAAATGATGTTATGAATTTAATTTTTTTTAATACATGCGCTCCATGATGTGCGATCTCTTGCTAGATGTTCCCAGCCATTTCCACAAAAGGAAAAGTCCTTCAGAGATGATTTAAAAGAAGAGCTCAATTAATGGCATAAAAATAAACACAAAAACGATTTAATGTTCGGAAAATATTGGTACCATTCCCTGCATCAAAAGAAGAAAAGAGGTATTTCACCATCTCAAAGAATGGAACCAACTATCTACTCCTACATGCCAACAATTGCCACCATTCTGATTTAAGGCTCGAGGAAGACACGAGCCAGATGGGTAGGCGACATTACACATGTAATTATATATCCTGCAGCGGTACAGGCTAACAGCTGCTAGTGGAACTCACCTGCCCCTAGCAAACGAAACAATGGATCAGCTATCCCCTATACTGCAACATAAAGCAATACTTATTACCACCAAGAAACATCTTATGTATAGTTTATTCATTCCAACATTGTGCTACCAATGCCAAACATGGTCACTTACGAATAAGCAAAGACGAAAACTGGTCACCAAAGAAATGAGATTTCTGGGAAAGGCGCTAGAGGCAAGAAACAAAAAAATCCGAAATGATATTATAAGAGAAAGAGTAGGCATTGAACCGACCCAACGCTACATATAAATACACCAATTAAACTGTTTTGCCTGTCTAGAAAGACTATTCTGTGGTTCCTTACTATGCAAAGCATATATTACAAGAGAAGGGTAAGAGGCAGACCGAGAGTAGGATGGACAGGCAAATAAACGTTACAATAACATCAATTGACAATGAGTGAAGGTGCCAAACGGCGAGAACCAGAACTATGTATCTGACTCCACACTCGAACGGGAACAAGAGGAAGTGGAGGAAGAAGAAAGAAAGAAAGATATAGGCATCAGATCATCTTCTGCATGCACCACATTTATTACTGAGTAATCACTTCAACGATATCTACCCATAACAATAACTGTAGTAATACATGTAAACAAACACACGCATTCAGATGTTACAAACATTTTCTCATTTAGCCACATGCAAACATCACACATCACACAGCTGCAGACATTCACATATTATCACACACATATACACACTGTTTAAAATGTTGCTGTTTCATCTGTACAGCTGATCTAGCCACTAGTTCCACTCTTATGAGAAAAGACACGGCGGTGAGGATTATAAAGGATGGCAATGATAACACATGTCTTAACAACTTGACCAATAGCGTAACTCTGACCTGGACGGTTAGGTACCATATTGAATGGCTACGTATAGTTGTCAACAATCCCAGTAAGTGAACATCTAATCAAAGTCTAATGTTGACACTTTGTGTATTGCTATAATGAGTATACAAAAAAGGTAAAGCTTATCAAATCATGTACCAATTAGCATAGAGTGACATTGTCTGCGAGAAAATAATAATTTGTATAAAAATTAATCGTTCACTTCTTCTTTACTTACCAAACTACTCGCCATTGACATTTGCATTTAACAGTACCGTTTTTAATAAATGAACGTAGTTGTGTTGTGGTTGTTACCACCCCTTGATGTATGTTTATGTAGTAGGAGCTGAATTAATAGTTGTCTCTGTCAGTAAGTAATATGTGTAATGATACAACCATTTTAGTGTTAACAATATACGTACACATAATGTTGTATCTGTGCAGCATTGGTAACTATTTAAATTGAGATATCTAGCTTTTATTATAACAGTCTTTGCATTATCGACAGGGTACCTAAGAGATTTCACGTTCCTGTATAAGCCTACCAGTAAATCCGACCCAGGTGAATTGTATAATGTCAAATATGTATCAAATAGTGCGACTACAATGGAAGTCCACTTTAACCTGGACTATAAGATTCAAGACATTCTTATAAGAGGCCAAGGTGTTCAGTTTTTGTGCTCAGTTTACGTCAGTGGAGGTAAGTCTCTCTATTCAACAGCTGCACTATTTATTCTAAAGCAAAGGTGGGCAACCTATAGCCCGTGGACCAGAACCGGCACGCGAAGTTATTTTGACCGACACAGTGCTTGATTTGAATATTACTATACACTCCAATCCCTGAGCTGAAATAACAAAAACAAAAAAGTAAAACGTAACACATAAATACATACAAATTCAGAACCAATAAAAAAACAACAACTTTGATTAGCGAATTCTTCAAAAGCAAATAATTGTAATCTTTGATCTATTAGTTGCGACGTGTTACAAGACAAGTCAAGTTCATTGTCTTTGACTATAGACACTACGTCGGCGGGTAGTCCTTTTAATATCGCTGGTTAGACAACATGACACAATTTTGTTGTTCGTGTCGCGATAGATAAACAAAGAGTGTGGCTTTGGGTATAAATGGCGTGGTATTGGATACGCCGGGACTTTTGTTAGATGACATCCCTGTGTCAGATCAAAGGAATTGTTTGTTATTGTCTTATCATCGGTTGTGGTAGGGGTTACGGTTTGCGGTGGTGGATGTCTGTTATATAATTTTTAACTGAATAACAATGTATTTACAGTTAATAACCGGTTGTCACCAACTAGTTAAACAATGTCACTATCACGTAACAGGAAGGGGATACAGAATTGCTTACTTTTTTTCAGAAAAGATGGACTTTGTAATATTTCTTTAATAACCCGGGAAACCCGGTGTGTTAAGCACGTAATGAAACACTGTCTGTTCTTAAAGAATACAACCTGAAACGTCACTTCCAATTCAAACATGAAAATTACAGTTCACAGGAAGGACAAGTTAGGCAAGACAAAATAACACATTTAAAGAAGTCTTTTGTAGGACAACTGGGTATGTTTACATATTAAGTAAATGTTCGGGGAATGTGTTTATATTTGAGTTATATTATTAGTGAACAAATTGCGAAGAGTTTGAAACCATATCCCTATGAAGAATCTGTAAAAGTTTGTCCGAAGCAACTGCTAACGAGTTTGCTTTCACCAAGTAAGTTTATCACGTCGGACTGTCTGAAGCAACTACTAACGTCCTTGCTTTCACCAAGTAAGTTTATCACGTCGGACTGTCTGAAACAAATGCTAACGAGCTTGCTTTCACCAAGTAAGTTTATCACGTCGGACTGTCTGAAGCAACTGCTAACGTGCTTGCTTTCACCAAGTAAGTTTATCACGTCGGACTGTCTGAAGCAACTGCTAACGAGCTTGCTTTCACCAAGTAAGTTTATCACGTGGGACTGTCGGAAGCAACTGCTAACGAGCTTGCTTTCACCAAGTAAGTTTATCACGTCGGACTGTCTGAAGCAACTGCTAACGTGCTTGCTTTCACCAAGTAAGTTTATCACGTGGGACTGTCGGAAGCAACTGCTAACGAGCTTGCTTTCACCAAGTAAGTTTATCACGTCGGACTGTCTGAAGCAACTGCTAACGTGCTTGCTTTCACCAAGTAAGTTTATCACGTCGGACTGTCTGAAGCAACTACTAACGTGCTTGCTTTCACCAAGTAAGTTTATCACGTCGGACTGTCTGAAGCAACTACTAACGTGCTTGCTTTCACCAAGTAAGTTTATCACGTCGGACTGTCTGAAGCAACTACTAACGTGCTTGCTTTCACCAAGTAAGTTTATCACGTCGGACTGTCTGAAGCAACTGCTAACGTGCTTGCTTTCACCAAGTAAGTTTATCACGTCGGACTGTCTGAAGCAACTAACGAGCTTGCTTTCACCAAGTAAGTTTATCACGTCGGACTGTCCGAAGCAACTAACGTGCTTGCTTTCACCAAGTAAGTTTATCACGTCGGACTGTCTGAAGCAACTGCTAACGAGCTTGCTTTCACCAAGTAAGTTTATCACGTCGGACTGTCCGAAGCAACTAACGAGCTTGCTTTCACCAAGTAAGTTTATCACGTCGGACTGTCTGAAGCAACTACTAACGTGCTTGCTTTCACCAAGTAAGTTTATCACGTCGGACTGTCTGAAGCAACTACTAACGTGCTTGCTTTCACCAAGTAAGTTTATCACGTCGGACTGTCTGAAGCAACTACTAACGTGCTTGCTTTCACCAAGTAAGTTTATCACGTCGGACTGTCTGAAGCAACTGCTAACGTGCTTGCTTTCACCAAGTAAGTTTATCACGTCGGACTGTCTGAAGCAACTAACGAGCTTGCTTTCACCAAGTAAGTTTATCACGTCGGACTGTCTGAAGCAACTGCTAACGTGCTTGCTTTCACCAAGTAAGTTTATCACGTCGGACTGTCTGAAGACGATTACTTGGGGAAACATTTATAAAAAAAGCTTAATAGAGCCTGAGTCAGAATTCTTGGATTTCTTCGTCGGCGTAGATGAGTCAGTTGATATGACAGACACAGCACAATTCTTCTACTTCTGCTGCTACCTTTCAAGTCCCTGTAGAGCAATGGTCGTCATCAACCACTTTATAAGCCGTTCTGTTTCTTGCCATTCTTTTAAGATCCGTCCATGTCGTCCCCATTATCTTCATCTCTGCTTTCACCTGATTACTCCAAGAATAATTTGTCCTCCCTCTTTGTCTTCTTCGTGTTGATTAAAAAAAAGGCCCTGTTGTGTAATACTCTCATGTGGTTTCCGCATTTTTATGTCCTATCCAGCATCATCGTCTTCATTGTATCTGTCCACTGGTATTTGACTGGCACTTTTCCATAATTCTATGTTATTGATTGTGTCCTTCCACTTCCATCCTTTTATTCCGCCCAAACATCCAATAATGAAGGCCTGTATTTTCATGATTGCGATTTTTGTTGTTATGGATGTTTCAGAACCATGGTTATGGTTATGGAAGGCCCTGGTATCCCTGCAAACGAATTAAAATCCATAATTGCTCAACAGCCCGTGCCAGTAGAATCATCAGAATTACTAACTCATCTCCCAAACAAAGAAATTTAATTGTAGTCCCCATCACAGCAGTCTCAGCACACGCCAAAAGACATTCGGCGAAACCACACAGAAAGTGAACACAGCCAACTGTTCCTTGTCATACGATATCATCATTCATAGTAAACAATAGGAATATCGAAACATGATCACAACGGATGAGACACACACTGCTCATAGTGTGCACAGAGTACTTGACTCAGTAGCTCATGCATCAATATGGACTTGGAATATGAGGAAACTGCAACAAGGAACACGTTTCATACATAACCTTCAATGGTTCCTGCCGCCTATCCGCCATATTGACCGGAAGTTCACGTCCTCCTGAAAATGATAATCGTCATGTTTTTTTTTTTTAATGTATAGCGCTTGATGATGTAACTACATTGTTTTTGATTCCAATTCCGAACATATAATACACAGTTAGTCGTCGAATTATCCCCATAGAACATCAAATAACAGACCGTAAGATTGGCGTGTGGCCGGTCTAGGGATATACGATGAGCTATTATGATGACGTAGCACAAATAACAATGGCTGCGCCCATAGATTCCCGATTACTCTAGTGAATGCAGCCTACAACGAGCGAAACACGGTGCAAATTCTTTAAAATGAAAAAAAAAACTTCGGTTGACTTGACGGAGCAGTCCACAATAATGCGTTATAACAGGTAAATAACCGCCACTGAACAACACTCAATGTGTTGACGTAAACCGCAGATAAACTCTAGACGGTGGAAGATTGCATTCACAACAATTGATTTTTCAAAAAGGGATATTGCATTGCCGTGTGTACGACTCCGTTTCATCGACGCAGATTTGTAAGTAGAACATCATTTTGACTTTAACATAGAAAATTGCATTGGGGAGCCGAAATTAATCAGTTCACAATTGCATTTTCTGCAGCAATCAAGATAATATGAACTTCGTTACACCATCTTGGAAACGGAAAACATATATAATAAACCATATAATAGGTATTAATTAACATTGTAGTTGAGCATTTTTATGTGTGTGTGTCTTCTAATTTCTGTAGATTTCCATATGTTCCCAGTGCAACGAATGCTCTGCTCTTGGTTTTAATATCCTTATTTTGGTAATCCGGTGTCATGACTGCTGCGTGTTGATAATTTTTATGATTCGGTTATTGGTGGTATTTTTATATGATTTGTGCGAGTCTAGCTGTGAAATAATGTGTTGCTATTCCCCGTTTTGCTGTATGGTTACTTCTAACGAGTGGATAGACTGTGAACTCTGTCGATATTTTAGTGGAACATGATTTATTCTTCTTTGTGTCGTGTGTTCGCGGTTCGTCAGGCAAACATATATTTCGACAACAATGGCGCCGGGCGGGAATGTCCATTCCGAATGTAACAAGTCAGTGACGGTAGATGGGGCGGAAGAATCAGAATTGATCAACGGTTAGAAAGTTAAAACAGCAAAGTGTATAGTATACAAGAAGCATATTCAGGGCATGAAAGACGTATATGGCTGACCACAGTGAAATAGAATAGAGCCTCATCACGTCATGTTCCAAATAAAGTCATGAAGAGAAATTCTAACTATTGCCATAGGAAAAAAATTATCTAAAAATAACTACATGGAATGTTATGACTCTCTACAAAGAAGGACAATTAGAAAATCTTATTTTAGAAGCAAAACGACTAAATATAGATATTTTAAGCATTTCAGAAATCTATTGTCCGTAATGGAAAAAGAAAACATCCCCGCTTTACTACTGTTCTTATTTCAAATGCTACTGTAAGCTATCCTTCGTGAACAAAACTACATTTCATTCCTTCATATATTGTTCTTATCGGGTTAATAAACTTTATGGGGATTCCGTAATGACTCGGCAACTTCCAAAGTATTTCCCTATTTCAATTATTACATGCCTTTTCGTAATCTATGAATTCAATTTAAAAATGTGGACTGGAGTTTTAAAATTTGTTTAACTATTATACGTAAGGTAGTTATTTGATCAGCACAATATCTGTTTTTCCTAAAACATGCTTGTTCATCTCTCAAATGTTTCTCTATGGCCTCTTGTAGTCTCTCCAGAGTGATTCTGCTTAATATTTGTCCTGGCACTGATAGTAGCATAATTCCCATATAATGTGTGCACTCCTGTAAACTTTCTTTCTTTGGTTGTTTGATCATATAATCGTCATTGCAGTCTTCAGGTATATCTTCCCTCTCCCATATTTTATATAGTACATTATGTAACATGTTGATAGAGATGTTAATATCTGCTTTGATGGCTTCTGGAAGATTTGCATCATGTCATGTGGCTTTATAGTTGTTGAACAGCTTGGTGGCTTTCATTATTTCGTCCTTCCATTGCTTTCCACTGCTGCACAAAATGTTCAAAGCAGGACTTCCGGTTCTAAAATGTTGGAATGGGGTCCATGTTCTCTCTACCGCTGCAGGATTTGCAGTTGAGGACTGATTAATTTCAGCTCTCCAATGCAGATTTCTGCGTTAAAATCTACTCGATGTTCCACTTAACGGAATGGCGCCGGTGCTGCGGAGTCGTACACAAGGCAATATTCTTCTTTGACAAAGTCAAATGTTTTGACTTCGACCGTCCACCTTTTTGGAGTTTATATGTAGGTTACGTCATCACATTGACTGTTGTTCAATGTCCGTCGTTGGAATTGTTTGACGCCAATTATTTACAGGTTACAACTCATTAATATGGACTGGTCTGATAGGTCAACCGAAGGTTTCCCTTAACTGATTGTGCACCATTGTTACGGTGTTTCGTGTGTTCTTGGCTGCATTCACTTGAGTAATCCTGAATTTGTGGGCGCAGCCATTGTTGTGTGTCCTACATCATCATGATGGCTGATCGTATAGCCCCCGATATACATTATATATAAAAAAAAAGATCAAATGGTCTGACCACATGACAAGGCAGAGTGATCAAAACACAACAGAACAAGCGATCAATAAACGTTACGAGACCACCAGACCCAAGGGTCGACCAAGAAAAGATGGATTGTCGAATATTAGAAGCACTAAGAAACATAACAGCAGTAGAGGCGAACAGAAGTGCAAAGGACCGCACATTATATCTCCCCTCGACGTTGAAAGGAAAATGAGGAAGGAAAGAAAATGAAGAAGGAGATGGCTTACCACAGTTAATGTGCAACACTTCATTTACTGGTAGTATATCTGGAGGTTTTTTTTGGGCCTAATCTGTTCAAGAATTTGTCAAATTGCTACATCCATCTCTTCAATCGCTCCCTTATATTCATCATCATCTTCAAGTACAGGGCCTGCTGGTGTTTGCGATCATGTCTTTCCTCAACTTTCGACCTCGACAGTTATATGTCATTTCTGTTGTTGACCTCCTGCCAAGCCATTCTCTTAAGCTGTCTGGTATTTTTTTCTATTTGTTTCCCTCTATCTCTTCGTCCATCACTGTTCCCAGTTGTTACACTACATTCTAGCTGTTCTCTTCTCATTACATGACCAGACAATGATGATTGTTTCTTTCTAATATTGGGAATTAGCTCTCTTTTTGCTTTGGCATCTAT
This sequence comes from Megaustenia siamemsis, assembly GCA_032433765.1. NCBI lineage: Eukaryota > Metazoa > Mollusca > Gastropoda > Stylommatophora > Ariophantidae > Megaustenia > Megaustenia siamemsis. The sequence continues at coordinate 16,126,392 of JAVIAB010000041.1, forward strand.
TAGAACGATTTCATTCCTATTCTTAACTGTCCCTGATATTCTCAACATTCGTATGTAAAACCACATTTCAACAGACTCCACTAGTTTTCATTTCTGTTGTCCTTATGTCAATGATTCACATCCATATGTTAATACTGGGTCTTCATAACATCAAAGAACTATTTTTCTTGTTTCTATCTTCCTCATTTTTTGGAAAGCTGCTTTTGCCTGAGCAATTCTGCATCTCACCTCTGTTGAACATATACCGTCGGGGTTAATTAAGTTCCCAAATAAATATATTCATCTACCTGTTTTAATATTGTTCTTCGTGTCTATTGTGCACTGAGATGATGCCTTTCTCTTTGTTGTTATCTTTACTACCCTACTGTCTTTTTGCTTTTAAGGCTGAGTCCTTTAATTTTGCTTTCTTTCACCATAATGTCTAGCATTTCTTGTAACTGATTTTCACTCTTAGCGAGTATAGTATAGTATAATCTATGAAACATAGTTATATATCTGTTACACCTCTATGACTCTTTCTACAAAAGATATTAGGATGCATTTGTCATTGTTCGTTCCTTAACCTCTAACAAAATCACACTGTCCAGAACTAATTTCTGGACTGATTTTGTTTCGTACTTTTCGCATGATGATTCTTAGTAATGTCTTATTCATATGACTCATAATACTTATTGTGCGATGATCATCGCATTCCATCGCACCAGATTTCTTTGGTAGGGCTATGAATATTGATTTTAGCGAGTCGTCTGGTATGTATCCGTTGTTGTAGATATAATTTAATATTTTTGTTATTATTTATATTCTAAAATCACCCATAGCTTCAATCTCTTCTTTAGTTATAATATCAGGAGCTTTTCCTGCTTTCATATTGCGCAAGGCTTCTTCCACTTCTTCTTTGAGTATTCCCGGTCCTTCACCATTATCCTTAATATTTACTTCTGTTCGTTCATCATTATAAAGATCTTGCAGTGAATCTTCAGACATAGAAAGTTGTGATTCCTGCCTGAAGTGTTTGTAAATATATCCATCTTCTAGATACTGTACTCTAGGCCCGGTTCATTGAGCTTGTTCCCGGCCACACATTTCATGTTTGTTACCACGAACTTCTCTATATTTGAAGGCACATAATCATTAGTGAGTTACATTAGGAGTTAAAGAAATGTTAGACATTACAGTGAAATCAAAACTGAAGGACTCAGCCTTAATAGCAAAAAGACAGATGTAATGATAGCATCAAATAAAAAGTCATCATTACAGTGATCAATAAAGACAAGTAGAACAATATTAAGACAGGTAAATGCATTTAAATATCTAGGAACATTTTAACTTCAGATGGTAGATGTAGAACAGGGGTGAGATGCAGAATGGCTCAGACAAAAGCAGCTTTACAAAAAAATTGAGGAAGAAACTGTGCGATCCATTTTTGACAATAGAAATAAGAAGAAGAGTTCTTAAATGTTATGTTGAGCCAGTCTTAACATATGGATGTGAATCATGGACAATAAGACAACTGACAATAAAATTACTAGAGGCTGTAGAAATGTGGTTTTACTGAAAATAGTTGAGAATACCATGAACAGCTAAGAAGAGTAATGAAAACGTTATGAAAGTGAAAGAGGCAAAAGCAACTTTAGAGCTAATATCCAATATTAGGAAGAAACAATCATCATGTTTGGCCATATAATGAGAAGGGAACAGCTGGAATATTTTGTAACAACTGGAACAATTGAGGACGAAGAAACAGAGGGAGGGAAAGAGAAAAGATACCAGACAGCTTAAGAGAATGGCTAGGCAGAAGGTCAAGAACATAAATGATAAATAATTGTTGAGCTCGAAAGTTGTTGAGACATGATCACCTATGCCAGCAGGCACAATACCTGTTCATGATGATGATGAATCATTAGTGAAAGACACAGTGATCATCGTGTTATGGACCACAGTGGGCTTTAGTCAAATAAAAGAAACACAACAATTTTCTCTCTATTTCTACCATTGAGAGTGCATGCAAGACTCTTATAGTGGAGTCTCTCATTTTGAACGGTACTAACCTCAACAATTCCAGAAATAGAGTGACCTTCCATTCGAGAGAGTTTTGCTTCTGAGTTTGAACGATGCTTCTATGATCGAATTGTTCGACTGCAATGAATAACTAAAATGTTATCTGTAAAGCGCCATCTGTTGTGCTTCCAGGTCATCTTTTCGTTTTTGTATTTTCAGTGTTTTTTGTTGTTGTTTTGTTCTAATTTTGGTATGTTCGATAAAGAAAACGGAGGCCAGCTAAAAATTCCGAATTGTTATTAAAGAACTGTACTCTGATTGATTACAGAGCAGGCCATTGTTGAGAAGTACAGCCCTAATACATCAATGATTAATAGGTGGAGTGACTTGTTCAGTGACAATGTCTATGACTACTTTTAGAACACCTATAAAAATAACGAGAACCAGACTGCTTTGGTAAGTTTCTTCTCCGTAGAAAAGACGAAGGTAAACCAGAATCCTCAACCGGAAGTGCTAAGAGACAGAAGAGAGAGAACACCCGCCGACAATTATTTCGTGTGTTCGAGGATGGTGCGCGTGACCGTGCGGCTAAAATCCCTGTTCCGCTGGCTGAAAAAACCTACGTACAGTGTTCGAAGCCTGTGGTAGGCAGAACGGATTTTCCTATCGGGGGTGAAATAAAAATCCCGAGTCTCACACGTCGTGGTGACTGCTTTGACCAAGCGGCCTTTATTCCTCTAGTCCTATCGTTGCCCCCCCCCCTTCCCCCAACTACATACACCAGTAATTGGAACTATGTGTCGTAAGATAGTTTCGAAGAAGGGGAAACACCTTTCAACTGCTAACCTTCACATCTCCTTCACCGCCCATACGTGATCACCACTTCCCTCTCATCATCATCATCATCGTGTGCCTTCTCCGCAACGAAGGTTGGCTACCATGGATCGCCATTCTACTCTGTTTCTTGCTTTGATGGTGCAGGCTGACATATATTGACTTGTCCATCTTTTGATGTTACTCGTCCATGTTAGTCTTGGTCTGCCTCTGCCTCTTTTACCTTGTATTTTTCCTTCCAATATTACTTTTAGTAGGTTGTTGTGTCTTTTAAAGTGCCCCAAAAATTGCGTTTGTCTTGTCTTAATTGTATTTAGTAGTTCTCTTTTTATTTTCAGTTGTTTTAAAACTTCATCGTTTGTTTGCTTTTCGTTCCATACAATTCTACATATTCTTCTAAAAATCCACATTTCAAAGGCTACAATTTTCTGTTTTCTTTTTTTATCTAATGTCCATTAATATAATACAAGCCTTAATAATAAAGATTGACAAAATATTGAATATTAAATCTCTTTGCATTCCTTAGGTCGGAATGTGGCACTGAAAGAAGCTACCAGTCAATCGAGCACTTATGACAAGTATGGCGCAGGAGATTCTTCAAAAGCTGTAGATGGTAATATCAATGGTGATTATTTAGCTGGTAGTTGTACTGCCACAGACGAAACTCACGAAGTTATACCCAACATGAACCTCACCTTCTCAAACCTGGTGAGAGTAGATAGCATTGTTATCTACAACAGTGATAACAAACTTGATCAGGGCAGTAAGTACTTTTATTATAACACGTTGTGTACTAATTTGCTGGTTCACAATTTTCACTGTAAGCTTCAGTGATTAAACTACGTCACTTCTGTTCTCTTCTTAGAAATGTAACACGAGCTAAGATCCAAACCACAATAATCCTATAGGATACCGAACTATGAAAAAGTTTATTTAAAAATGGATTGAGGGCATCACATACTATTTTTTTTATCAGAAACGCAGAACAAGGTTCATTCAATTAGTACCCTCAACAGCTACCCTGTGAATTGTTCCCCTCGTGTGTGCTTACATTTTATTTGTCCCTCTTTGTTATCCATCACTGCATTATCCTTAGTCTGCCTCTCTTTCGACGTCTTCTCCATTCAACGGTATTCAGTTCTTATTAATGCTCATGTGTCTCGCTTGATTACACGCCCTACACATATTACCAATATGTGCATCTACTTCTGTGTATACATAGTGGGCACATCATCTCATGATGAGACCACCATTTCACACATCATATTTCCAATAGACCGGCTAGTTTGTTTTATTAAAGTTGCCGTATTTCTAGTTTTACTTCAATCTATAGATTAAAGTTCACTGAAGGTAATTTTGGAGAAAAAAATGAGCCGCCAAATGTGACGGTTTGATGCTTGGTTAAGGTAGTAATTGTAGTTTGTGTCATTAAAATTGTCAACAGCTCATTCTGAAATCAACCCTTCTTGTAAAACATTTCATGGTGGTAATATCGCTGATTCACGAAGATTTTCAGCACTACAGGCTGTGTAATTTGAAAACAGTTACAATTCCAGCAACCAGGAGTGGGCGTTTCCTTCGCTTATTGATAAAGAGAAGGTCTCAATGTCTACAACAAATAATAAAATAAGAATAATATAAACAACGCCTAGATAATCATCTTCAACGCGTGTCATTTGTCGTTTAGAAGTTTATAACGGCTTTTAGAAATAATACTCACAATATAAATATATAATACACAAATTACGTGACATGTGTTTAGCCCTTTTTTCATTTATAACGCTCCAATTCAAATTGCTCAACACACCCAGATGGAAATTAATTGAATGAATTCAAAGATTAATTCAATCTAAATCGCTGTAAATAATTACTAAATGCTTATTTTATTTACAAATCATTGTCGATGTATTTTCATAATTTCTAGATTTTTAATTAATTCATCTGGACTACACTGGTAAGGTAGAAACACGTATTGTGTTTGTCTACATATCAAAGTTCATGTGTTACATCCTATTTATAATTCAAACCAAAATAGAATCACCCAGGTAAAAAACTTTCTGTTATCCTTAGTTTGACTTGTTTGCTGTACTGGCTGGACCTGTCAACGTTCTTTAGATTATGACAACAATATCAGAGACTTAAAAGAGAAAACTTTCGAGGAAAATCATGAAAGATGCAAAATTAGGGAGAAATGGAGTAAGCTATCGAACAACTCATTGTGAGGTAACCAAAAACTCACAAGGGAGTTATGGTATCAGAAAGTCGAGTAGTTTGGTTTTAGTCTCATCGTACGTGCTCATTGTTTCTTTCCTTCTTTCTGTCTGTCTTTCTTTCTTTCTTTTTCTTACTGTCATTGTTTGACACTTAATCTACAATTGTTTCATTATTTTCTACAGGAAACCATATCCATCGGCTTAAGGGATTTGAACTAAAAGCTTTTAGTAGAGGCGGTAGACAACTGTTTAAATATCAAGACACTAGTTCAACTGCTCAAGAAATATATACACTGAAACCAATTGAAAAGTTATTTGGCGTAAGCAAGATTTATATAAAAGCTACCACAGCTGACCCAATTAGCAAATATATTATACTATCTATCTGTGAGCTTGAAGTATATGGAGGTATGTATTCTGCATCGATGAATATATTAATTGTGCGCTTCATTTGAACTTGTTTGGTTGTGTCTTAATTGTTTCTTTTTTTTGTATAGTGTTGGGGGATTCGGTCTTCGGTAAGATTTAAAGGAGACGCAGATTGTGTTAGTCCTTTGGAAACGCGGGGATTTAAAATAATGGACAGATGCAAGTTATGCACTGAAGCCCTATTATCGTGTGTGTGTGTGTGTGTGATTTTATGCCAAATAAAAGTAGTTGTGTGGAGAGTGTCATATAATACCGTCTGCAGCCTAGACATACTCGTATATATAGAATTTTCACTAACGATATAGTTTGATGGATGTTTAGACGGTTACAGTTAACATCGTGTGCCAAGACTGACTTTCAATTTTGTAACAAAGACATGTTTCCAAATGAGTTATGAGTTGTGTAACTAAAGAACTGTATGAATACACTTGTGTACGAGATCTAGCCGACCACTTGAGCCATTATATAAAGTGTGGAAAACAAGTGTTGCTCAGAGCAGTTACAGTTTATGTGTTGTGAATTAATCACGCTATTTTACACTCTGTCACAGATCTTGTCATCAGGTACTATCCCTCACATGCTCCTGCTGTGTGTCAGTGAATCATTAGTAACATCAAATTATATAATAAGATCATTACGTTAGCAAACCAGCTAGATCTGGATGAATACTTTTTTGTTTATTCTGTGGTTCTAAAATATATTTGACCACAACTCTCCTGGCTTCACAAACTCATCTTCACACGCCCCACTCCACCCTTTATAACGTTGGCCTTAATTAACATTGGCCTATATTCTCTCATTTCTGATTAGCTATTCACAAACTATTGCAAGCACACGACTATGTTAATGAGTTAATATTTAATAGAACATTTCTTGTTACTTCAAGTGATCGTGTTTGTTTAATTAGTGCAATAACATTGATGAATTAGATTCTTCTTCGACATTCTTCCAACAATATATCCTTCCGTGTTCTTTGACTTTCAAAGATATTAAACGAACATAATTATTGGTGTGTTGTGGTTTATAACTAACTTCTTAATGAAGTCACTTCTCACTGCTTTCCTTACCTCATTTATTTCTATTAACTATTTAGACCAATAAGTCTGTCTCTGAGACATCACTTTCCTTAGCTCATTTATTTCTATTAACTATTTAGACCAATAAGTCTGTCTCTGAGACATCACTTTCCTTAGCTCATTTATTTCTATTAACTATTTAGACCAATAAGTCTGTCTCTGAGACATCACTTTCCTTAGCTCATTTATTTCTATTAACTATTTAGACCAATAAGTCTGTCTCTGAGACATCACTTTCATTTGGAGTAGGATCTTCATTCATTTCTGTTTGTTGTTTCCCTGCCAGTCCTAAGCTTTAAAACGCAGATGGGAGATAAGCACAAATATAGAGGCACATAAATATGGCCTTTGTTCCTATTCCGTCGTATACAGATCAGTGTTATACCGTTTACATTTATTACTTGCCTATATTTGTTGTTCTGTACCTGATGAAGGCCTTTGTCGAAACGCCGTAACTTATATTGTCTCTCTACTAGTTTAGCTGCTTGGCACTATTTTTTTGTCATTCTATCTTCGAACTCTAGAATGTTTTCAGTATGCATCGATGTTCTTGATGCATCGATGTTCTTGATGCATCGATGTTCTTGGTGCATCGATGTTCTTGATGCATCGATGTTCTTGATGCATCGAGTACATTGTGTCTATATCATTGATGAAAGCCCATAGTCATGCAAGTACTTATTCATCAAGCACCCACAGTCACAAGAAACTCATATTTTGAACTATTGCAGTGTTATATTGTTTGGTCACGGGACTGACACTAAAGATTATTTTGTAATAATATTTTTATATGTAACATACTTTCATTATATTAATTAAGACTGGCTCTGACATTCTTACATCATTAAACAATAAAAGCAACTTAATGTCAACGTTATTAGAAGACAATTGTAATGTACATGCTGCAGTTTGTGTTTATAACCTCACCATTACCTTATATCCACAGACACGATATGTCCGCCTGGAAGGTTTGGTCGAGAGTGTGAATTGGAATGTCGCTGTGCAAACAAAGATGAGCAGTGTTTTGTTAGTACCGGTGGATGTGCTTCTGGCTGTGCTGATGGTTTCTCTGGAGAAGGATGTCAACACAGAAGTCAGTGAACATGTATTCTGTACATCCTGTCATTGGCTTCGTTATTTGTGAACATGAGTACCACATCTGTTAAACAAAAATAAACCAACTTTCCGACTAACTGAAGTATCCAAGTTAACATGGAAGTTAGCTAGGGCTGAGTAGTATCACCATTTACTATTCATGTTCAAATATATATAGTTAAACACATGTCACTAGCACAGACCTCACATAGTTATTATTAACGCAGACTTCAAACACAATTCATACTTATATTCTGCACATCAATCTATAACCCATTCTCAACAAACACACATTACTACACATCAATCTATAACCCATACTCAACAAACACACATTCCTACACATCAATCTATAACCCATACTCAACAAACACACATTCCTACACATCAATCTATAACCCATACTCAACAAACACACATTCCTACACATCAATCTATAACCCAGACTCAACAAATACACATTATTACACACCAATCTATAACCCAGACTCAACAAATACATATTATTACACATCAATCTATAACCCAGTCTCAACAAATACACATTATTACACATCAATCTATAACCCAGACTCAACAAATACACATTATTACACACCAATCTATAACCCAGACTCAACAAATACACATTATTACACATCAATCTATAACCCAGACTCAACAAATACACATTATTACACATCAATCTATAACCCAGACTCAACAAATACACATTATTACACACCAATCTATAACCCAGACTCAACAAATACATATTATTACACATCAATCTATAACCCAGACTCAACAAATACACATTATTACACATCAATCTATAACCCAGATTCAACAAATGCACATTATTACACATCAATCTATAACCCAGACTCAACAAATACATTTTTCCACATACACTTAAATCAAACGCGGACTCCATATACATGTATCTCCCTTTATGTTCTAATTCATATTTCATACATACATATATGTATTCATGGGTAAGGAGACACCACGAGAAAATAGTGATAGATGGGGAAGCGTGAGGCCCGGTGGAGACGTGAATAGGAGGAGACCACGCGAAATGAGAGATAGTAGAGAAAAGCGTGAGTTCCGAGGCAGGTGATAAGGTAGCCGGAAGTGGGAAGTCCACTAGAAATGAGAGATAGTAGAGAAAAGCGTGAGTTCCGAGGCAGGAGATAAGGTAGCCGGAAATGGGAAGCCCACGGGAAATTAGTAAAATATGTGAAGGGTCAGTCTTGATAAGGGAGAGGGTCGAGTTAGGCAAGGAATTAAGACGTGGGTTGATATGATTCTAGGAAAGAGGAGAAAGTCATTTTGAGTGCATGAGACGAGTAATATTTGAAGACCAGACACAAAGAAAGGGACCATTTGAGCTCTAAGAGAGAGAGAGAGAGAGAGAGAGAGAGAGAGAGAGAGATGTCACTCTCGCACGGTTAGGTAGGGGCTAACAACTGCCCAAACTATTAAGTAGTGCATAATTGTGTTATGATATAGAAAGTTTTAGCACGGACGAGTGAAAGAGAGAGAGAGAGAGGGAGAGAGAGAGAGAGAGAGAGAGGTCACGCGTCTAGAATTAGGTAGGGGCTGACAATGACCCAAGTTAGCCAGTAGTATCTACGAGAATTTTGAGTCAAGCCACACGAGTAGATAGAATAGAGTAGAGATAGATTAGGGAATTGATCAGTGGGGAACAGTTCCCGATAATAAGTTCGTAGAGTTAAGTGTGTGAGAGCCTAGGGCCCAGTGGCGGGCAATATTGCTATGGACAGTGTGATCGACCACACGGAACAGACCGTTGGTCATGTAACATATTTGTACATATGTTGGAATGAGACACCCATGTTTTGGGTAGGTTGAATAAAGTCTTGTTCGCCTCAAAATAGTCTGGTGTTGTGTGTTTTAATAGTCAGCTGAACACGCCAGTCGGAGTGAGAATTGGGAGACATGTCGCAGTTACAACTCAACAAGGTTCTATAATAAACCACAGGACATGGGTTTAGACGTGTCGATTCCAGGCAAGCGATCTCGTGCATGACCGAGTATCCAGGTGTCACGAGATCGGCGTCGCATGTTAGTGAGTCGCCGTGCATGGAATTTCACTACAAGAGACGGGGGAAGTAACAACAGGTCCAGCGGTCCAATTCAGAAAAGTGCCCCCACCAGTGTAGCGTTAGCAGGTGAGGCGAGCATCCGGTCGCAATTGCTGACAGTCCAGGGCGATAATAAGTGGATTGCCCTCACCATCAAAATCACCAGGCGAAATAAAACCTTCCTGCTATATTTGTGATATATACCTGAGAATATTACTGATATAAAAGTACTCCTGATATACATAATAAATCCTGAGATATAAAAACAATCCTTTCTCATATATATATATATATATATATATATATATATATATATATATATATATATACATACATCTTAAAATAATGAGTTCAACAATATAATAATGACAGTATGATCAATAGAAGCTATAGTGTGCAACAGAGTGTCAACATTAATAACGCAATGCATTGATATAGGCTCCACCCCCCCATCCCCCCCCCCTCCCCCGCCCCAACGTATTTTAGAGGCGATACAAAAATAGATAACAATTATATCGATGTGATATTGAAAGTAAATTACAACGAAACTTTCTTAAAATATTTCTAAAAAAAAAAAAGTAACTCAAAGAAACGAACCCTTTCCATTGGAGTCTCCTTCATCATCATCATGTGCAATACCGATTGGCGTGGTCGATCACGTCCTTCCAAAATCTTCTATCTACAGTGCATCGTATCAGTTATGTTGTTGACTGCATTCCATGCCATGACACCAAGCTATCCAGTATTTTCTCTTTTTCGTCCGCGATCTCTCCTTCCTTTTATTTTGCCAGTTGTAACCAAGTATTCCAACTTTCCTCTTCTCATGATGTGCCCGAAAAATGTTGATTGTTTCTTTCTGATGTTTTTAGGAGCTTCCTTTTTGAGTTGGCCTCTTTGAGAACTTCTTCATTGGTCTTTTTAGTTGTCCAGGGAACTTTCAACATTCTTCTGAGAAATCCCATCTCTGTGACCTCTAATCGTCTTTTCATTTGTTTGTCTACTGTCCATGTTTCGCGTCCATAGGTCAGAACTGGTTCTATATAGCACC